>OU343216.1:88375833-88396243 GCA_910596185.1 Chrysanthemum makinoi
GAACCCGAGATATCATGGAAACCATTCACGTCACGTTCAATGAGCTGTTTGGGCAAATGGCTCCAGGATAATCAACTTCTTGACCCGTATCACAACTTTCACCAAGTAGTCCCATTAGTTCTTCTCTTGTACAAAATATCTCACCAGCAACTCCTTATGTACCTCCTTGAGAGAAGATGATTTGAAGAAATTGTTTGATCAATGTTTGATGCACTATGAGCCAATTGTTAATGATCCGTCAAATCCATCACAGAGGCTGCTCCTATCCTGTCAGCGTAGATAACCCTTCATTTCTATGTCATTGAGTCAAGAAGCGCTGCTGCTTTGATCACTCATCTCATCATCAAATCCTCAATCATGAGTGTACATCATGATTGTTTCGCTCACTGATGGAATAATCCCTAACTGCTCTTCGAAGATGCTCCTTTGAGAACATATTTGCTCTAAACCATCATCGAACCATCTTCATCGGAGAAAACGACTCTACTTCTTCGGTTCCTCAACAACCACCACACGAACACCTTAGAAAATGGACACATGATCATCCATTGGACAACATCATTAGAAACCCCTCTCGTCCGGTATCCACTGTAAACAACTTGCAACAATGCCTTATGGTGCTTCTTCAACCCGTACTATCTAAGATCTAACTAAAGGCGTCAAAAGCGCCATGAATGAAGGCAATTTGGTTCATGCCATGCAAGAAGAAATTCATGAGTTTGATCGACTAGATGTATGGGAATTAGTACACGCTCACGACGTGCTATGATCATTGTTCTAAAGTGGATCTTCAAAGTAAAACTTGATGAGCATGGTGATGTATTAAGAACAAGGCTCGATTGGTTGCAAAAGGATACCGTCAAGAGGAGGGTATTGACTTTGAAGAATCATTTGCTCAGTTGCATGTATCGAGGCAATCTGAATCTTCTGGCTAATCTTTGCAAGTAAGAACATGGTAGTCTATCAGATGGATGTAAAGACGGCTTTTCTTAGCGGAGATCTTAAAGAAGTCGTATCGTCATTAACTTGAAGGTTTTGTGAATCCAGGGCATCCTACTCATGTCTATACAGCGAAGAAGGCTCTTTCTTTGTTTGAAGCAAGCTCCAAGGGCATGGTATGATCGTTATCAAAGTTTCTTCTATCTACTTTGGATTGACAAAAATTAGTTGATCAACATTGTTCACCGAAGAATCATGAAAACATTTAATTCACGTTCAAATCTATGTTGATGATATTATTTTTTTGCCTCGAAGCGGCCCAAATGAATGTGACCGTTTTTCTAAGGAGATGGGCTCCAATTTCAAATGTCAATGATGGGACAAATGTCATTTTTCTTGGGATTACAAATCTCACAAAGTCCAGGAGGCATTTTTATCAATCAATCTAAATATGCAAATGAGATTTTAAAGAAATTTAGATTTGATTCTTGTGACCCTTTGACACTCCCATGATTGAACGTACTAAACTGGATGAGGACCACTCAGGGATCATGGTAGATCAAATGAAATATCGTAGTATGATTGGATCCCTGATGTACCTCACGGCCATTAGACACGATATTCGTTATTTGTATGCATGTGTGCTAGATACCAGGGTAAGCTACAAAAGCACCTTGAAGCGGTTAAGCCGGGTCTTTTCGGTATCTCAGAACCATCAACATGGGACTTTGGTACGAAGGACACGATGTCATGACGACCTATCAGGATCTTTGACCATGCGAAATCAAGATACCGTCGAAACTTTTTATCACAGGTGCTCAGTTTTTATGTGATAAGCTTGTGAGTTGGTCTTCAAAGAAGCAAATGAGTACTTCTATTTCCTCTGAGAGGTGAATACATAGCCATGTCATCTTCTTGTGCTCAAATCCTATGGATGAGATCCCAATTATCTAACTATGGCTTTGAATTCAACAAAATCCCTCTGTATTATGATAAAAAAGTGCCATTGCTCTCTCATGCAACAACGTTCAACATTCAAGAGCAAAGCATATCGACATTCGACATCATTTCATAAGGGAGCAAGTGGAGAACGGTGTGGTGGAACTTTATTTTGTGAGGTGAATACCGGTTAGCAGAACATCTTCACCAAAGCTCTTCCTAAGAACCTTTTGAGTTTATCCTTCCGACTTGGTCTAAAGTCTACAACGAAACACTCAAGCGTCTTCAAAGAGCAAGAGGAGTAAAAGTTTTTTTTCTTCATCCATCTCTTGTAAATATTTATTCAAAAAAGCAAAATACAAAATTATAAAATCAACAAAGAGCAAATAGAAAAATATAAAACTTTCAAAAATCCATAAAAGTTTAAAGAAAAAAAAAAAAAACTCGGAAAAATTTCAAAAATATTGTCGTTTTGTCATGTTTTTCTTGATTTGATTTATCTACGGTCTTTGTGTTGTCATTAAAAGTGACAGGGCTTTAGATGTTGTTGAATGTATATAATTCATTAAAAAAATCTTTTTGAGAGAAAAGAAAAACAAGGCTTATAGTCATTTGGACTATACCTTGTTTTTAAAGAAAACGAGCCATGCTTTATCTTATTTTCCAAATCTCATGTTTGATTCTAAAATCAAATGTTTGTCACTAAAAAGACAAATGTTTTGGATTCACAAATATTTTTCCTTCATAAATTCTTTTTGAAAAATATTTGTTTACTAATGAAAACTAATAGCTTTGAAAAATAACTCGGACTCAATTTTTGAAAATCTATCTCTCAATCAACAACTTATGTCATTGATTGATGGGGAGAATGATTTCAATTAAATCAAAGGTTATTTATCATCTGAGTTTGTCTGAAAGAACAAGGCTTATTTCATGTTTTCAAAAGTAAAAAGCATATTTTATCGTTGGAGTTTAAAGTATCAAATTTGATCCTTATCGGTTAAATGTTTTCACAAGCAAGTCACAATTCTCCTCAAAAGCTTTAAAAAACAATTTAAATATATAGAGATCACAATTCTCAAATGATTTGAAAGCTGTGATGGGAGGGGTATGATTTAAATTGGATTTAAAGCTGATAATTGATAAATAGTTTTATAGTGATTTACAAGCTCTCCCTCCTATATATGCCAAAGCGATTTCAATTTTTTCCATGCACATGTTTGAGGGAGCATCTAATTCAAACCAAAAGTTGGCATTGATTGATTTGTTTCAATGCTTGGGTTTTCACTTATATATGTGCAAAACACTATGAATCTTGATGCACATATTGAGGAAACAACTTTTGAAAACCACATTCTTTCCCAATATCTTTAACTAAGTATGAAAAATCTGAATCTGATCGGAAAGTGATGTAGATATTTTTGTAAGAAAATGATAATCAATGAATTAAATTCTTCCTCTTTTCCATGTGCCAAAAATGATTTCAAATATACGATGCACATGTTGAGGGGGAGCTCATTTCACGAAATATCAAAAACAATTCAGGTACAAAATGCTTTAATAATATATCACAAGTATCTGGATTGATTTTCAAATGGTTTCAATTGGTTCCAATGGCGAATGAACAATACCAAAAAGACCGACCCAATTTACTTTATCTATGGTGATATAAGGATGGTTAGGTTAGGTATTGTTCCCCCGATCCACGCCGAGCCGGAGGGATCTACCTAGGGACAATCCACTAGATAATGTAGAAGTCCTTAGGTATGATGATAAAAGGAGAAAAGTGAGAAATGGGAAGAGTGCGGACTGAGATTGAGCTAGTCTTTGGAATAAACCCAACAAGGTTCTAGTTATGAAGTCTCATTAAGCCTTGAAGAGGGTTGAAGAATGAAAAGAATTGAATCGGAAAAGGGTGAAAAGAAATAGCCCTCAATTATTTCAACCTTAGGGGCGGCTTGGGTTCAATACATATGCTCTTGGGTGGTTACCAAGGTAACAGCATTATTGAAGACGAGGCGTCATGGACCCAGTGTATGCTTGCTGCTACAACTTCCCAACTACTCAAGTTTCCTATTAAGGACTTGTTTCATTCTCACGGGAAACCTACATAATCTACCGACTTTCTCTTAGAGATAGTTGATATTTAGAAAGGAGACCCTCTCCCTAGTCTCCGCATAGAACCAAATGTGCACAATTGAGCAGAGCCCGCGAGATCATAATATATCTCATTAGGACACGGTCAATGTTTGTTTCACACAATGTGGAAAGTGAGAATATATTTTATAGTCTACGCATTATCCTTGTGGTATTGCGGAACATCGAGTGATAATGACATGTAACATATTGGATTTCAAACACACTAGATCATAACCACAGTAAGTATAATATGGTTTTAGAGAAAAGTTAGAGTTGGGAACTTTAGTGAGAAAAGTATTATTATAAGCTCAACTCTCAACAGGGAGGTAGAGAGTATTTATAGTCCCACATAAATAGCCACCTCACGAGTGTAGATCGGGGGCATCTGATGGGTAAAGACCCGTCCTTCCTCACGGTGTTACAAAACTAAATACCTAACACTTAAATAATCTAAACTCTGAGCTTTCTAACGATTACATATACTTGAGGTGACCGACTCTTTAATAATTGGATTTACTAAATCCCAACAATCTCCCACTAAGGAAGTCACCTCAAGATCATCTCAAAATTACATTGAATACAAACAGATATTACATTTTAAATGGTTCTTGCATTCTTGATGTAGTTCTTTGCTCGAGGGCTTCGTAGTCATTGATTCTTCATAATTGCATGATTGGTTAAACCAAGTGGAGGTCTTTTAGCGATCAGTGATAATGAGTTTTGAGCCAGCTTTGAGATCATCAGCTATCATAAATCTCTGACTCATCCTTTGTGGTGTTTGTATTATGTGATGTTGTGACTTTTGGACCGACATGCTCACATTCTGGATCATGATTTCTTCTTATCGAGTAGCGGGCTTTAGTTGATTCATGATATTGGCGGCGGCGTAGCGAGAATCATGGAGTGAAAATATCACATTCATTGATGCACATAATCATGACTTCTTTAGATATGAATGTGTTGTGTGAGACATCGGTATGGATTGACCGCTTCATTATTACGTCATTACAGATCCAAATGTACTGCAAACAGATTAGCAATAAAAGCGCCGCGAAAGTGTCTTTGATCACTTTCGTTGAATTGAGGTACCACGGACACGGTTCCCGTTGATGATACAAATCTTTTGTGATCAATTAAAATTCGAATTTCCTTGACGAGGGTTGCGGTTGCTCTAAATTTGTTCTCAACCGGAGCGTCTCAAAGACACAACATGGAGTAGTGAACCCGCGATGAGATTCGCGATTGATAAAAGAGATTTGAAAAACAATGGGTGTATGCTCAATAGAAATTGTTTTTGCAATATAACGAAGGTTTTAATGAAAATCAATTATTAATCATAAACACCTTTTATTTTGAAATATTAGTACACGATCGATGTGCTAAGAAAAGTTTTAAAGCACAATACGGTTTTCAAAGGTATCCGTGAATCCATAACATGAACGGGATTGATTCAAAAGATTGATAAGCCCCGTTTTATATTAGGTTGTCACATGGTTGATCTATTGAATAGATCTCACATGCCCACCCGAGGAGCTTGTTTGATGTTGAAAGGCTTTCCATCTTCATTGTGATATGTTTGCATATCACTTTCGGATGTTACGGCAATACCACAAGGATAATGTGTAGGACTCATAAGATATAATCTCTCTTTCTACATTGTGTGAATCAGAGAGTCTTCATTGAAAGTGTCCTAATGAGATTTATAGATGATCTCGTGGCTCTAGACTCAATTGTGCATATTTGGTTCCTATGCCGGAGACTTGGGAGAGGGTCTCCTTCTTCAATATCAACAATCTCTAAGAGAAAGTCGATAATGTACGGTTCCATTGAGAATGAAACAAGTCCTTTTAAGAGGAACTTGAGTGGTTTGGGAAGTTATAGTGCGATCGTCCTTGGGTTCATGGCGTCTTGTCTTCAATAGATGTTACCTTGGTAACCACGATGCATATGAATTGAACCGGTATTTGCCTAAGGTTGAATAGATGGAGGGCTATTTATTTTCACCCTTTTCTCATTCAATTCTTTTCATTCTTCAACCCTTGACCTTCTTAGAGACTTCATAACTAGAACCTTGTTGGGTTTATTCGATACTAGCAGTCGGTATAACCCATACTCACTTTTCTCCTTTTTCATCAAACCTAAGGACTTCTACACTCTAGTGGATTGTCCACTGGTAGATCCCTCGATTCTGGCGGATCATGGGAACAAATACCTAACCTTATCATCCTTATATCACTTTACATAAAGTAAATTTGGTCAGGTCTATTTGGTATTGTTCATCTGCCATTGGAACCAATTGAAAACCATTTGAAAAAATCAATCACCAGGATACTTGTGATATATTATCCAGAAATCCATTTTTGTACATAAGATTGTTTTGAGTTAATTTTAGAACAAAGCTCCCCCTCAACATAGTAAAATCAAAGGATCCATTTCATATCAGAACTAAATTTTAAAAATCTCTTTTTGAGGGGTTGGCTTGCATGTAAAGAGTGAGTTATATAAAAAGATAGTAGGTTTTTAAAATAGACATGTCTCATCTATGTAAATAAATATACAAAATATAGTCTATATTATACTTGATCCTTGTAAAACATATAGTCTTTAGAACTTTAACTCCATTTAAAACATGCATGAAATTATCTTTTGAAAAAAAAATAATTGTATGACAAATAACCTTTTGATTTAATTGAAATCATTCTCCCCTCAATCAATGACATAAGTTGTTGATTGAGAATGAATAACCACTTGCAGCGTTAAGTCGGGATGATTTTCAAAAAAATAGAGTCCGAGTTATTTTACAAAGCAATTAGTTTTCATTAGATAGTAAGTAATTGTTTATAGAATCGAGCATGAGTTTGAAAAACAAGATAAAACATGGCTCTGTTCTTTCTTTGAAAAGCGGGTTATTGCCTGAAATGACAATAAACCATAGTTTCACTTTCTCCCAAAAATTTTTGATTTTTTAAAGAACATTGAACAATATCTAAAGTCCGTGTCATTCTCTGAATGACATCACAAGACCATAGATATTATCGAAGATAGAAATCATGACAGAAAAGACAAAAATTTTTGGTTTTCAAGATTTTCAAATTTTTAGGATTTTGAAAGTTTTATATTTTTCTATTTGCTTTTTGAAGGTTTTATTGTTTTTGTTTTCAAATAGATATTTACAAGAGATAGATGAAGGAAAACCTTTTACTCCTCTTCTTCTTCTTGAAGGCGTTTGAGTGTTTCCGGTTGTAGGCTCTTAAGACCAAGTCGTGGAAGGATAAACTCAAAACGTTCTCTAGGAAGAGCTTTGGTGAAAATGTACGCTAAGCGTATTCAGTCCTCACAAAATAGAGTTCCACCACACCATTCTCTACTTTCTCCCGATGAAATGATGTGAGATATGCGATGTGTTTTGCTCTTGAGTGTTGAGCGTTGTTGCATGAGAGAGCAATAGCACTTTTATCACGATCTGAGAGGGATTTTATTAATTTCAAAGCCATAGTCAGATATTGGGATCTCATCCATAGGATTTGAGCACAACAAGATGACATGGCTATGTATTCAACCTCTGTAGAGTAAATAGAAGTACTCATTTGCTTCTTTGAAGACCAGCTCACAAGCTTATCACCCAGGCTGCGAGCACCTCGGGCGTGCCGGCGTGTATCTTGACATCTGCATGATCGGCATCTGCATAGGGTACATTGAGTGATACCGGTGTCCTGGTACCAAGTCCCATATTGATGGTTCCTTGGAATACAAACGTTTAACGGCTTCAAGGTGCTTTTTAGTAGGCTTAGCCTGGTATCTAGCACACATGCAAGCAGCGAACAGATATACGGTCTTGGTTTGTGAGGTATCAGGGGATCCGATCATACTACGATATTTCTTTTGGTCTACCATGATCACGAGTGGTCCTCATCTAGTTTAGTGCGGCTCTATCATGGGAGTGTCAGCAAGTCACTGAATCAAATCCAAATTTCTTTAAAATCTCATTTGCATATTTAGATTGATTTATAAAATGCCTCCGGGACTTTGTGAAATTTGTAATCCCAAGAAAAATGACATTTGTCCCATCATTGACATTTGAAATTTAGAACCCATTTCATTAGAAAAGCGATCACATTCATTGGGGTCGGTCGAGGCAAATATAATATCATCAACATATATTTGAGCGTGAATTAAATGTTTGCGACTTCACGGTGAACAATGTCGGATCAATTGCTCCTTTCTTTGAATCCGAGTGGATAGAAGAAATTTTGATAGCATATCATACCATGCCCTTGGAGCTTGCTTTAAACCGTAAAGAGCCTTCTTCGATAAGCGTGAGTAGGATGTTCGGATTCACAAAGGCTTGGGTTGGTGGCGTATCGACTTCTTTAAGATCTCCGGATTAAAAGCCGTCTTTACATCCATCTGATAAACTACCATGTTCTTACTTGCAGCATTAGCCAAGAAGATTTTGATTGCCGATCTGAGCAGCGGAGCAAATGATTCTTCAAAGTCAATACCCTCCTCTTGGCGGTATCCTTTTGCAACCAATCGAGCCTTGTTCTTTAAAACATCACCATGCTCATCAAGTTTCACTTTGAAGATCCACTTTAGAGCAATGATCATAGCACAATCTGGGGCAGGTACTAATTCCCATACATCTAGTCGATCAAACTCATGAATTTCTTCTTGCATGGCATTGAACGGTATGTCTTCATTCATAGCGGTTTTAACGTCTTTTGGTTCGATCTTAGAAGTCTGAGTTGAAGAAGCACCATAAGGCATCGGTTGCAAGTTGTTTACAGTGGATCTTGAGCGAAGGGTTTCTAATGATGTTGTCCAATGGATCATGTGTCCACTTTCTAATGTGTTATTGTGGTTGTTGTTGAGTGGCGGTGTCTCTCGATGAAGATGGTTACGATGATGATTCGAAGCATATATGTTTTCAAATGGAGCATCTTCGGGAGTAGCAAAGGGATTAACTTCATCATGGGTGCAAGAAACAATTCCATGATGTACATTCGATGATTGATGATTTGTTGATGAGAGACAGTGATGGTGGCTTCTTGACTTAATGATATTGGAACGAAGGGTTGACTTCATTCACGAGGGATAGGGCGACCTCTGTTGATGGAATTGACATTTCCCGGTTCATAGTGTTCATCAAACATTGGATCAAACAATTTCTTTAAATCATCTTGAAGGAGGTACATATGGAGTTCTTTGGAGGTTAGAAACAGAGTAGAACCGATAGGACTACTTGGTGAAAGTTGAGATCCGGGTCGATCTTGATTTGTCTTGAGCCATTTGACGGTCAGACTCATCAGATGTAGCGTGAATTGTTTCCATGATATTTCGGGTTCTCTTGTTGTAGATCGGTATCCTTCTTGTTTGGTGCATAACCACACAAATACTCAATATGCTTTAGCTTTTAGTTTACCTAAATCTTGACCATCATTAGTTGGATAACATAAAGCACCAAACACACGAAGGTAGGTTAGATCAGGTTTTCGTTTATGGACAAGTTCATATGGAGTTTTCCATGAGATGTGTGTGAATAAGGGAACGATTTTGGGTGTAATAGCGGTGGCAATGGCTTCAGCCCATAGAAACATTGGAACCTTTGAATAAATTAGCATTGTTCTTGCGGCTTCCACAAGAGTTGATTTGTCTTTCAACTACACCATTACATTGAGGTTAGGTGGAACACTTCTTCGATGACTGATTCCAACACTTTCATAAAACTGAATTAAGTCTTTGTTAACAAACTATGTGCCATTATGCGTTGAACAATTCTAACAATATTGTTGAGTCGAACTGAGCTATTTGATAAGTTTGATGATGACATCCGAAGTTTCATCCTTTGTCCTCAAAAACTTAACCCAAGTAAATCGAGAGTAGTCATCAACAACTACTAGAATGTATTTCTTCCCATTTATCGTTTGCACTCTCATTGGTCATACAGATCCATATGAAGGGTATGAAGAACTTCCATTCACGAGTTTGTGGGTTTGGTTTGTGGGCATATTTTGTGCTTTTTCCCAATTGGCAAGCGAACAAAGATGATCCTTTTTCATACTTTAATCAGGTAATCCTCTTACTAAGTCCTTTACGGAAAGATTATTTATGGTGCAAAGTTCAAGTGATTGAGGCGGCGATGCCATAACCATGACTTTGTTTTGGAAGCCTTTGACAGCAACCAGATGGGTGAAGATTTCATCATATCTTCGATAGAGATGGTGTATAGGTTTGAACCACGAGTTCCTCTTAATAGTTCCACATCAAGTTCTCTACGAAACAAGTATGTTTTCTAATGCCACTTCTAGATCGAGAATCCGCGAGAATTGACCAACAAAAAACATAATATACCACGGAGATTACACTTTTGCCAACTACATAATCACCATAACCCATAATTGCTCCAAAATGGTGGTTCCCGAATCTAGTCTCGATGAATTTACTCCACGAAGTTCATGAGCAGCGACGGTCTCGGTCATATGCTTGGAACAGCTGAGTCCAAGTACCCGCGAGCGATTTGAGCGATCGCAGTTGAACACAGAGACAGAATGGATAAGCGGATAATTGGGATCCCCATGCAAGAATGGGTTCCACTTGGTTGTGCTGATGATTGGAACACCACATCGAGAGGTAGAAACAATGGACTCATTAGAAAAGATCGATGCTAGTGTCATATTTGACCTATTCAAAGTATGTTCGCTTCTTAAGGGAATAGTTCTACCAATGGGCATCCATTTTCTAGTGGGCATTGATTTAGCAACTTTAGGGCAAAGCTCATTAATCTTACTACCACGTAGGTATCCATTGATAACCTATATTACTAAATTTCCTTCTGTGGGTTTCCCTTGTTTTCTAACTTTCTTCGCCTTTGCCTTTTAGCCTTCTTAGCTTGAATTTTAAAATTAACAGTTTTATCAGGGCATTTGACAACATTAGACAAAACATTCTCACCACATTCATGATTAGTAGCAATCAGCGATCATCATTACATGGTTTTGAATAGTAGCGAATTGAATTAATTACTGATGCAGCTTATAGCTAATACTTGAATCAACACGATTCGTTTTATTCAACTCAAACTTAATATTCCTAGGGTGATCTTCTACTTTCTTCCAATGCACATTCTTATTGCGAGGTCCTATGCTTGGTATTGCACGGAGGCTTTGACCTTTGCTTTAATGTCCTGATTACTCTGTAGGGGAATTATGGGAACATTAGTTGGTTGATCTACTTTTGCATTCTGAACTAGATGTTGCAGAAGGCACATTAGTGTTCACTTTCTTAAAATTGGGCATAGAATGATTTGAATGCTTGGCACTAGGGATAGAACAAGGCATCACAGCTTTTCCTTTTGCACCTAAGGATTTAGGACATGTTGCAATTAAACATTCTAGCATCCACGAGATCGTTTGGCACGAATGCAAGCAAACCTAATTTCTCTATCAAAGGGCTTATTTATGAAATCCTCTTCCACAATCTCACGGAGACATTCTAGACTATCCTTAAGGTGAGCACAATAGTTATGAAATACAAGTTCATTATTCCTAAGATGAGGAGGAATGTATTTACTTGATCCTGATATATTTGATCGAGGATGACTTTGATGCAACATTCTCATTAAAACAAGTGGCGGAGTTTCCTTTTTCGACTCCTGATTCTCAATTTCTTTTGTAAAGGCGTTATTTTTTGTTGTTCTTGTCACGAGTGACTTTCATTGAATCATATAACTCTTTAAAGTGTCGTTTAACCTTTTCATTTTCTTCTAGAAAACTCTCGTTTTCCTTTTGTAAAGCATTAACCAAGTTTTGAAGATGAAAAGTTTGAGATCTTGAGAATCTAAAGGAGGAGGCATTTGGGAGCCTATCACATTGTTCTTTTCACCCTTTAATTGAGAGATTTGGGCTTTCAACTTCTGATCGTGTTACAATGAGCTCGAATCTGTTCATCACGTTTGCTAATTTCAAAAACTACATCAAATTCAGGAGCATCCAAGGATGTCTTGATATTTGAGGTTTTAACATTTTCTTTCATATGTTGATATTTTAATTGCAAAGCAAGATGTTCAACTTCAATTTAGAAAGCTGTTTCACGGGTTATCATGATCATCTGTTCAACTTTGTCAGTTTAGAGTTAGTTTTCACAAGCTCAATGACACGATCATGGGAGACTTTCAGAGCAATAGATAATTCATGAAATTGAGAAGCATTAATGGAACAATTTGTAGCAGTGTAAAACACATCTTGAGTAATACATTCATAAATAAGATTCTCATTCAAGGTATGCAAGTTCTTCCTCTCAATCTCATTATACTTTAATTCTTACTCATAGTCACTAACCTCAACTATCATTGCATCAAATTCCTTTTCCATTTTTTTAATATCTAAATCCATCCCTTTTTAAGACTCTCAAATTGATCTTTTAGTTGTTTAAAGAAAGGCATGACCTCAGTTAAATAGCATTCTTTAGTTTGCTCAAAACCCCTTTCCCCAGTTATCGATGGGTGTGATCCTTTTCTTACAAGTTTTCTCAAAATCAACAAATAGTTGAAAAATAACATATGGACTGATTAAGGTCTTGCTTTTAGTGGCAATAGTTCTAGGAACTAAATGCATTGGTGTATTTGGAGGATACGATTCTTTGAAGCATTTTCCAAAAGGGAGGGTTTCTTACAACAAGATTCTCTGCTTTTTGCTTATCTAAATCCTTTTTCGAGAACACTTGTTCGGGTGTTAACAACGTTTGAGGCTTAAACTTGTTCAAGAAAATCAATTTTCCTTCTGTAATCATGGGGTTTGATTGTTATGTTATTCTCTTTACATTCAGGATCTTCTAGCTTCTTATTCATTTTCTCCTAGATGCATCATCTAATTTTCTATCTTCCTCAGTGCACTCAACGCAACTAGGTTTTTGTCTAGGTTTAAGAATCTCATTACCATCATAGATTACATTATGGGCAGCTCTAGCCTTTTTAACAACCTCAGTTAGGTTCCCAACAAGGGGAATGCTATGCTTATCGCTTAAAACTCAATGCTTAGTGATCAAGTGAGCAGTCTGAATGGTATTCCTTATGCATTACAACTTATTTTCAAGCATGTTTTTCAAAGTTTTTAGATTGGAAAAATCATTCAAAAGTTTTGATTCCTTAGCATTGAATTCTTGCTTAAGCATTTAAACATTTTCTTGAAGTTCTTGTTTTTGCTTAGCAGTTTTAGAAAGCTTTTCTTGTAAGGAGTTTAACTCTTGTTTTAATACTTCTTCTCTAAATTTACTTTTTCTAATAATTTATGCGCATTTGGTCATCCATTTCTGCTCACAGTGGTTAACTCAAACTGCACGTTGTTCATAAATAGCAACTTGTTCTTTATAGGCATTAGTTAGAGATAAAGAATCATCAGGGGCACGCGGTGTATTCATCAAAGACATAGTCATCATTATTTGCGGAAGATGCATTACTTGGTACAATCTCACTTTCACTTTGCATCACATATTGATCATATGGGACAATATTGCTATTACCCTCATCATCAATATCGGATTCATAAGTTTCAAGATTTTGTACTTTATTATGCATCTTTTTCCCATCAACATTATCATATAGTTTTAATACCTCGGAAATGATTTTGTCTTTTGATGGACCAACATGTTGTGGTGGAGAAACCTTTGGAGAGACCATAGGTGAGATGCTAGCCATGAAAATTGTTTTGGTGATAGGTTCATCATCGACATCGAGTCAAATGCATCACTGATCGGCTACTTGAAATGCATTTTGATGATTATGACCTATCTGAATTGGTACGTTCATCAACATCGGCATCATAGGTTTGGCATTTCCCTCGGCAGACAACAACTCCTCTTCATCCAAAGCTGCTCCATTATCACGAACTTGCACAAGCAGCATCTTGTCTCGAAGTATGCGTTCGTGGGCGTTTTGGAGATGTGTAATTCCTAGCAATATGTCCCTCACCACCACGGTTGTAGCTTAATTGGATTTGCTTGACCTTGATTCCCATTCCTTCCACTATTACGATTTACCCCATATCCTCTACCACTCCATTCCATTGCCTCTCCCCCATCCCTTGTTATTATCGTCTTCCAAGTGGTTGCCCCAACCTTTCCATCTCGACAACAGCATGATTATGTAGATTGGATGCATTCGATCTCATTGTTAGTGTGAAGACGTTGGTATGTGGACTGAGGGTCATGTTTTGTTTAACCATAGAGCTAGTTGATTAATGAAGTGTCCCATGTGACATCGGCATCGGCTTGCTTGAACCTCGGATCAGGAATGAGTTTGTGATTACCATTACTCGTGGGTATGACTTGAGATGCTTTGGTAGTAATACCAACATTGGTGTAGAAGGCGGTTGAGTCATTTTGTGGTTTCTCCTTTTGATTTGTTGCTCAAGAATCCTTTCTTCAAACATTGCATGTCTCTCATTCTGAAGAAGGAAGGCATATAGTTGCTCATAGTTTGTGTCCTTCAATCCTTTGGTTAGCTTCACAGAGGTGACAAACTTGTGCCATTAGGGATTCATGTTGTTCACAAACTTTGAGTTAATTTGAATGTTTGGCATGGTCATTTTGATGTTCCTCATGTCATTCACAAGTTTGTGGAATCTCCGTAGTTCATAGATACTCTCATGGGTTTCATCTTGAAGTGCTCAAACTCATCATACGATTGTGATTCTCTATCTTCCTTGGTTAATTGAGCACGAGAAGCATCTTGACATTATCCCAAAGCTGCCTTTGCTTGATGTTGTGATTGATCAGCTTGTAGATGTCTTTTGGAAGACCAGTAGTATGATGTTTGAGGCCACGATATCAGCATCGAATCTCTTTTTCTCCTTATCATTTGCTCATCATCGTCTTTGGTCGTCAATCCAAGATCATGGTTCCATCTGCAGCATATCAATTATGTCTCTTGTAGTCTCTCGATACGGTCCTTCATCAATGGATTTGAGAATGTTGACTCCATTTTCTTTTCCAAGCAGTACAATCGATTCGTTGAGCCCAAAAGTCGTAGTCGATTCGTCAAGCATGGGTGGATGAGTATCAGAACCAAATTTGCTTGAACATCCTCAGCAACAGTGGAGATGATTGTAGATACGTTGGTAGACATGTTAACAGATTTTACGGGATTTTATAACTCTATGATTAAACCGGGAAATAGATTCTTTCATGGGGTTTTACTAAATCAAGAAAACGTATTACAACAAAAATTCAACCAAGTTAAGCTAAGAAACCTTGAACCAAGTTAGCTAAGCACCAAGTTGCTAAGTATTATAAAATCAAGTAAGCTATAATGCCAGTCTCTAAGACAGTTGCTAAGACAACTCGCTAAGATCCAAATTAAGCTAACACCAAGTGGTTTGAGAATTAGCAACAAATTAAGCTAAGTAGTCAAATTAAGCTAAATAGCAACTTCGCTAAGGTCCAAGTAAGCTAACACCAAGTCGCTAAGAAACTTAAGTACAAGTTAAGCTAACAAAATTGAAGCAAGTTAAGCACTTCCAAGTAAGCTCTAGGTAGTGGAGAATCCACTAAGTGTATTGTTTGTCGGCTTGTCTCAAAAGACAAGTCGCTAGGACCAAGTCGCTACCAAAACACTACAACCGCTACTTTTTCTTGAAACAAGTCGCTAAGATGAAATTCACTACGAGAACCAAGTAGCTACCAAGAAAAACTTCAAAAACACACTTTTCAATCCAAAACAAGCTCAACCACAGTGATTCAAGCTTACCAAATCAAAACCCAAGCACTTACAATGATTCTAAACACAAAAGTACACCCAAAATTCAAACTTTAACACTAGAAATGATCCAAATGATGCAAAAACCACTAAACTTTTCAAACTCAAAAACCACCTAAAACCACTAGAAATCCAAGGATATGTAAGAGATGATCAAACCATGGCTCTTGATACCATTTGTAACATATTGGATTTCACAAACACACTACAAACCATAAACACAAGTAAGTATAATATGGTTTTAGAGAGAGAAAGTTAGAGGTTGGGAACTTTAGTGAGAGAAAATGAAAGTATCATTATGAGCTCCAACTCTCTACCTTGGGAGGTAGAGAGTATTTATAGTCCTTACATAAATGCCACCTCTGAGCTATGGATCAGGCATCAGATGGGTAAAGACCGTCCAGTCCTCCACGGTGTTACTTAACTAAATACTACTTAACACTAAATAATCTACGACTACGAGCTTTCTAACGATTACATATACTTGAGGTGACTGACTCTTTAATAACTGGATTTACTAAATCCCAACAAAACATATTCACAATGAAGATAGAAAGCCTTCTAGAGCCAACATCAAATAAGCTCTTGGTAGGTGGCATGTGAGATCTATCCAATAGATCAACCATGTGACAACTGAACAGAAACAATGTGGTGATTCAAAATCATGAATCAATCACAGTTCCGGAGTTATGGTTGACGGATATCTTTGAAACCGGTCGTTGTGCAAAAAGTCTTTTTTCTAGCATCGCGTATTAATATTTCAAAATAAAAAGGTATTTATGATTATTGGTGTTTTCCTTAAAACCTTCGTTGTATTGAAAAAAACACTTTATTAAGCGATCACGATTGTTTTTAAATCTCTTTTCATCAATCGATTGAATCTCAAATTAGGTTCCTCCTCCGTGTTGTCTTGACGTTCAGTTTGAAGCAACTTAAATTTGGGAAACCTGTCAGAGATTCTTGAATTATACACGATCACGAGGCGGTACTTGTACTATCAACGGGGAGGCAGGTGGGTCAGTGTACCTCAATTCAACGAAAGAGATCAAAGACACTTTATGCGCTTTATTGCTAAACTATTGTATGCAGGTACACCCAGCGTTTTGCTGATCAGGAATGAAGGTCAATCCATAGCAGCATGCTCACTCAACACATTCATTTCTAAGATATCATGATAAGTGCATCAAATCTGATATTTTCACTCCATGCTTCTGCTTCGCTGCTTTGCCATCATGAATCATCTAAAGCTTCCGCTACTCATTGAAGAAGATAACTGATCGAATGTGAGCATGTAGGTCCAAAAGTCACAACATCACATAATGTCAACACACAAAGAGAAGAGTGAGATTTATGGTAGCTGATGATCTCAAAGCTGGCTAAAACTCATTACGTGGATTAGTTAAAGACCTCCACTCGGATTAACCAAACATGCAAAACATGAAGAATCAAAGACTACGGGCTCTGAGTGCAAAGAACTTTAACAAGAATCCAAGAACAATCTTAATGTAATATCTGTTTGCATTCTATGTAATTTGAGGTGACCTCCCTTAGGGGGAGATTGTTAGGATTTAGTAAATCCAGTTATTAAAGTGTCGGTCACCTCAAGTATATGTATTCGTTAGAAAGCTCGTAGTCGTAGTTATTTAATGTTAGGTAGTATTTAGTAACACCGTGGAGGACGGATGGGTCTTTACCCACTGTATGCCTGATCCATAGCCCGTAGGTGGCGTTTATGTATGATACTATAAATACCCTCTACCTCCCAAGGTAGAGGGTTGGAGCTCATAATAATACTTTTACTTTCTCTCACTAAGTTCCCTAAACCTCTAAACTTTCTCTATCTAAAAACCTATTGTATCTTGCCGCTATATGATCATGGTTTGATGTTTTTTGTGAAATCCAATATGTTACAGAATGTTAGTGAAATTGCTATGTGTATGTGACCTTTGACTACATCCGAATTATTGTGACAGAGTGGTGATCCGGATATGTGTCTTATTTGGATCCGGTATGAGCTTCTCAATATTGGATCGTAATTAAGAGACTTGATGATGATGAGATTGGTTGAGACTTGGTATGATAATGAGAGTTGTTGTGGTACGCAGTCTGATACTTTGGTATATACTTTTTCACGGATATTATCTTGTCACGGCTTGAATTGTTATTGGAACTAGGTTGACTACGGGGTTGTTTGGACAATATTTCTTATTTAGATTTGAAGTGAGGTTTTTCCGGGCATGTTTACTTATTTCGTTTTCTTTCTTTCTACCCTTCCGCGAAGATGACTTGTTTGGGTGTTTATTGAGTGTGATAAAGTCTTGGCTATATAGTTACGCTTGTGGTTTCTCTCGCAACCCGGCAGTAGCTATACTTTCGGTGTCTCACGCATTGAGGATATATCAAGAGGTTTGTACATTGGATTTTACGTTTCTTTTCACGAGGAATAGTACAAGCTTAAGTAGCAAATTTGGGGAATTCTTCTTCATGTTCAAGTTTGGTATATCAGGATTACTTCACCAAATGGTCACAGCAATAGCCGATAGAATATGTGGAAGATGTGTTAACTAAAGTAGTTAAAGGATGAGGTGTGATTAGCAATTCTTATTGGATATTGGACGCCACAGAATGTAAATGATACTTTACAGTCTAAGCAAAATCTTTCAAGAATCTTCAGCGTCAGTTATGATTTTTCAAGATGTTTGCTTCTGACAAGAACTTTTTATGCAAAGGGTCGTACACGTTATTGATGCTTCCGAAAGTTCGAAACCATCATGGGGGAGAAATTTATATTTGATGTTGATGTTTTACGGTCAACCTCCAGGGGAAAGTAGTGTTTACTACTCTACTTAGCATAGTTTGTGAAGTATTCTAGATATGGGAAAAGAATTGTTGATGATGTTATTGATGATCGAGAAGAATCGCTAATGAACCGCTGCATGTTCCCCTAACACAGATATTCACTGAAACCAAAGTTGACATAACACATTCAAGCTGACATTGTTCACGGTTTTGTCTTGATTTTGTAAAATCCCGCGAAAGAATCTAATTCTCGGTTTAAATCATAGATTTGTAAAATCCCGTGACAATGGAATCATCCCGGTGTAAGCAAAGTGCATTTCCGGCTCTGTCTCTCGGTTTATTCTTGGTTTGTAAAATCCCGCGAAAGAAACTATTTCTCGGTTTAAACTATAGAATTGTAAAATCCGTAATGATGGAACCATCACGGAGAAAGGAAAGTGTAATTCTGGATCTTATCGATGTTGGTGCTACGGTTTCTTGAAGGGATAAAGGGTGTATTTCATGAATTGGATGTGTGTTTGGATATTCGTCATGGCGGTTTGGTTATTACATGGTTTCTGGGGTTATGTGCTTTTAACCATGATCAGGATGAAAACCATTATCATAGTTCACTTAAAACGTCAAAGAAGGCTAGATTTGAGCTGTTAACCAGAAGATGTGACAACGGGGTTAATTCACTATTATTTATTTGAGGTTGAAGTGAAATATCACGGGCGAGTGTACTTAGTATCTGAAGTATCGGGGATGGTTGGATGAAGATTCTTCAAGATCCTTGTTCGAGCTTATTATCAAAAGCGAAGACTTGGAAATCTAGTTATTGTTGGGTGAATTTTCCTTTTCTTTTACCACTTGGGGGAATTGGGCTCTTACCACCACAATGTATACACTTTAAGGAGTTACGTTGTAGTGCTCATGTCACATTCAATTGTGTATTTTCAAAGAGGTAATGTCGTCTTATACTTGATGGTTGGTTGGATGAAGAATATAGAGTACTTAGAGATTCAATGGAGGATGAACTCTCAGCACCACTCTTTGTTACATATGTGCAAGTTTAAGTTATGAGTTCGGGTCAGTTTACTTAGGTCAAATTCATCATATTGGGTTTCTCCATCGATGTCACTACAAAGAGCCTCTTGAATGATAATGGGTTAATTACAAGTTGCCAAGAGTAGATGAAAAGAAAGAGAGATTATGGCGTTTGAAAACAAAAGTTCAAGCCTCGTACTCTAAAGAAAAAAATTAATGCAGCAGGTTTTATCTTCCGAGAAAGAAGCTTCTCATTTATGACCATTCTCATCAATATGCTTCATACTTTTTCCATGCGCTTTCAGTTATCAAGTGAACGGATATCGATGATTGTTCTCTTATTCCACTTGCTCGATTATAATAGCGATGGCGACATCATTTGCTACCTTTGAGGGGGAGAAATGTGAATAGACTACATTTGGATGATTTTCACTTATTTAATCATGAATGGCATCTCCGTATGCAATGCTTGAGGGAGAGAAGAGTAGATAATCTACATGTTGAGTTATATTTGAGAATATATAGTCATACGGCTCCTAACTCATGTAAGAACCGAGCTTCTTCTTATCGGGTCATTTCTACATGGAGATTCTTCTAAGAGCCGTTAGTTGACATCTTCACACAGACTGATATGATTAATGACAAAGTGCTTCCAGTTGCGAGGAGGATTTCCTTGATGAACATCTTTCTGTTCTTGTTTGATTGGGAGGGATTTGAGTTAAGGGGATTTGCTTTATGTAAGTTAACGAGGAATGCATTTCGTGAGTTGAAGATGTTAACTTTCTGATCCTCAAACGGAAAATCTTGAAGAAGGTGGGG
>OU343216.1:88396343-88530198 GCA_910596185.1 Chrysanthemum makinoi
GCCAGTGAAACACCCCAACATAACGAGAGTACCCGATGCTCTTAAAGTTTCACAAAAATCTCACCATCTATAAAATTATTATAAAGAAAACATAAACCTAAAAGACATTTATCGCAAGTAATTGTTGGTGTGTAACTCCCAGAACAGGGTTAGATAATCAATGTCAGCAGAAATAAATAACAAGTCAGCAGAAACAAATACCACTAGGTGGTTACCGGATATCACTTGGAATCGTGTGATCACTTTCCAAAGTAAACTATTCGACCCTAATGCCTGGGTTACACGAATATCTACTTGGGATAAGACCAAATGTAGTTATAGAATTAGGCACAATTCAATAACCCTTTTGCTTATAAGTGTTAATCGTTTTCTTTGTGTACTTCATGCATAATCGCATCTCCTATTTATAGGAGATTACTCTGAGCTAGTCAAATAGAATTATGAGAATTAATCGGCCCATTAATCGCCTCATAATTATCCCCATTATAGCCATTAGTGGTTACATGACCAATTAAACGTGGTCATTATGTAGTTGTAATCGCCACTTGAATAGGTCAAACGCCTGGCGTACAAGCGGATTTTCATAGTACCGGCCAGGGAAACACCGCTTAGTTGGAAACATCTTGCCAGGGAAACACCGCTCAGCGATTAGGAAACACCGCTTGGAAACTAAGTACTATCAATACAAACCACTATTAGAGTCAGGGTGTTCAGGGACCCACAAGTGCACTAAATTTTCCAACAATCCTCCCCAAATTTAGTTCAATTCCTTTGCATGAAAAAAAAGGTCAAACAAAACATGTGCATAAACGAAAATGTCCTAGGGATTGAATTTTCATCTTAGTAAATTACACGTTCAAATATTCGAGAATCAGGGTGTTCTAAGAATTGAACCCTTAAACCCATTTGAATACTCAAGATAAAATACACACAAGTTTTCAAACACTTATCGCCTCGACACTATACAAGCCATGTGTCCATATCCAAATTCATAAATGTTGTAGAAGCTAAAAGTCCAAAAGCTCCCAGGCGGCAAAACTTCAAAATTCACATAGGTGGCTCCTCTTTATTCATGCTCCTGCCAAGCACTTTTTCAAAGAAAATTAACCATTAAGAAGTAAAGACTTCATCCTCCTTTCAAACAGTTCTGAGCACAACCTTGGGATGTAAATAAAACATGTGCTCCAAATTAATCCCTTTGAATGTTCTGCTTTCCACATTGAACTCAGCTCCCAAGTTTCCTTAGGAGGGAGTTGGGTTCCTAGCATTCAAGACTAAGTTGGACTTACACCCATCCCTTTAGCAGACTTTATAACCAAGTCTCTAGCCAAACCCTTCGTCAAGTGATCGCTAAGTTCATTGAGATCTAACAAACTCTAGAGATACCACCCCATTCATGATAAGCTCACGAATCATGCTATGTCTCACACCTAAGTGTCTAGACTTACCATTGTACATTTGGCTATAAGCCTTAGCCAATGTAGCTGCACTATCACAACGGATAGAAATAGGTGCTATAGGTTTAGGCCACAATGGAATCTCAAGAAGCAAGTTTTTCAACCATTCAAACTTTACTAGCAATGCCAAAGCCACAAATTCATATTCCATTGTTGACCTGGTGATGCAAGTTTGCTTCTTGGATGCCCAAGAAATTGCACCTCCACCAAGTAGGAATACCCACCAGCGGTAGATCTAATTGTCTTGTATTACTGATCCAACTTTCATCGCTATCCTTCCAACACCGATGGGTAACCAAAGATATGAGAGACTATAATCCATAAATCTCTTCAAATACTTCAAGTACCCTTTGAATCGCTTGCCATTGATGAGCACTAGGATTACTAGTATACCCCGCCAATTTTCCCAAGAAAACCAATATCAGGTTTTGTACAAGTCATGGCATACATCAAGCAGCCAATTACCCTAGAATACTCAAGTTCTCACAAGTATCCATAGGTGTACTCACAAGAGTACAATCAAAGTAATTGAATTTCCACAACACCTTCTCAATATAATGAGACTGAGAGATAGAAATTCTTTTACTTTCATGTTTAATCCTTATACCAAGGATAACATCAGCCTCCCCCATATCCTTCATGGAGAACCTTGATGACAAAAATTCCTTTGTCAAGTCTACCTGATTTTGGTCAGTGCCAAAGATCAACATGTCATCAACATATAGACAAATGATGACTCCTTTACCAGATTCATCAAATTTGCTATATACACATTTGTTAGCTTGGTTAAGAACATAACCACTAGACAAAACCACTTCATCAAATTGTTGATGCCATTGCTTAGGTGCCTGCTTTAGTCCATAAAGTGTAGGACCTTACTTTTATCAACCTTATCACAAACCCAACACGTATATCACGTTAACACAAACACAAACTATGCGTGAAGATGAAAGAAATAAAGATGAGAATGATGGTGACTTGATGTTATATGGATCGTGTATGTGAAGATAAAGATCAAAACAATAGATGTTTTATTTCAAAGGAAAAACACACACACACATTCAAGCACACACTTCAAATGACTCATTTGAGGTGTATTTATACTATCTTACAACTTACCCTAATGGTCTTGGCATGGGCCGTGGATATGGGTTGGATTGGGTTGGGTTACATGAACTTATACAAGGCTAGCTTAACTAAACGTCTAGCCATTTAGCTTAGCCCAATCCAAGAGCCCGTTGACTATTCTAGCACGATATCTAACACACGTTACAAAGTTCCTAAGTGTGAATGACCATCACTTCTAATAAAAACTATTAAGGCTAACAATCTCCCCCTAAGGGGTGGTCATTCAAAAGATGCTCCACTTGAATAGGTCTTTTCTTTTCTCGAGCTTGAACTTTGTGTGTAGATATAGAATAGTCTTGTTTCATTGTTCCTTCATGCTTTGTGATCAGATAATGTGGTATTCTGCCGTTGTCAACTTCGTTGGTTTGGTGTCTCCACGTCATTCTCCACCATGCTCACACTTCTATTTGACTTTGAAGTTCCGATGAGATGAAGTTCTCTAGTCTTTAAACTTTGTAGATTCTTTGACATTGACGAAGAATCATCTTTAACTTTGAGTAGCCTTTGATTTTGATGAGAACTTTCATGTGTTGTTGGTATGAGCATGTGGAGAGTCTACGATCAATCACCTCGAGCTTCCATAAGAAGAAAACATAAAACAGTTAGTAATAAGCGGATTCCGGCACTTATAAGTTTGAATTTCGAGGGTGTTAACAAAGATAGTGTGAAAACACAACTCTAATTCTCACAAAGGCGGTTCCTGAACTGGAGTCCCACAAGTGAGATAACACGATGTAAAATCGAAATACATCTACAGTTCAGATAGCCACCGAGGTACACCGAAGCATCACCCCACGTATCGTAGACCATTTGAGACACACTAAGCGTAATCCACCGGAGTTACCGGTGACTCCGCCGTGTATTCGCTTGATGTTGACCCCGGCAGGAGTTTCCATTCAATCATTGGAGATCACGATGTGAAACTTCTCATAAATGTTCGGCATTGCTAAGACTGCAAGGGACTCTAGAATATATCACGTGTGTCCTTATTGATGAACAACAAGCGATGTCGTGTCATGTGTTCCTATGAGATCTTTTGATGAATCTCGTGGCTCTAGACTCAATTAGTGCATTTTGGTTTTCCGGAGCGGAGACTAGGGAGAGGGTCTCCTTCTTCAATACCAACGATCTCTAAGAGAAAGTCGATAGATTATGTAAGGTTCCCATTGAGAATGAAACAAATCCTTTTAAGAGGAATTGAGTGGCTAGAAAGTTTAGTGCGCGTCATTCCATGACGCTTTGTCTTCAATACCAGTGTCATCTAGTGAAAACCAGTAGCATATGTATTGAACCCGGTTTCTGCCCTAAGGTTGAATATGGAGGACTATTTCTTTTCACCCTTTCATTATATTTCTTTTTAATTCTTCAACCCCTTCTTTCTCCTTTCTCACATTACTCCTTTTTTCAATCATACCTAAGGACTTCTAATACTAACTATGGGTATTGTCCTTGGGTAGATCCCTCCGGCTCTGGCGGATCATAGGACGGATTTCCTATCCTTAGTCACCTTATAACTCCATGATTGTCCCATGTTGCCATAAAACCATTTTCTTGAAAATCTCACAGAGTGTTTATGATAGAAAACATGTTTGAGAGACACTCATGAGTTTTATATTTTCTAAACACTCCCCTTCACATGTGCTTATGAGTTTTAACAAAAATCGCACATCGAGGTAGAGTTTGCAGTTTTTGAATTGATCGGCTCATGATAGACAATTCCCAACGAGACACGGTTACGTTGCCTAGTTAAAGAGTTCCATTGTCAGTTTTTAGGTGACAACTAGCTCTAATAACTAACTTGAAGTTGTAAACACTTCTTGAAAAGGAGGTTAGACCCATGAAGGTGCATATCTATCACAAGTTTCTCGAGATGTGTCACAATTCTCAATTTCCGGTCATTTCTCAAACTCCATATTCATCATTTCATATCAATTTATGCATGGGTTTTGCATTTTACATTAAACGTTTATTTTCTTATTAAATAAACGCTATCGCGTAAACATTATTTGAACATTTGATCCGACACTTCCAAAAATTATCCCGACATATTTTTATACTCATATTAAGATTATAAAAATAATATTATTAGTTTACCCAATGTTTTAAATTTATTTCGTATATAAATTGTTATATTTATATAGATTACGACGGTTTTCTTAAATTCAACCCGATAAATATTTATTCACTCAAATCTTTCAAGAAATGTATTTTTATAATTTTTATGACTTCAATATATTTCATTTTGATCCGTTAAAATTTATTTTTAGTTAACGCTACCCTGAATGCTTAAATATATATACAAGTTACTAATAATTCTTAACTTAACTACACATTTACTCTACATTAATACACTTAATTATACTAAATGCAACTAGTCTTTTTTTTTTATGTACATGTCGACCCATTTGGGGATGACTCACTTGATTTCCAAAATATCTCATACACTTATATTTTATAATACTCAAAATATCACAAACATATATTTCACTTCATTTTTGCAAAGAAAAAGATCAAAACTCTTTCTCTCTTCTCTTGCTAGAACCGGCCACACCATAAGGATCAAGAAAAGATCACAAAAGTTTTCAAGTCAAGTTAATTAACACACTAGTATCACTCTTTATTTAGGTTTTGCAATAAAAACCTAGGGTGATTAGGAAATCCTTTGTTTTAATAAACCTCATCAAGTATTCTAGTAAGCATCTCATGTCCATTTTTCATCTTTCATATTCATTTCATATTCATTTCATCATATTTGAGCAAAAACATGCAAGTCATATGATGTTGTACCACTTTTTCATTGATTTTAAGAGTTATGTATATATAAGTCATCCTATAATCACTCCTTGTTATATATTATTTTTGGTGATGTCTAGGAACCCATGACACCCTAAGAAGGTGTATGGTAGGATTAGAATAGCTTCGGAGTTGTTTTGAATGGGTTAGAATAGGTTTGGCGCGAGAAAAACTCATTTCGACAAGTTTGCAAAAGGGTCTGTCCTTATTTTGAAAATATGGAAAATCCGACAGTAGGTATATATTTTTGGCCTAGATATTTGGAAAATATACTTTAAAACGAAAATGTGGCCGCTTGAACGGATTAAAACGGAGCTATAACGAAGAAGTTATGAATTTTTCAAGTTGGCGACGAAAACTATAATTTTCTGGAAATTTCAGCATGTATTGTGTATTTTGTACGAGTCAAAAATGAAACTTAGGTGTTATAAATTATGTCCACTTGTCAAAAATATGTTAGTATACTTTGATACAAAGCTAAGGACCTTTAAAACGTAGAAAACGGACTTGTAACGATTAAATTATACACGTTTACACAAAGTTGACGTAACTTTATTATATAAGAAAAACTATATTATTTCTAATAGACAAGTGTTACGGCAAAACAAGTCACCATGTTGGAGGTCGTTTTTAACATTGATATAATACTTTTTATAACGTGATGTCTTCTAGTAAAAGTAAGTTCGCCTAGCCTATTTTCCAAAATGTCCAACCGTTCGTCAAGCGGAGTTGTAACGAATAAAATGCGGTCATTTAAACTTTGCCGGAAACCACCCTTAAACAATATTTTGGATACAATTACCATACTAAACCTATATTTATCTCCATGATCGAGACCTCTAGGATGTAAACTTAATTGCTAAAACTTTGAGATAATGATACAAGCTTTCCAAAAGCTGTTGAGTTCGCTTTCCTAACACTCGATGTGCACCATTTTAAGTGCATATCATAGGAGATTGTTTCAACGTGTAACTACTTGTAGAGTATTTTTAATAATGACGGATGTCATAAACATATATTTTGACGATAAACATTATTTCCAAAACGCATAAGTGGTATGGATATCATATGAGTTTGCATGCTCGACATTGTTTCCACTGACTTATATTAGAGCATATCATTTATTTTAGGTCGCGGATAGTTTCCGAGCCTCATTTTCGTGCACTTCATTTTGTTAGCATATCAATCATACCAGTCATAGCCCTACTCTTTTAATACTTGTTTTACAAGCTCTTTGGCGGAGATACATGCTCAACTACTTGCTTTTACAAATACAAATACTCAAAACATTTACACTTTTATGCTACGCTATACTTTTTATACTTGATTGCATTATACTTGATTATGTTATACTAAACTTGAAAGTCTCCTTGGATAACACACGCATTGGGTTTCGGAGATGAAGTAGAACCAATGCTATTACTTTCCTTGTGAGTTCATACCCGCTTTTACTCGTTTAAATTCCTATAAACTATTTGGGGCGAGATATATGCTTATTTATCAAAACATTTAAACTCTTTTGCCAAACAACATTACTTATACTTTAGACTTGGTGCGTGAAGTGACTAGACTTAAACAAACATCCCAATATTTATATGTTGAAGGCCATTTATTTGATACACAACGTGAGTCGTTGGAGGAACATCCCAATATGTATATGTTGGAAGGCCATTTATTTGGATACGTACCAACGTGAGTCGTTAGAGGAACATCCCAATATTTATATGTTGGAAGGCCATTTATTTGGATACAACCCAACGTGAGTCGTTGGAGGAACATCCCAACACGAGTGTTGGAAGACCCTTGTGGTGACATTTATACTTTTAACTACCTTGATGCATATATTTATGATTGTCATTTATTTAAAGGTTGTAAACACACAGGTTGCAAGTTTTGTATGGGCGGGACTTGGAACCGAGTGGATTTACAATGCCTTTGCTTTGTGAACTCATTAGACAACGTGTGCTTAAATATAAACTAGACATACTACTTTGGCAAGTGGATTGTGAACATTGACAGTTGCAAGTTTTGTATAGGCTAAACTTGGAACCGAGTGGATTTACAATGCCTTTGTCGCATAAACAATTTTAAAGGCTTTACAATTAAACCAAACTCTATGAACTCACTCAACCATTGTGTTGACACTTTTTAGCATGTTTTATCTCAGGTACCTAAGGCATTCACTTCATGGCATGCATGTGGATTTATCATTGAGTCGTGGTGTCGACGCGTCTCACCTATATTTTATGCATTTAACTATCGCTTGATGTAAACAAACTTATTTTGGTACACTGGAAATCTATTGGGAATTATGTTTTGCAAACTCTGATTATTTTACCGAATCAAACGATATTTTCAAAACGACACTTTAGGTCGCTCGATATAATCAGTAACTTTGATGTTATGACGCCAACCCCGTGAATTCCATTCCACAAGAAATGTAATTTGGGGTGTGACATTGGTTCGAGAGCATCGTTATAGAGAACTAGGTTGCATCATTGACCCTAGACTATAACCGCATCATCATAGCATCTCATCATATCATTATAAGTGCATACTCTTATACATGCAACTTATGACTCAGACCAAACATCATATGAGACGATTAGTCCAAGCATTTCATAGTTACTCCTAAATTATACATAGCCTGATCACCTATGTCTAATTCAGGAAGAATCATGCAATGAAGGGAGTAGTAGTTTCATATGTGTAAGCAATTCGTAATCGAGCCAATTTTCAAAAGATTTTCTTCAAACCACTTGTTTCCAGCTTTGATCCGGTAGCGACGCTTGTTTGATGAGTTGCAAAGATCAACCTAGAAACAAGTTGTTACCTAAACCGATTTAGCCTAATCGTATGAGACGCTCTTGTTTGATGAGTTGTGGGATTAAGTAAAAATCGGCCTAAAAATCTTTTGAGGACGCCGAGAATGGGAAAGCCGCCTCATCGAGCCTAGTCATAAGAGAGCATGTATTTAGGACGGGAAATGCTCACGATAGCACGAGAACGTATTTAGTTGAACGAGGAACCCATATGCATGAGCATTGACATAATCATTTAGACCATATACGAGCATGAACTTTTAGAACCCTTGTCGAGATTCCGACTATAGTATCATTAATCTAATCACGAGGACGCATTCCTCTCACATGGGAAGAATGTCACAATTCTCACTTCCTCCATTCTCAAACTCCATATTCATCATTTCATATCAATTTAGGCATGGGTTTTGCATTTTACATTAAACGCTTATTTTCTTAAATAAACGCTATCGCGAAAACATTATTTGAACATTTGATCCGACACTTCCAAAAATTATCCCGACATATTTTTATACTCATATTAAGATTATAAAAATAATATTATTAGTTTACCCAATGTTTTAAATTTATTTTCAGATATAAATTGTTATGTTTATATAGATTACTTAATGGTTTCTTAAATTCAACTCGATAAATATTTATTCACTCAAATCTTTCAAGAAATGTATTTTTATAATTTTTATGACTTCAATATATTTCATTTTGATCCGTTAAAATTTATTTTAGTTAACTACCCCAATGCTTAAATATATATACAAGTTACTAATAATTTTAATCCTAACTACACATTTACTCTACATTAATACACTTAATTATACTGAATGCAACTAGTCTTTTTTTTATGTACATGTCGACCCATTTGGGGATGACTCACTTGATTTCCAAAATATCTCATACACTTATATGTTATAATACTCAAAAATATCACAAACATATATTTCACTTCATTTTTGCAAAGAAAAAGATCAAAACTCTTTCTCTCTTCTCTTGCTAGAACCGGTCACACCATAAGGATCAAGAAAAGATCACAAAAGTTTTCAAGTCAAGTTAATTAACACACTAGTATCACTCTTTATTTATGTTTTGCAATAAAAACCTAGGGTGATTAGGAAATCCTTTGTTTTAATAAACCTCATCAAGTATTCTAGTAAGCATCTCATGTCCATTTTTCATCTTTCATATTCATTTCATCATATTTGAGCAAAAACATGCAAGTCATATGATGTTGTACCACTTTTTCATTGATTTTAAGAGTTATGTATATATAAGTCATCCTATAATCACTCCTTGTTATATATTATTTTTGGTGATGTCTAGGAACCCATGACACCCTAAGAAGTTGTATGGTAGGATTAGAATAGCTTCGGAGTTGTTTTGAATGGGTTAGAATAGGTTTGGCGCTAGAAAAACTCATTTCGACAAGTTTGCAAAAGGGTCTGTCCTTATTTTGAAAATCTGGAAAAACTGACAGTAGGTATATATTTTTGGCCTAGATATTTGGAAAATATACTTTAAAACGAAAACGTGGCCGCTTGAACGGATTAAAACGGAGCTATAACGAAGAAGTTATGAATTTTTCAAGTTGGCGTTAAAAACTATAATTTTCTAGAAATTTCAGCATGTATTGTTTATTTTGTACGAGTCAAAAATGAAACTTAGGTGTTATAAATTATGTCTACTTGTCAAAAATATGTTAGTATACTTTGATACAAAGCTAAGGACCTTTAAAACGTAGAAAACGGACTTGTAACGATTAAATTATACATCGCTACACAAAGTTGCCCGTCTTTATTATATAAGAAAAACTATATTATTTCTAATAGACAAGTGTTACGGCAAAACAAGTCACCATGTTGGAGGTTGTTTTTAACATTGATATAATACTTTTTATAACGTGATGTCTTCTAGTAAAAGTAAGTTCGCCTAGCCTATTTTCCAAAATGTCCAACCGCTTGTCAAGCTGGAGTTGTAACGAATAAAATATAGTCACTCAAACTTTGCCGGAAACCACCCTTAAACAATATTTTGAATACAATTACCATACTAAACCTATATTTATCTCCATGATCGAGACCTCTAGGATGTAAACTTAATTGCTAAAACTTTGAGATAATGATACAAGCTTTCCAAAACTGTTGAGTTCGTTTCCTAACACTCGATGTGCACCATTTTGCGACTATCATAGGAGATTGTTTCAACGTAACTACTTGTGTATATTTTAAAATGACGGATGTCATAAACATATATTTTGACGATAAACATTATTTCCAAAATGTACAAGTGGTATGGATATCATATGAGTTTGCATGCTCGACATTGTTTCACGACTTATATTAGAGCATATCCTTTATTTTAGGTCGCGGATAGTTTCCGAGCCTCATTTTCGTGCACTTCATTTTGTTAGCATATCAATCATACCAGGTGAGTCATAGCCCCTACTCTTTTAATACTTGTTTTACAAGCTCTTTGGGGGAGATACATGCTCAACTACTTGCTTTTACAAATACAAATACTCAAAACATATTCACTTTTATGCTACGCTATACTTTTTATACTTGATTGCATTATACTTGATTGTGTTATACTAAACTTGAAAGTCTCCTTGGATAACACACGCATTGGGTTTCGGAGATGAAGTAGAACCAATGCTATTACTTTCCTTGTGAGTTCATACCCCACTTTTACTCGTTTAAATTTCTATAAACCATTTGGGGCGAGATACATGCTATATTTTATCAAAACATTTAAAACTCTTTGCCTAAAACAACATTTACTTCATAATTTTTACGACTTGGTGCGTGTAGTGACTAGACTCTAAATAAACATCCCAATATTTATATGTTGAAGGCCATTTATTTGGATACAGCCCAACGTGATTCAAGTTGGAGTGAACATCCCAATATTTATATGTTGGAAGGCCATTTATTTGGATACAGCCCAACGTGAGTCGTTGAAGGAACATCCCAACATGAGTTGTTGGAAGACCCTTGTGGTGACATTTATACTTTTAACTACCTTGATGCGCATATTTATGATTGTCATTCTATTTTAGGCAGTGGGTTGTAAACACACAGGTTGCAAGTTTTGTATGGGCGGGACTTGGAACTGATTGGATTTATAATGCCTTTGCTTTGTGAACTCATTAGACAACGTGTGCTTAAATATAACCATATACTACTTTTGGCAGTGGATTGTGAACAAACAGGTTAAAAGTTTGTATGGCGGAACTTGAACTGAGTGGATTTACAATGCCTTTTTTGCATAACAATACCTAAAGGCTTTACATTCAAACCAAACTCTATGAACTCCCTCAACCATTGTGTTGACACTTTTAGCATGTTTTATCTCAGGTACCTAAGGCATTCACTTCATGGCATGCATGTGGACTTATCATAAAGTCGTGGTGTCGACGTGTCTCACATATATTTTATGCATTTAACTATCGTTTGATTGTAACAAACTTATTTTGGTACATTGGAAATCTATTGGGAATTATGTTTTGCAAACTCTGATTATTTTACCGAATCAAACGATATTTTCAAAACGACACTTTAGGTCGTTCGATATAACTGTAACTTTGATAAGAGGACAGTAAACCCCAGGGAATTCCATTCGCTGCAAACAGGTAATTTCTGACGAGATGGTACATTTACTGACTTTGATTTCTCGTTAATTCATTGGTTCCGTCTGAGTCGAGCTCATTTTGAGATTCAAACACCGATCATTAAACATTTTGATCACATTTTAATCACGTCTTCCACCCCTCAAAAATAGCATGTTCGTGATATTTTTGGATATCAACGGATTAAACAACATTTTAGAATCTTTTGGGGAGACAAACGGATTTGATTTAAGCATGAATTTGGAACATTTTAGTTTTATACTCCCCTTTAATAAAGCATAATCAATTAAAGGGTTTTAGAGGGAGTTATCTTGAGCACAAAATATTTTGAAAGATTTTGAAAATCTTTTGAACAATCTTGAAAAGGTGCTCAAGATGATGATGATTTCTCACCATTTTAAATGTAGTGCAATCGCGTATAATTTGATTTTTTCTTTAAAAGCACGAGTTTTGATTTGAAAATAATCAAAAGTCATCATTTGGTCCGTTTCGCATCAAGTATACGAAAGCCATAGATTAAGAAATTTTGAGAAACGACATGTTTTGAAAAACATTATAAAGAACTCTCGCTCAAGCATCTGTACATACCCGTATCATTGTTGAATGACATTTCTAGAAACGCATGAATATCGATTATACGAAAGACATGTCGTGAGAAGAATATTTTTGGATTTTTGATTTTATATTGTTTTGTATTTTTGAAAAATTTTATATTTTTATATTTTGCTTTTGTTGGTTTTTCAAATTTTGTATTTTGTTTTTCAAAAATATTTACAAAATAAGCTTTTGGAAAATCATTTTCAAGAAGATTCGAAGACGCTCTAACTCCTCGTGGGTTAGGCTTCGCATGCCAATTCGTCGAACTAAATCGTCAAACCTTTCTTTTGGAAGGGCTTTAGTAAATAGATCGGCGAATTGGTAATCTGTCTTCACGAAGAATAATTCAACATTACCATTTTCGACGCATTTCTTTGATGAAGTGATAGCTGACTCGGATATGCTTAGTCTTTGAGTGATGAACAGGATTGCATGATATGGCTATGGCACTTTTCGAGTCACAATACATAGGTATTTTATCGAAAGTAAAGCCATAATCGTTGAGTTGTGTTTTCATCCATAGAACTTGAGCACAACAGCAGATAGAGACACATACTCACCGTTGAAAGTGGTGCAGTGCAATCTTGTTTCTTTGAAGACCAGTTTACTAACTTTTCGCCCAAAAATTGTGCTCCTCCGATGTACTTTTTTCAGAACTTGATCACCTGCGTGGTCCGCGATCCAAAAGGCAATTAGATCAAATCTGGATTCCTTCGGATACCAAAGTCTCATGTGAATGGATGTCTTCGTGCACCGAAAGATCCTTTTAACCTCTTTGAGGTGCGCTCGGTAGGCTTTGCCTCAAACCGTGCTAATAAGCAAACAGCAAAATGAATATCTAGTCGACTAGCAGTGAGGTACATGAGAGAACCAATCATGCTCCGATATTTCTTCGAATCAATAGGTTTCCCAAAAAAATCGGCTCCAATTTTTGGTGAAGTTACCATTGGTGTTCCGACCGAGTCACAATTATCCATACCATGATTTTTCAAAATCTCGCCAGTATTTAGCTTGATTTATAAAAATTCCACGTAGGGATTGATGTATTTGTAAACCAAGAAAGAATTTTAGTTCCCCATCATGGACATTTCAAATTTGCTTTTCATGAGATTTTCAAAATGTTTTGAAAGATTCGGATTAGTGGACCCAAAGATGATGTCGCCCACGTAAATCTGAACAATCAAAATGTCGTTTTGCATTTTTGTGTAAACAAGGTAGGATCAACTGTTCCTTTGGTGAAATTGTTTTGGATAAGGAAAGAGGACAGTTCGTCATACCACGCTCTCGAGCTTGTTTCAATCCATAGATTGCCTTTTTGAGTTTGTAGACGTAGTCCGGATGTTCCATGTCTATGAAGCCTTCCGGCGACCACGACATTCTTCTTTCGAGTTCCATTCAAGAACGCGGTCTTAATGTCCATCGATAAACCGTGATGTTTTTGTGAGCGCGATAGGCTAAGAAAATCCCCGACCGCTTCTAGTCTAGCTACCGGCGTGAATGACTCTTCAAAGTCTATCCCTTCCTCTTGTCTATATCCTTTGGCCACAAGACGAGCTTTGTTGCGAATTACAGTCATCTCTTCATCCTTTTTGTTCTTCCATAACCATTTGAGATCAATGACGCGAATGTCAATTGGTCTTGGAACCATATCCCAAGAGTCATGTAGACGGTATTGGAGAAGTTCCTCCCTGACGCTTCTATCCATGCGGGTTCTGCCATTGCCTCGCGAATGTTCCTTGGCTCTATATTGCTAATTGAGCAAAGGTAAATGCATAAGTCGCAATCGGTGGCAAGTTGGCGCCTCGTCTGAATTGGCCTTGAAGGTTCACCAATAACTTGTTCAATTGGGTGGTCTTTTGTCCACTTCGAGTAGAAGGATACCGCTGGTTATAATGTATGCGAAGTTAGATGGTTCTCGTAAGCTTGAAGAAGATTCAAATGATTCCGTAGCAAACGGGTTTTCAAATAAGTCTTCATCTAACGCTGCATCGTTTTGGTTTTGGTTTTGCTCATCAACTGCTGGTAGAACGGGTGCAATAACCGTAGTAGATGTAGATGATGTAGATGGAGTTGGTGCATTGGTTTCGACCGTTGTAGATGCATCTTCGGTTGGTGGTGGAGGATGATTTTGAGCGGTGCTGGAATGATGGTTTGATGCATTTGTCAAGGTTCCACCATAGTATTCATCGAACATTAACTCGAAGAAATTCTCCCATTCTTGTTCTTTAGGATTTTCAAACGGAGTTGATTGAGCTCTTTGAGGTACGAGTCCTGAACTCGATGTGTCCGAAGTCCGCCGGTTTAGTGCGGGTTCTAGAGCGAGTCTCTCAGAAGCCATATGTGAAAGTTCGTCAAATTTCACATTCATCGTCTCCATGATCCTCCTAGTTCTCTGTATACACCCTGAATGCCCTCGAAGTTTCTCAATATCCAATGAAGATACCAATATCACCTTTTGCTTTCAGTTTTCCAAGATCTTCTCGGTCATTCGTAGGATAGCACAAAGCGCCAAACACGTGAAAGTAAGAGATATCGGGTTTTCTGTTGTTCACAAGCTCATACGGGGTTTTATTGAATCTAGGATGGATTAGGGATCGGTTCGAGTGAAACAAGCAAAGGGCAACAAAGACATCACCATAGAAATAACGGTACACAAGAATAGATTAGCATTGTGCGAGCAGCTTCCACAAGAGTTCTATTTCTTCTTTCAACTACCCCATTCTCATTGGAGTTCTAACAACTGATGTCCGATGTAATTCCAACATCTTCAAAATAAGATTCTTAACTCCCGATTAGTGAATTCATGCGGTTGTCCGTTCTTACAACCCTTACCGGAGTTTGAAGAAGTACTTGAATTCGCTTTAAAGGTGATGATGATGCCCGGTGCTTCGCCTTTTGATCTCTAAACTTAACCCATGTAGATCTCGAATAATCATCGACGATGACAAGAATATACTTTTTCCCATTAATGCTTTCAACTCTCATTGGGCCACATAAGTCCATGTGCAACATATGCAACTTTGCTTTCGAACTAGGTACGGATTTGGGTTTATATGATGCTCTTTTGCTTTTTCCTTGTTCGCATGATGGACATAAGTGATCCTTGGTGTATTTGAACTTTGGAAGTCCGTTGACGATGTTGTCTTTGGCAATTTTGTTGATGGTGTCGAAATTGAGATGGGATAACCGTCCTATGCGCCACAACCAGTGATGTTCCGGATGCTCGTGTCATAAGACATATTGGTGATGAAGAGGCCATTTGATTGATGTCGATAGCATACAAGTTTGTATCATGATTCCCGCTAAGAGATCGTGCCATCCAAGTTTCTAATGAAGCAAGCATTTTTCCTAAAAGCAACCTCTAAATCTGCATCACGAACCGCCGCGACCGAAAACAAATTGTGTCCCAACCCTTCGACATAGTAAACCCGAGTGATCAAATAATTCCCAAAAGGTAGATCTCCATAACCCATGATAGCTGCTACATGATCATTTCCAAACGCACGGTTCCCATGAATTTCCGGATGAAATTGATCAGAGCCTTCAGATTCCGGTCATGTGCTTGGAGCAACCCGAGTCGACGATCCAAAGACATATTTCGATAACCCGCCAGAATGTAAAAAGAATATTATGGAAACCGTTTTGATTTTGGTTCCTTTGGGTTAGAGGTAAAATCCTTATCACACTCAGAGAGGTTTTCTAGGGAATTCGGTTTATCACTCATTTTATCATTCTAGAGTGTGAAAGTTCTACCTGTGGGTTTCCAAATATCATCCCTAAAGTATACACTATAGTTCCCTGTCAAGAGTGTAAAGCCTAAGTTTTGCAACTAGTCTTCCTCTCTCGTTTAGCGTAAGATCTTTTGGAACGTTCTTCTTAAGTGCTTATCATTCACATTAGTAGAAACACAATCATCTTGAACATTAATTAAAGATTTCTTGCAAGTTAAACAAAGAGATTCAACACATTCATTAGACTTAGCAAGTTTCATAGGTTCATTACATTCAGATGAAATGTCTTTCTTATTCAAAAGCGGTAAATTCCTAGGGTGTTCTTCTACTTTCTTCTCTTTATTCAAGCTACTACTCCTAGAGGCAATCGAGACTCTATTGTTCCTTGTATTGCTCTTAGGCTTTAGTCTCACGCTCCTAGAGGTGCTTACTAGTCCTGTAGAAGGTAAGGCACACGCATTAGGATTCACATTTTTATCAAGGGAGGTGGTTTCAGCTTTCCTAGTCTCTTTAGAGTGCTTTTCTAAACTTATGTCGCTTGTTCCATATGTTTTAGATGTGGAGGCAGATGCATTAGTGGTACTCATCTTAAAAAGTCCAGGTGCTAAAACTTTTGGTTTCTCGATAACCGCTTTTCCTTTATCAACATTTTGTTTAGGTAGGGTAGGTGGAGTGACTGGTTTTGATGAAACATTTTTCTCATTGACTTTTGGAGGAGGCATAAAAGTACATTTTGGTTTGGAAACCGGTTTGGGAACATTTGCTTTCTCCTGCTCAATGGTTTTTTAATCACAAGATCCACTTGCCTTTCCTTTTTGACATTCCAGGTGAGCCCTCAAAAGATCATTTTTCGCTTTCATGTCATTGTAGGCACGCTCATATGACAATTTGTCATATTTGCATTCCTCGTTTTTTTGATCAAGTTGTTTAAAATATGACACATTTTCTTTTCAAGTTTTTCAAGAGCTTTTTCATATTTTGAAACAATTTCGAGGTCTCTGACTAGAGTCTTTCATGATCTTCAACAGAATATGTTTGCAAAATAATGGACATAATATCAAGAGTCGAACATCTTCGAAGAGAGCATCATTTAAATTTTCCAAAACTTTGATGTGTTCAACACTTTCATTAGCTTGCTTTACCAGTGGATTTATGGTCTTGACAAAGTCGTTGTTTTTCAAAAAGGCTTGTTCAAAATGAATTACCCTTGAGTTGATGTTAGTCACCGGGGCAATTTTAGTTTCAAAAAACTTTTTCTGTTCATTATCAAAACTATTGAACCAGATGTTTGTTGTAATATGAGTTTTAGTTTTAACAAATCCACCTCTTGAAGTCTCCCAATTCTAGTTTTAACATCTTCTAAAATGCTTCTGGCATCACTTGTGTTAAAAGGATTGTTTAAAGACATTTGTTCAATGTTCAAAAGATTTTGAGACAACAACAGGAGTTGCAACGGTTTTGAAACCGTGTGATGGAAAACTTTGATTGTTCTTTATGTGAAACAAACGAAATACCATTAATTTTGTTCCATTTGTTATAGTCAATTGGTTTGATTTCCGGATGTTTTTGTTTCATTCTTGATCTACTCTCCTTAGATAGTTCCAACGTTTCAAGAGAATCATGCACAATTATAGGTTCATGCAAAGGTTTTCCATTGTTTAACACATTTCGTTTTTCGAGCTTTCTTGAGAACCAGAGGTGAGTTACCAAGAGCCATTTTATGAAGTATGAAAATCGGATTTACTTAATTAGAAAGCATCTTGTTTGTTTTAGCGGAATGACCCGTTGTAAGAAGTAAATTATCCAATTTTTGATAGTTTCAATTTTATCAAGAATTTCATCAAGAAGAGAATCTTCGCTTTTGAAAAATCAAGCAATCAAAGCTTTCTTCTCTTTTCAAGATCGAGCGAAATGTTTTTTTGTTTAGAAAGTTGATCATTTAGTTCAGAAATTTCCTTGTTTAAATATTTTATTTTCAAGTTCAGATTCACATCAAGTGTATCATACTTGATTTGCAATTGTTTTCCTCTTAAAACAGAATCTCGGTAACCAATTTCTAATTCTGATATTTTGTTTGTATGAAATTCATAGGCTCTGGCGTTCTTTTTGTAACTCTCAAGCTCAGTGGTCAATTTAACATTCGCGGCCTTAACTTCGCGATTGACCTTACTCACTTTCTCAATTTCAATGCCACAGTTATTGATTAATGATTCAAAATAAGCACGTGTTTCCTCATCGCTCAAGATTTTGTGCCACACAACCACCACTAGGATCCACATCTGGAGTTTCAGAGTAAGTATTGCTACAACTCGGATTGTCCATATATGTATCATAAGTAGGTGCTGATGTCACAGAATGTTGTTTATCATGAGTAAACACATCAAATATGACATTGTTATAGCATGGATCAATGATTGGTACCTCGAATCTGCGTTGGCGTCCATAGTGAGGTGCGTCGAGTCGCGGTCGTACTTAGTCTCATGAAGATTTGCCATGAATATGCAGTTCGCATTGATTTCCTCGAGGTCTTCCAAATCATCCACGATAGCGAAAAATCATTTTCCTCGGCTCAAAGCATCCACGCTTCTTCTGCGCTAACAGATAGCTCCGAAGAAACTCAAGATTCTTCTTGTGTAGCTTAGTGGAGACATTTCGTGCCATGTGACCTACTCCTTGACAGTTATAACACTTAACCTGATTACCTTGATTCACATTTCCATAATTCCCAACGACCGAGTCGCAACATTCCCATTCGATTACCCACTACTCTATTTCCAACATTCGACCCATCTGATTACCTGATTGAACCGCTACGATTACCCATACGAAATCCAGTAGCATAGCCCTGCTGATTCCCAATAACTCCAACCATTTGTCCTTGATTACCCATATTCACACCGGTGAGCAATTTGCCCGTGCGAGTGTTTGATGAAATCCTTTGGTTGTTGTTAGTAGGTGTGGAATAGCGACTCCTGAATGCTTTACCCAATAAAGAAAATACTTGTCGCAAAGCTTCTTCTTGTTGAGTTTCAGGATCGATGATTCCTTGTTCCCGTATTGTGGATCTGTTGTTGAATGACTTATTGTTCTGGTGGATAGAATTGTTGTTGTGGTTGTGGAATGTATTGCTGCAAATTGTTGTTGGAAGATGATGAAGCTTGTTGTTGTGTATTCACTGACGGTTGAGTCTTTGCAATAAGTGCCAATGGATCATGATTCTTTGCCAATCTTTCTTTCCCGACTTCATTCACTTCAGCTTGGTTTTGTTTCAGAAAATCGTTTAGTTGATCAAAGTTCACATGATGTAAGTCTTTTGTTTGGTTGACAATAGTGACATATCGTCCCCATTCTTTCGGAATATTGTTCAGGAACTTGATGTTTTGAGCGATAGTTCGGTGCTAGCTTGTTTCTGATAAGCTCATTCATCAAAGTGCAAAACCTTCCATAGTAGGATTCAATGGATTCTCATGGAGTTGAAGTAAACTTTTCCCATTCAGTTAGCGCCTTGTTCTCCATGTCTTATTGACCAATTTATGTTCCATGACAAAGCCGTCTAACACGTTCCCACATATCAAAAGCGCTTTTACAACTTTCTACAGCAGCAAAGATGTCTATTGGTAAACCCAGTTGGACAATATGAATTGCCATGTCATCTGCGACGACTTGCTTTCGATCCTCTTCTGTATTCCGATTCAGTTTGAGTATGATAAGATGGTGGGGCCGTGGAGTTCGAGGTCTAGGATTTGTCGAGGCTTGAAGGGTCCATTCTGAATGGAGTTAATCATGAGTTTTCCATTAGGTTTGGTCTTGATGTAGCGAAGCATACGACTTTTCCATTGAAGATAACCACCTTTTGCCAACATAGGAGGACGGTTTTCGGCACCGGCTGCATGAATGTCTTGTTGAGTTGCCATTGATGAAGGTTTGATCTGATAAAGTTGATGTAGGATCGATTCAACGATAAAGGAGTTGTGGTTGATGAAGATTAAGCTCGTTGAGGTTTTTCACGAAAGTCGTACTCGTAACCTTGGTTCTTAGGTGTAAAAAATTTTCTCCCAAAATTTGAAATTCACTATAAAAATCAATTCTAAGGTCGTATGAAAAATTTGAGTTATGACAATTTTGACGCCAAATTTGACCCGAAAAATTTGAATTTAGGCCCAAAAATTTGAATTTTTGACCAAAATTTTCACAGTTAAACCAAAATTTGAATCTCGCGTAAAAATTGAACGTTTTGTCTCCTCAAAAATTTAAATTTTACTCAAGTTTTCTCGCGTAAAAATTGACCAAATTTTTTTTTAATGCGTAGAAAGAGCTTAGGCGTAGACCGAAGAAGTTACGAGTAGACTATGGTGCATAGGGCGAGGATGCTTAGGCGTAGGTTGCTTAGGCGTTAGAAAGACCCTTACGCGTTGGATAAACTATGCGTAGAACCCAACTTACGTAACACAAGAGCTTACGCGTAGGTATAGCTTACACGTAGGAATAGCTTACGCGTAGGAATAGGGTTTTGCCCAAAAATCTTTTACACTATCAGTCGTAAGAGATATCCAAAGTCGAAGTGTTCCACAAACTTATCCAAGTGAGGAAGCGAGTAACCGTTGAAGCTCAAGAATCTGCACCAAAAGTTATGCGGAAAACTTACAGAGATAGGGTGTTGATTTTCTTACGCGTAGAACTAGGGTTTTGACCTACGCGTAAAAAATTTCCAATGATTCAAACAGTTTCGCTTGCACAAACAGCCTTAAAAACACTCCAATAACACAAATCTTTTGACCTTTTTCACCCAAAGTGTTTAGAAAGCTTACGCCAGTAAACGCGATTACACCTCAATAAACACGAGTTTAAAACTGATGTAAAACACGTAAAGCTTCAAACTATTTTTCAAAACTAGACTCTTTAACACTAAAGAAACCTCAAACCAAAAGAATCTTGAAGATTTTAGTGCAAAAAATAAGGTTTTAAGCGTGACCACTTTTTGTTACCGAGAGCTTTACGCGTAATAACACAAACCACAAAAAACTTCAACCAACCACACCTAAACCATTGTTAGGCGATTGATACCAATTGTAGGACCTTACTTTTATCAACCTTATCACAAACCCAACACGTATATCACGTTAACACAAACACAAACTATGCGTGAAGATGAAAGAAATAAAGATGAGAAAGATGGTGACTTGATGTTATATGGATCGTGTATGTGAAGATAAAGATGAAAACAATAGATGTTTTATTTCAAAGGAAAAACACACACACACATTCAAGCACACACTCAAGCACACACTTCAAATGACTCATTTGAGGTGTATTTATACTATCTTACAACTTACCCTAATGGGCTTGGCATGGGCCGTGGATATGGGTTGGATTGGATTGGGTTACATGAACTTATACAAGGCTAGCTTAACTAAACGTCTAACCATTTAGCTTAGCCCAATCCACGAGCCCGTTGACTATTCTAGCACGATATCTAACACACGTTACAAAGTTCCTAAGTGTGAATGACCATCACTTCTAATAAAAACTATTAAGGCTAACATAAAGAGACTTAATCAGTTTACACACCTTCTTTTCATTGCCAGGCATAATGAAGCCTTGAGGTTGGTTCATATAAACCTCCTCATCTAATTCACCATTCAAGAAAGTTGTCTTCACATCCATCTGATGAATAATCAGATTGTGAATTGTTGCCAAAGCAATCAGCAGTCTTATGGTACTGATACGAGCCACAAGGGCATAAGTATCAAAATAGTCTATCCCTGACTTTTGTTTAAAGCCCTAAATGACTAGTCTAGCCTTGAACTTTTCAATAGTTCCATCTACCTTCATTTTCCTTTTGAAAATCCATTTGCAACCCAAGGGTTTGCAACCAGGTGGTAGATCAACCAACACCCAAGTGTTGTTGCCCATGATGGAATCCATCTCATCACTGATTGCTTCTTTCTAGAAAGCAATGTCCTGGGACTTCATTACTTCTTCAAATGTCTTGGGATCATCCTCAACAATGAAGCAATAGGAGTATTGGTCTGAGACCTCATTCCTTGTTCCTTCAACTAAGTATAGTTGAAACTCAGGTCCAAATGACTTTGAGTCCCTGACCCTTTTGATCTTTCTAAGCACAGGTTCAGGTTGTTGAACCACAACCTCATCAGGGACCACTGATGGTTCATCATCAGGGACCTCTGATACACCAGTGTCATGAGTTCCATTAGGAATCCTCATACTTAGTCTAGGGACTGATGAAAATCTATTCTCATCAAAGTTTGCATCTCTTGATTCAATTATGGAGTTAACTGAAACATATTGATTAGGTTCAATAACATAGAACCTATAAGCCTTGGAATGATCAGCATATCCAACAAAGATGCAATCTATGCCTCTTTCACCCAAAGTTTTCAACTTTGGATCAGGGAATCTTACAACAACCCTACAACCCCAAACCTTGAGATAGTTCAGGTTGGGTTTCCTTTTAGTACAGAGTTCATAAGGGGTAACCTTGTTCCTTTTGTTGGGAACCCTATTTAATAAATAGCAAGCCGTTAATATAGCTTCACCCGTAACCCTTGACTCTGAATAGGACAACAAGGAATTAACCATCTCCTTCAACACCTGTTTTTCCTTTCAGAAATACCATTTTGTTTGAGGAGTATAAAGGCGTCGTTTCATGGATAATTCCAACAGAATGAAAATACAGAGTATTCATGTACTCACCTCCCCTATCAGTCCTTAATCTTTTGATCAAAGACCCAAGTTGTAATTCAACTTTAGTTTTAAACACTTTGAATTTATCTAATGCTTCCTCCTTAGTATGTAAAAGATAGACATAACAAAACCTAGAAGCATCATCAATAAATGTCACAAAGTACTTCTTGTTCCCCAAAGAAGGAGTGGCATGCAAATCACACAGGTCACTGTGTATAAGCTCCAAGAGCTTAGTCTCACGACTAACACCCTGAAAAGGTTTCTTGGTTATCTTGGTCAACATGCAAGTTTTACACTTTTTTCAGTGTCCATGTCAAATGCTGGGATTAACCCATCCTTAGACATATCTTGCATTCTCTTATAATATACATGGCCAAGTCTAGCATGCCAAAGGGTAGAGTCGGTCAGTCAGAGTGGTCACAAAGGCTGAATTTATACTATCAAGGGCAATAAATACACTATCGATTGGAAGTATTAAGCTTTAACATTTGATTACATAAACAACCAAAACCAATAAAAACACCATTCTTAGAAAGAACAAATTTATCAGATTCAATAACTTGTTTATATCCATGATTATTCAAAACACTACTTAAAACCAAGTTTTTCCTTATATCAGGAACATGAATAACATTAAACAAAGTTACAATCTTTCGAGAACTAAACCTAAGATCTACACAACCATGACCATGCACCAAGGCTGTTGACTCATTTCCCATGTGAAGAATAGAACCATCATTCATTGACTCATAAGTATTGAACCAGCTTCTATCTTTGCACACATGAACTATTGCACCAGATTCAACCCACCACGCAACATCATCATCCTGCACATAATTAGATTCAGATACATATGTAACATAATAAATCTGAAAAGACTTATTAAACATATTCTAACCTTTCAGTGAGTTGGCTGAACCACCACTCCCTAAACCATTAGTGCCTGATCCATTGGCTTTACCACCAACCTTAACACCCTTTTTGCGGTCCCTTTTAATGTGACCTGTTTTGCCACATTTCCAACAAGTAGGTGTTGCCTTCTTGTTTGGATCCGCCCTTGTGTTATCATGATATTTGCGTATGCCTTTGTTTTCATTGTACCTGGTGGAGTTGTTATGCTCCACCATATTGACAACAGATGCACCACTAGCATTGCTTGTCTTTGGCTTGTCATTATCCGCACCTTGAGATTCCTCAATGCGCAGATGATGACCCGCCCAATTAAACCAGAGTTAACTCCTCTTTCTTATGTTTCAAGGTATGCTTGAAATATTTCCAAGAAGGAGGGAGTTTGTCAATGACACAAGAGACTGAAATAGACTCATCCATGTGCATATTATGTTGTGTAAACCTTCCAAGTATTCAAAGAAGTTCATTGTATTGTTCCATGACTAGTTTCGAATCAGTCATTTTGTAATTTGTGAAATTACTAACAAGAAACTTCTTACTTGATGCATCCTCACACATATATTTGGCATCCAAGGAATCCCACAGTTCTTTGGAAGATTCAATATTCTGATAAATATCAAACAGAGAATCAGACATACCATTGAGAATTAAGCCTCTGCATATGTAGTCATCATTCTCCCATTTGCTCCTTCTCCTAATCTGCTCCACAGTAGCATCATCCCCATCATCAGGAATAGGAGTGGTTAGCACATATACCACACTCATGCTTGACAGCAAGAAATGCATCTTCTTCTGCCACCTCCTAAAGTCCACCCCTTCAAACTTATCAAGCTTGGCAAAGTTTGAAGCCATGTGTTTTATTGCAGCAGTTGCCATTGATTATCACAAAATAGTTTACTTTGATTGTTGGTGTGTAACTCCCAGAACATGGTTAGATAATCAATATCAGTAGAAATAAATAACAAGTCAGCAGAAACAAATACCACTAGGTGGTTACCGGATATCACTTGGAATCGTGTGATCACTTTCCAAAGTAAACTATTCGACCCTAATGCCTGGGTTACACGAATATCTACTTGGGATAAGACCAAATGTAGTATTAGAATTAGGCACAATTCAATAACCTTTTTGCTTATAAGTGTTAATTGTTTTCTATGTGTACTTCATGCATAATCAGATCTCCTATTTATAGGAGGTTACTCTGAGCTAGTCAAATGGAATTATGAGAATTAATCGGCCCATTAATCGCCTCATAATTATCCCCATTATAGCCGTTAGTGGTTACATGACCGATTAAACGTGGTCATTATGCAGTTGTACTGCCACTTGAATAGGTCAAACGCCCGTTACAAGCAGTACTTTCATAGCACCAGTGGAAACACCGCTTGGAAACACCGCTTCCGGAAGCCGAGCACTATCAATACAAACCACTATTAGAGTCAGGGTGTTCAGGGACCTTTATGGGTGTACACTCCGTACCTCCTAACCCATTGCAAGGTGTGAACTAATCCCACAAGTGCACTAAATTTTCCAACAATTTGATTACGAGGTACCGCCGGCGCATCACGCGAAATTACTATCGGAAAAATTTGGTGGTGTCCGATTGAAAGAAATGAATATAAAAAGAAAAAGGAGGGAATCAACTTTTTGAAAAACAATTAAATAAAATCACGACTCGAGTTGACCCCCATTTTATTCTGCTTAACATCAAAGCAATCAATCGTTTCACTCTCGATCACACTTTGCAATATGGCTAGAGTTCATCAGAGCTCTCAATTTCCTGATCATACATTTCATAATAATAATCATGATCAACAACCACAACAAACCTATTCGTCTCCTGTTACGCGTGGTCGCGGCCATGGTCGCAGTGACAATGCTGCTGTTAACTGTTGGGAGTGCGGTGAGCCCGGTCACATTTCGCGCAATTGTTCCGTCCGAAATTATGCTCGGAGGTTTGTTAGTTAGTTAGTTATTTTATAAAAGTGTTTGGTAACGTAGCTGTTTAAATGTAAATGTGATTATTAAGTGTAAAATGACGAAAAAGTTAAGGTATCATTTAGAGAAAAGGTAAACGCTTGTTGCCAAACGAGCTTTTAATTAAAAAGCGCTAAACGCTCCTAAACGCTATTTTCAAAACAAGGATTGTACATTGTAGTCTTGTATTTGTATAATTGTATAGTTTATTAGTTAGTTAGCTTCTTCTATTTTTGTTTATTTTTTTTATATAAAAGTGTTTGGTAACGTAGCTGTAAATGTAATTACTATTAAGTGTAAAAAGCTAAATGCTTCTTTAAGTAGAATTTGAAAAGTAGCGTTTAAAAATGATAAATGCGAGCTTTTAATTAAAAATACTAAACGCTCCTAAATGCTACTGTATTTGCCTAACACGGATTAATATTTGTACATTGTATTCTTGTATTTGTCTAATTTTATAGTTTATGGCGAAAATAGTTTTAGCTAAGCAGTAGTAGTTAGGTGGTGGTTATAAAATGTAATTGAATTTTAATGTGTTAAATGAAGTAAAAGTAGCGTTAGAATTTTATAGCTTGTTTTAGTAGTGTCATAAAAAGTAGCGTTAAAGTTCTAATGCTTATTTATAAAATCAAACAAGCTTTTTATAAAAAAAATGCTAAATGTTAAACGCTAACCGCTCCTAAATGCTCCAAAATGCTCCGGGCCAAACATACCCATATTATATGTAAACAGAGCTGTTGTCGCCTGTCGAAGAAGCCTGATATGACATTGTCTGTTATGTGGGTTTTGAAAGCGATTATTGCTAATTTTTAAGAATTAGTTACAACTAATTTTCTTACATGAACCAACTGATCTCGTTTGTAACACATGAGAAAGTCAACAGCTAAAATATCTACTAACTAGGAGCGTTTAGGAAATATGTTTGGAGCGAGCGTTTTGAAGCAACTAGAAACTAGCGTTTTGCGTTTTGCACACAATGTAAACAGAGTTGTTGTTGCTTGTTGAAGAAGCCTGATACGACATATGCTCTGCGCAGTCTTTAGCAGCCATGTGTTTGGTGTTGTAACAGCAAAGGTAGTGTTTGGCATTGTAATAACTACAAACGTGAATGCGAATTTGGCGATAATCAGATTAAGTTTACTTCATTATCGTTCAACTTTTTGTATGCAGCGAATGTTGCTATCTAGATGTTATTTTATATACAAACAAAGCTTTTAGGTATGGACTTAATGAGCACAAAGTAAAATATGTCGTGTGTGACAAACTATAGGTGTATTTTGATAACAGAATTATATAAAAAGATTATCTAAATGTGCAACATTTGAGTCCAAGGTATTGGCATGTGAGCTTAGCCGTTATGCAGTTGTAGTGATTCGTAGACTTAGAAAGGCATAAAAAGTCAACATCCATAGGTAGAGTTGCGATAAGCCTTTTTCTCTCTGATGATCATCTGCTGTAATTGCTTATACCGCATTGCCTTATTAATCGATGATATACCACTTTAATACATGTCATTAGAATTTGCTTAGTTTTTTTAAAGAAAGTTTATTTGTGTCAGGGGAAACCGAGCTTCTAGTAGTGATCCATCAAAAGCTGATGCCAAAGATACTACTTCTGGGACACCTAATGTTAGAGCCAAACCAATGAACACATCAACTGAAGTTTCTCCAAATGTCAAACCAGTTAAGGTCTGGTTGCCTCAAAAGAACGTCAATACAAGTCTTTCGCAAGCAACAATTGAACAGAAGGAAAAAGAACTACAATTGTGTGGGCAAAAAATTGACACTCTGAACAGTAACCTGAACAAAGCTACTACTGACTCGAAATGTGCTAGAGCCAAGAATGAAGATATGGCCATAAATGTGAATAGCCTGCAACAGGAATTAGAAAAATGCAGAAAGGAATTATCATCTTTGAAAGACAAAGATGAGGCCTGGGCTCATAAGTATCGGTGTCTGAATGAAGATATGGCTTTAAACGTGAAAACATTTGAACAGCAACTAGAAAAATACAAAAAGGAATTATCATCTTTGAAAGACAAAGATGAAGCGTGGGCGTATAAGTATCGGTGTCTGAATGAAGATAAGGCTTTAAACGTGAAAAGACTTGAACAGCAACTAGAAAAATACAAAAAGGAATTATCATCTTTGAAAGACAAAGATGAGGCGTGGGCTCATAAGTATCGGTGTTTGAATGAAGATAAGGCTTTAAACGTGAAAAGACTTGAAGAGGAACTAGAAAAATACAAAAAGGAATTATCATCTTTGAAAGACAAAGATGAGGCGTGGGCTCATAAGTATCGGTTTCTGAATGAAGATAAGGCTTTAAACGTGAAAAGACTTGAACAGCAACTATCATCTTTGAAAGACAAAGATGAGGCGTGGGCTCATAAGTATCGGTGTCTGAATGAAGATATGGCTTTAAACGTGAAAAGACTTGAACATCAACTAGAAAAATACTAAAAGGAATTATCATCTTTGAAAGACAAAGATGAGGCGTGGGCTCATAAGTATCGGTGTTTGAATGAAGATAAGGCTTTAAACGTGAAAAGACTTGAAGAGGAACTAGAAAAATGCAATAAGGAAATATCATCTTTGAAAGACAAAAATGAGGCGTAGCTTCATAAGTATTGGCCTAAGAATTGTTGGGGAATGAATGAAGATATGGCTTTAAATGTGAAAAGACTTGAAGAGGAACTAGAAAAATACAAAAAGGAATTATCATCTTTGAAAGACAAAGATGAGGCGTGGGCTCATAAGTATCGGTGTCTGAATGAAGATATGGCTTTAAACGTGAAAAGACTTGAACAACAACTAGAAAAATGCAAAAAGGAATTATCATCTTTGAAAGACAAAGATGACGTGTGGTTTAAGAAGTTATGGGCTTTGAATAAAGAGTTTCCAGAAACTAAACATGAGCTGAATGAGAAGATAAAACATCTTGAAGAAGCAAATGAGACTGCCGGTGATGAAATATCGATGCAGAAGCTAGAGACTGAGAAATGGAGAAAACCAGCAAAAGCTATTGCTTCTGTTTTGGTTGGAAATGCAGAGTTATGTTCAAAGACATCAGAACTAGAATCTCTTGTGTTGTACTACACTAATCGTGCTGCTAAAAGGGTATCTCTTAAGAAGTTCAGGAAAGCTATTGATGACTGCAGAATGGCAACTTATTTAGATCCTGGCTGTCTTAACGTCCGCCTAATAGCTGGAAAGTAAGATTTCAGGCTTCTATTCACTATTAAGTCATATATATGTAGAGAGAGAGTGTCAGGATCTATTGAGTAAAATTACTTAAGAAGCAAGCTGTATCATTGAGTTATGTGATACGAACCTATCCCATACTAGGGTCGTATCGGTTCATAAGCCCAAGTGTAGAACTCACTCCAAAAAGCTAGCTCAAAGGAGGAGGGGACACCTAGACTTTATAAACCACCAAACAATCCCATACTTGGTCGATGTGGGATCATAACATTATGTAACACTTATTCACAATTTATTAAATCGCGACTCAAATATGTGAAAATACTCAAAATAGGGATACCAATTTAGCAACTTGCCCAATTGGTGAATCAGTGTGTCTCCTCGCGTATATTTGGTGTCTCACCGGAACCCAAGTCTATATGTATGTCTATATGTGTATCAATAATGCCTCCTTTTTTTATCTTTTGTCTTCTTTCAGTTAGTCGAATTTGTATTGATAGATGTGTACATATAGGGGCTTGACGATGACTTGCATTATTTTCCATAAAAATTTGACTTGTTCTATATGGCTTGTGTTTCCTAGCTGCCATTTGGTTCTTGGGGAAATTCATGAAGCACTGTGTTGTTACAAAAAGTGCTTGGACTCCGGAATGGTTTGCTTTGATAGAAGGCTTACTTTTCAGGCATCGGATGGCCTACAAAATGCTGAGGTGTCCTATACTTCATACCATTGAGATTTGTGTGTGTTTGTTTGTGTATAGGTGTTTAAATTGATGAATGGTGCTAATCTACTATACAAGTCTGTGTTCGTATATATGTTGACAGACGTAACTTTCTGTTATATCTGCTTCTGATTTTTAATCATTTGATTGGCAGAAAGTGGTTAATTTGATTAAGCAGTCTGCTGAACTTCTGCAATTGAAATCTTTCGAGTCAGCAACTCATGCTTTGGAGATTATTGGAGAGGCCTTGTCAATAAGCTGCTATTCAGATAAACTACTTGAATTGAAAGGGGAGGCTCTCTTTCGGGTATTTGCTGTGAAACTTTCCAGTATTGTATTGGTTTAATTAAATCTGCTCAGATTCCTTTTGGGTTTAATTATTCTTACAAATAACTACTTAATATGTGGATATGTTACAGCTTCATATGTATGAAGAGGTGGTTGAATTGTGTGAGCAAACACTTGCCATAGCTGAAAAGAATTGCACGACCACAAGTAACAGTGATTGTCTGTCAGATGAGGATCGAAACCGACTATTGAATTGTTGGAGATTGAGTCTGATGTTTAGGTCATACTTTTATATGGCTAAATTTGACATGGCCCTTGCTACACTTGATAAATATGAGCAACTAGCGCCTCCTGAAACCAAGTAATAATCAGACATACACATACATACATACTTGCATACATCGATACATGTATGAAGCTTGTCATTTGACTGTATATGTTGTTCCCCGTTGCATTCCCCGTTGCAGGACCAAGGGACCATCTTCTTTCTTAGCTGCTACTGTGCGCGAGCTTCTTCGCATCAAGGTACAGAACATATTTTTTTAATCGGTTTACTATTGTTATTGTTATAATCATATCTCAAACCTACTTTTAATCAATTACCGTGATGCAGTTGCTCACTATCTCACTACCATTTAAGTATTGTATACTTGTGTTAAAGATTACTGCTTATTTTGTTTACCACTCTACCAACTCCAGAGTGCAGGAAATGACGCTTACCAAACTGGAAAATATAGAGAAGCAGTGGAGCATTATAGTAATGCTATAATGCGAAGTATAGAATCAAGGCCTTTCACTGCTATATGTTTATGCAATCGTGCTGCTGCACACCAAGCTTTGGGTAAAGTCATTGATGCGATTGCAGATTGTAATCTTGCCATAGCTCTTGATGGGGACTATATAAAGGTCTGTTTTATTCTTCAGAACATTGTAGAATGTGACTACCAGTAGAGGTAGCAATTTGTGCCCAAAATCAAAAAAATGGGCTAAATTTTTACAGGATTTGGTGCCATTTAGCCCCCCTTCTTTTTTTGAAATGGGCATGTATTACCCATTTAAAAGTTAAATTGGCATAATGGGCACATATTTTTCTCGAACATTAAATGGTTTTTAATGAAAAACTTATAGATATAGTATATTTAGTTACTCAAATATAAATGAGTTGTTACGTTTGAGGAATTTTTTTGTCGTTTTAGGTGTTTTCTAAAGCGATTCGTATAACATGAGCCCGTTTGGCCCGTGCCCGTTTAAGCCCGTGCTTGTTTAAGCCCGTGCTCGTTAGGCTAGTGCCCGCCCGGCCCGCCTGTTTTGCCACCTCATATGAGCATCAATACCATCTTGTTCTGTGGATATTATTGCATGAGACTAATTAATATGACATCGCTATGTTCATAGGCAATATCTAGAAGAGCCAATTTACATGAGAAGATAAGAGACTATGAAGAAGCGACTAGATTTTCAGAGGCTCATATGTCTTCTAGAAAAGCGCGTGATGAAAAAGTATTTGGAAGAATTAACAATAACTTCGCGGCGTCTTTCTTCACCAAAGAGTAATTTGAAGAAAGGAATGACAATGGATCTTTATCTCATCTTGTAAGTTTGAAGTATCGTTAATAGTTTGCATCATTCTTACTGTAACTTATTGTTAACCTTTATAGCTTATTCACAATGTGGTGATAGGGGATTAAAAGGGTTGGAATCCGATTCACGAAATTAAAAAGGCATACCATAAAGCCGCACTCAAACATCATCCGGACAAGGTTCTCGTTTTGTTTTACTAGTTACATTCGCCTAAATAGAGTAATCGTATGACGGGTTATCTTGAAATCTTGCGGCCAAAGGTAAGTTTCTAGCAAGAAGTGAAAGTGGATTAGAAGGTGATGTTTTGAAAGAGATTTTTACAACCATCCATAAGGATGCTGACAAGCTCTTTAAGATAATTGGGGAGGCATATGTTGTACTATCCGATGCCAGCAAGGTTTGTTCCTTTATCTTCTACTCTCATTTGGGCATATTTATATACCCCTTCACCAGTACAGTATTATTTAGTTTTCAACATATTAGTTAGAATTATATCTTTCAACAGTTAGCAGTGCAAATTTACATGTTTACATATAGTCTGGTTAAAACAAGTAACTGTAAGTTTGTGTATATTGAATAAATAATAATGAGTGGTACATCAAGATTATATAAGCTACATAATGGGCCTAACATACAATGGGCCATAAACTAATTCTAATAATAATAGTCTAACACTCCCCCGCAGTTTGAGCGGGAGGAGACCGAACATTCAAGCTGTCACGAAAATCAGTAAACAAGCCGGATGGTAACCCCTTGGTAAAAATATCGCATCATCTTGAAACCTTGAAGGAACGTGTAGAACTTCGAATTTGACCGTAGCAACCAAATCACGAACAAAATGAATATCAATCTCAATATGCTTGGTACGATCTTTGAGCGGGGTTAGAAGACAAAGTACACTTGCACTCACATTATCACTATAAACAATAGTAGCAGATGACAATGGTGTATGAAGCTCACGTAGTAAATTCGAAGCCAACATGTCTCGAAGCGACATTGGCAACACCCGATACGATACTCACCGATGGACGAGGCGAAATCGTCGGTGACGTTTACAGGACCAGGAAAGTAAGTTGTTGCCAAGAAAAACACAATACCCTGATGTAGACCGGCGGTGGTGGTAGGGCAACCCAATCGACATCCGAATAAGCAACCAAGGACTCGAGTAGAAGAAAATAACTGTAAACCATAAGCTAAAGTCCCTAAACATACGTAATATTCGCAGGAAGCAGTGAAATGAGGCTCACGAGGATCATGCATATACAAACAAACCCTACTGCCACAGGCATAAGTAATATCGGGTCTAGTAAAAGTAAGATCTTGAAGAGAACACGCAAGACTCGACATAACGTAGGATCGAAACGGATCACCGTCGACACCCAACTTAGACTCAGCGTCAACTGGAGTCCGAAAAGGATTACAACCAACCATATGTGCACGCTCCAAAATCTCCATAGCATACTTACGCTGTGACAAAAACATCCCAGACGAGTCACGCGGTAAGCGACACACCCAAAAATAATTAAGAGCACCCAAATCTGTCATAGAGAACTCCTTATACAAAGAAGCAATAATCCGTAATAAACTATCGGAGGAAGCGATAGCACAATATCATCCACATATAGTAGTAGAAAAGCGGTATCATCACCACGCCGGTAAATAAATAAAGAAGAATCACAACGACTCAAAGTAAACCCAACGGAAAGAATATAAGCAGCAAACCGCTGAAACCATGCCCGAGGCGCCTGCTTAAGACCATAAAGAGAACGCTGTAACAAACAAACATAATCTGGATGCTCAGGATCCCGAAAAGCAGGTGGTGACGATGCATATAAACAGTTTCACCAAATCACCATGCAAAAACGCATTCTTGACATCAAGATGATGAACAGGCCAATGTCGAGAAATAGCTAAACTAAGAACGATCCGAATGGTGCGGCTTAACAACCGGACTAAAAGTCTCATCAACATCCACTCCCTCCACCTGTGTGCTACCATTGGCAACAAGACGTGCCTTGTACCGACTAAGAGTGCCATCAGCCAAATACTTATGGCGAAATAACCACATACACCTAACAACATTAACACCCGCAGGATGAGGTACACAAGTCCAAGTTTTATTCTTAATAAGCGCATTATATTCATCAATCATAGCATTTCGCCAATTTGGATCATCAAGAGCAGCCCCTATGACCTAGGTGACGGAGAAACAGTTGGCACATGACCAGCATACATAGGATTAGGACGCGTAGTCCCAACACGAGAACGTGTGACCATGGGATGAATAGATACAACAGGTGGTGGCGTTGGTGGGTCAGGGATAGGTGCGGGAGAGACATGTGGCGTTGGTGTAGGTGGGGCAGGGGAGGTAGGTATATTTATTGGTTCGTGAGGTGTAGGTATGTCAACTGGTGGTATAGGAATCGGGTTTAAAGTAGTACCAATTGGGGTGGTGTTGATGATAGTGGAAATGAGATTGGAAAAATCTTCCAAAAAATCATAGGATGGAGTGGGTTTGGACGGATGGGTTTGAAACGGAAAAACCGTTTCATCAAAATGTAACATGGCGAGAGATAATAATTTTGCTGGTATTTAGATCAAGACAACGATAGCCAAAATGATTGGCAGCATGTCCGAAAAATATGGTTGGTGTAGCGCGAGGTCCTAATTTATGGTTGGTATCAATATAAGGGTAACAAAGACATCCAAAAACACGAAGTACACTATAATCAGGTGTAGCACCAAAAAGGCGGGTAAAGGGTATGTCATTGTTAATGGCACGGGAAGGTAGGATATTCAATAAATAAACAGCCATATTAAGAGCCTCAGTCCAATAGTTGGGTGGTAAATGTGCTTGGAACAATAAAGTACGAATAAGGTTATTGATGGTACGAATCATGCGTTCAGATTTTCCATTTTGTTGAGAGGTGCGGGGGCAAGAAAATCTAAATTGGATGCCATAGGTTGAAAATAATTTATGAAAGGCGGTATTATCAAACTCACCACCATGATCACACTGAAACGACTTAATTTCACACTTAAACTGATACGAACATAACTACTGAAACAACTGAAATTTAGACAAAACATCGATTTATTCATTAATGGATAAACCTAAACATCCGAGAGTAATGATCAAGAAACAAAACATAATACTTAAAACCGAAAGACTCGAATTGGGGATGTCCACAAACCGAGTGAACAATGTCAAAACAAGAAGTTGAGTACTAGACGAACTAACAAACGGAAGCTTCACGTGTTTACCAAGCTGACAAGCATGGAAAAGAACGGGAAGCTTCTCCTTATTACAAGAAATAGAATCACTAGACACAAGACGCCGCAACACTTCACTTCCTGGATGTCCAAGTCGTTGATGCCACGTATACTGACTAGTAAGATAGGCTTGAGGAATTGGAGAAGGCTTCGTAACAGGGTAAAGATCACCCGTGCTATCACAACGGAGGAGTACCCGTCGAGTTATGATGTCCTTCACAGAAAAACCAAAAGGATCAAAATTCAACAGTGCAATAATTATCACGAACAAACTGACGCACAGAAATAAGATTTTTTACGATATGAGGAGTAATTAAAACATTATTTAAACGAAGAGGACGAAAAGGTGTAGACAAGATACTATGATCGGAGTTAGTAACGGGAATGAAAGCATCATCACCAACGCGACAGACGGATAAATGCACTCATTAAGAATATCACTAAGACAATGCACATAATCATTAAGATGAGAGCTCGCACTTGTATCCATATTCCAATTTCAGTGAGACGGGTCCGAAGAGTGTTAGTAGCAAAAGCATGCGGCAAGAGAGTCGCTGATCCAGAACCTCGTTGACCGACGCTAGTAGTTTACCCGGTTAAAAATGAACCAAAGCGGGTTGTGGAGAACTCATGTCAAAGTCCACTGGCGGAACCCCTTGCGGCTGGACTGTGATGAACTGCATAAAATTGAACCCTAAATTTTGTTGTGAACCGTGTGAACCGAACCTGTCGAACTCCCAAGCCTGAACCCCTGGCCATGACCCGCTGTTGTGAACAGGCACACCATTGAATCCTGGTGGTACGTGAGCCCCCTGTGGAGATGAACCTGCAAACTGAACCGGTGTTGTGGACACGTTGAACCCCCATGGTAGAGTATGGGCTTGTGACAGGCCATACGGTAAGAAGGCTTGTGAACCGTTTGACTGTTGGGCCGGGTAGGAGTAATAAGGGGAAGGGGGTGATTGTGGGTTATAAAGAGGTGGGAATTGGGCCGTGGCATGATATGCAACCGGTGTAGTGGTAGAGGGTTTGTTTTCTGAAGTGGTAAATCCCAATTTAGCCAATAATTGTTTCAAAGAATCCATATCCACAGAACTGGAACTACGAGGAAGTATTGTAGACTTACCATGTACACCATTGTGAAGATACCGACACGCCTCACCAAAACGACAATGACCTTTAGCAAACAAAAAACAAGGTTTGTTAACTTTTTCCAATGGATTAGACGGACGCCTAGGAGTATTATTTGCCAACAAGACCATAGGAGAAGCGGAGGTAGCATCCACAAGCGAGTCTTGAACTTTAGACTTCATGCGGATCTCTTGCGTGGTTAACAAAGAACGAACCGTCTTGAGATCGGGAAAGGGTTCCCGACTAGCAATAACGGTTGAAATCACATCATACGTGTTAGGTAAACCTTCAAGTGCAAACGTAACAATATCATCGTTACTAAGTGGAGAACCAAGACCATTCAAAACCAAGGCAATAGACTCAATTTTCTGAAAGTATGCATCAATTGTTAAGTCCCCAAGCTTTAGATTACGTAACTCCGCCTTCAAAGCCATAGCTCGAGGGCGTTTATTGTCTTGAAAAATCCCCTCAAAACACACCCACGCCTCTTTGGCATGTAAGTTTGTGTATATTGAATAAATAATAATGAGTGGTACATCAAGATTATATAAGCTACATAATGGGCCTAACATATAATGGGCCATAAACTAATTCTAATAATAATAGTCTAACAGTAACCGGGGTCTAATTTTGGCTTTGAATCTACAGAGGTTTAAGTATGATCTTTAAGACTCGATGAAAGACGACTTTGAGTGGTAACATGAAACTAAAGTCATATATTTCTATATTGGAGCTTTAATGTGGATAGCTGATGACAGACTTCACCTGAGGGAAGAAGGAACATTCTTACCGGTTCAAAAATGACTTGGATAAGCCTTTTGTGTGTAAACTTGTAATAGTGTTTATATTCTATACTAGTAAAGTTTTAAGGCCGTGCAAGCTAATGTCTGTTTTTAAATGAGGGTCGTTATAACCTTTATGTTGTACCGATATTTCAAATGGGTAGAGAAAACAAAGAGTCATGCACATATTGATTATAGGATTTGTTAGTTGCAAAGCATGACCCAATTATCTCAATTCTCAAGTAAATCATGATATACTAACAATAACGATCATATAACACAAAAAAATATAAAGCAATCACGTACAAAAGAGTGAAATTTATTACGGAGTACTTATATTAAAATAGTAGTTAACAACTCATAATGCATAAAAAGTTCTTACACATGAAAATTGGTTAGCTAAAAAATGTATGCACATGCCACATATGCACGGTATACAAAGCGTCGTTGATATATTCTTTGACTCCTACTACCAACTTTGAAGATATGACATGATCATTTAATGTACCATATCTTCATTCGTTATTGTGTCAACTTTGCTCATCAGCAAATATAAACAAAATTTGACCAAATCTATGACTATTGAGTGTTGATCACTCAATATATTGATGAGTCAAAATTTCTTCATTAGTGACTTTTTTTACATGGACTTGCTAAAAATCATTTTTATATTACATATTTTATGAAGACAAATATTTTTTGCATATTATAAATGGGAAGTGATGTGATTGTCACACTTACAAATTTGATTTAGACACTCAATGTACAAACAGTTAAAACAATTTATATTTACATTATAACTATTTAATGCATGTTTCAGAATGTCCAAATTAAATATGAGAATGTGCAAATCATCTCTCATTATAAATCTATAAGAAAATCATAACTTTATATTATGCAAGCCCAACCAAATAAAAGCATAAAAAAGGTGGCCTGTATATATATTTAATTCTAAATTGACTCTTGAATTGATCAGTAGACTAAGGATCAAATGAGAAGAAAACTTAAAATAAGAAGAATGAGAAATACCTATAACTACATATTTGAGATGCATCGATTTGAATTAGATGCATCCTTAATCTTTTAGATGCACCATAATGTATATTCTAGCAAAAAATTAGATGCATATACATATTTTAGATGCATTTCATCAAGTTAGACAAATCATATACATTTTTCGTCCTCTGCGGGTCAAATGTGTTCATTACTTTGCATCGTTTTCACTTCAAAATCACTTTCAAAACTAATTGAGATGCATCTAAATGAATAGAGATGCATCTAAATCAAGTCGATGCATCTCAAATGTGTAGTTGTAATTATTTCTCATTCTTCTCATTTTATGTTTTCTTCTCACTGTATCCTACCCTGATCGAGTATATATATATATATATATATATATATATATATATATATATATATATATATACTAGTGTCAAAACCCGTCCGATGGACGGGTATGACTTGTGGTTTTTATTTTTAGGTTTTAGTAGAACAAATATATACTAAAGATTAGGTAGATTAGTTGACTTATAATTATCGTTTATTTTTTTTTTGTTTTAGCTAAATAATGGTGTTAAATTTTTTTTTATTATATAAAGAATTTTAAAAGAATAGTACTATTGTTTGTGTTTGTTACAATGTCTTTGCAACAACGTAATATATGATTTAAACTCAAATGCGAAATTACGCTTTTTTATACACAACGTTTGTATTAGCATAGCACGTCCGATGGGTGGGCGAGCCTTATGATTATATGGATGGATTGAGTTTTAAATTTATCTTCATTTTTATAGTTTTGATCAACACAAATAAACTGTAAAGAAACTTAAAACAATTATTATGCAATGTCTTTTATCATCAATAATAAAAATTATCACCTTAAAAATCTTTTGGGTTGGAGATACCAGGTTGTATCATAAGATAACATTTTCATATATCGACTCAATTAAAATAACCACATTATTAATAATGGCTTTAAACTATACATAAAGAAACATTTTTTTTATTACCAAAAGTCTTTTAACGCGACCAACGTCATTAATATCGTTTGATTCCAAAACACGCTGATAGACATATCAATATTAGGCACAAATCTAGGTACCCTCTAAATGAAATACATAAAAAGAAAATATCATAAACGATCGCATTTGCAAACACACATTAACTTAAGCTTGCCCATTTAAATGTAAGACACCGGAAGATTAATCATGGCTAATGAATGAGTTTAAAAAGTTATTTTAAAGTTGTTATCTACCTTTTTTTTTAACTTCTCAATCTCATACGTGGCACTTATATTTTTTGTTAAGTTCAAGCCCATTGTAGTTTTTTTGTGCCTCCCCCTCGAATGTCATAAATGGTCATGTTTTTTAGTTAAATAAAAAATCTTACATTCATCAATACTATAAGAATACATTAAATAAGAAGAAGATGAACATAAAAAAGTGCTACTTTAAATCTTACATTCATGAATACTATAAGAATACATTAAATCTTACATTCATCAATCATTATTTTTCTATTTCTTACATGAAATTAGGTTTTTTGTTTTAAAACATCTAATTCAAGAGGGTAACTGCAGTCACATACTCATCCTAGTAAATGTAATAAGTAAATGACTTGTATATTACGAAAGAAGTCACTAAAAGCAACATATCATTATACACAAATGGAGATTACACATTTTACAAATAAATTTGCACATGAAGGTAGCCGGTTAGAGGGTATAGAATACTTTAAAGTTACATAAATGAAATTGCCAAGGCATTATTATTAAACTCACTTTTCTATACCGCATTTAAGTAAGATTTAAAATACACATATCCCGAATGCATCTTTGTTATCAAGTGTTGTACAATCTAATGAGTTCGTATAACAATAAAGAGTGATTTTTTTTTTCTTTTATTCGTTAACAATAAAATTAATTAACCGTCATTAATTATTGAATAGTTAAAAGGTACCAATTTATTCTTAAGAAGAACGTGTATGGTTGTAATTCAAATCTTGGATTAAACTTGTTTATAGGAAGCTTCAATTGTGGCCATTTCACATTGCATTACATTTGCTTTATGTGGTCAAAGGGAGTAATTTGGATATATAAACTGCTAATGGGGTGGTTGGATTAACTTATTTCTAATGGTTTTTGTTCAAGCTTATAAGCTCATAAGTTCAAACTTTTTTATTGCCTTGTGAGCTTATTGCTTACTTAAGTCCATAAACTAAATTAAAAAAAAAACCGTAGCCGCTAATATTAACTGTAAAGCTCGTGTAAGCGGGTTAAAAGACCACTTTTTACAGGGAACCAAATGAGTCGGGTTGACTCTCAGCACTTATTATCCGTTTTTTTTTAAAATTGCACAGGCATATGATGTATCACATATTTTGATACTGGCTGGCGGGTCAAATTCGGTACCTGGATGATTCCCTCGCCACTGATGTTGCCATCCATATGAAGCCCCATTTGTCCCTTGGGTGTTCATTTGTGATTTGACCATGACGTGCATTATGTCTACTAAAAAATGTCACATACATGTCTGCAAGCAAATGGGACCGCAAGCTTCTCTGGCTCTTCGGTCAATAAATCAGTGATGAATATCCTCTATGATGTGCGTGTGTAAAATACACCGATTTCGTGGTGGTGCACTCGTTAGTCAGACTTGCCACATTAAATACTTTCATTACAGTTATAAACTTCAGTCCATGCATCAACATTAAGATTGCCAGCAGTCTTTAGTTTTTCAGGAAAAGTTTTATCAGAGAACCTAATGGCGCCTTTGGTAACAAAAGTTCATAGTTCAGCCAAAAAGCACAAAATTGAAGATTCTGTAACAATAGTGAGCATATCCTAATAATAGCATACTCTATAATCATCAAGGCAACATCAAAAATCTCATATATCCAAGATTTCTAAAACCATCAAAAGATCCAACATTTAGAAATAACCACCATGTTTCAAAACAAAAATGAAAATTTTCAGTAACTCGATACTTAGTGATGAAAACCAACAAACATCATAATAATAGATACCACTTACACAAACAAATTAGGCCTAGAAGCCTTGTATGTGGTCTTGAGCTTCCTGGTTGGTGGTTGACCTTCTTGAAGACCAATGGTAACTTGATCTTAGAGTTCTGGAATTGCTTGGTGGACTCCCTCTTGCAAAGCTTAGCTGAGATGGTGGTGGTCTTGATGACCTGAATGCAAGGGTGACGGAGTCTATGATGAGAAACCCCATGACTGGATTATTCAAAAACACATCCTATCTAACTGTATAAATCCCTTCACTTGGATGCTTGTTTTGAAACCTAATGCTCTCACCATTTCTGTACTTATGATTCAAGTTTATGAAGGTTTAATTTTTATGTTCTTTACAACTGTCTTTATTTGTGTTCATGTTCCATCTTATGTTTAAGAGTTTAGCTTGGCTTTGAAACTGTTTTATTCTTGTTTAGTTATAGGAAAAGTGTTTTCATCAAAAACTTTATAAAGTTTGGCTTATGACAGTTTTTAAAAACCAAAAGTTGATTTAACCCTCTAAAGGGGTGTTTGGATTAGCATGTGATTTGGGTCAAAAACCAGTTTTGACCTATGATGGGTCTCCAAATAGTTGTAGTTGAATGTTAATTCAGTTTATTTTAGCATTCCAAGTAGTCTTAAGTTGCAAAATTTGCTTTAGAATAGTATGAAAAAATAAAATGCGTGCTTCCAAAGCATCCACAACTCCCTTTTTTATCTTAATTCTAGGTAGGTTAGAATTAGAGTTAGGATCTGATTTTGATTATACAAGTAGTCTGTAGTCTAATGTTAATCTGTTTCAGCTTATTTTTGGTTTCATAGCTTATTTGGTCACTCAAAATTGCCTCCAAATTATCCCCCATAGCCTGTTAGTCTGCTGCAAGTCAACGCTTCGGACACCATTTCCTTAGATTATTCAACTTATCATTAGCTTATTTTAGGTCCATTTAGTTTAACTAACTGATTTGAGTCTTATGAAGAGCTACTCACCATTTGCGTTTAGATGCCTCTAGTGTCGAACCATCCAATTCAGCAGCTTTGTTTTCATAAGAAATAGCCCGTGCACCAATACAATTGTAAGAAATGCTGATCACATATAATTTAAAGCAAATGACGTAAAAAGATGTTCAAATAGTATTTAAAACATGACCGGGGAGGTCGATTATGATAAGTACGTAACTATACAGATTGTATTATTGTCTATAACTATACGAACGAAACATTACATAATTAAAATAGACCTTTGCACTGCCGGATCTATGATTAACGAACCGTTTAACCTCTATGTATCACGAGATGACCTTTCAAAAAAATACGGAACGGAGTTAAGCTAATCTGTACTTGCATTTACTTTGCGGCTTATATATAAACACTCACCAAGATGTTGTTGCAAAGTCAATCTACTTGCAATAGGATTGAGAATATAGCTTCCCACACCCCAAGTACTATATGCATCGAACGACCATATATGGTGGCATATTTCAAGGGCTAAGACATAAATCACAGTTTATGGCAATTTACAACCTGAGATAAAGAAATCAATCTAAAAGGCATAAAGTTAACATTCCTATGCTCACATGTGGGTCTAAACCATTAGTGTGTGCTACATGGATCTTATGGGGAGTTGTATGATGAATTGGACTGAGTTTTTTGGTTGAACAAATGGACTCCAGCTTGAATCTTCACTTCCATTCACCACCTGATATCTTTATGTTGTTTCTATATGCTCCTTTGCATATAATATAAATAAAGTTTTTGTAGGTGTATTGTTCAAATTTAGCAAACTTCAGGAATAAAAAAATCAGTCAAATATATTTTTAAAACAAAGAATAGTTTAGAAGAGCATATATCTCACAAATAATGCTCACCTTTAAATGCAAACAGGAATAGAAAACAGGCTGCGAGTGTTAAGAATGTGTAGGAAAGATCAAGTGATGTCAAATTTAAAGCCAACGCAGCTATAAGATTCCAGCAAAACCAACAGATGTGCATGACATCAGTGTTAGTGATTCATTGGGTATGTCTTGTTTCATTGCTCTCTCATCCACTGGATTTCCGGTGAGTCTTGATGTTTTGATTGATGCGTACCAACCATCCCATTCTGACCGGAGACGTCATGCTCATATGTAAATAGATGCTTGCTCAAAAGAACCTACAAATTAAAATTGATAGTTAGAACCATGCTAAAAATTATATTAGGTCACAATAAGCAATTCACATTATGGGTCATATTCTTGAAAAATAGTAGTTTTAAGTATCTCGATCAATATATAAGATGAGTAGAGCAATAATTTTAAAGCACACCGATCCAGGATACATTCGATCGTACTTCCTTCGTGCTTTGCAGCTAGCCCGATAAGCAATAACAATATGCCCAAGAGAAAAAACCACATACAACATAAACATGAGCGGAATCCCCATGATTTCTTCAAATGGAGCCTTTTCTTGTAAGAGGGATGATGCCTCACCTCAAGCTATGAATTGGAATCAAGTAAAGTTAATAAATAAAACAACTCCAACGGTTATACTATACCTAATCCATCTGAAACTTTTAAAATAAAAAGGCAAACTGGAATCAAGTAAAGTTGTAGTTAGAGTTGTTTTATATTAAACTACTACTTCATAACAACATTATATTAAACAACTCCAACGGTTATAAGCTCAGCCTCAAGCTATGAATTGGAATCAAGTAAAGTTAATAAATAAAACAACATTATATTAAACTACTACTACCTAATCCATCTGAAACTTTTAACCAATATGAACTTAAAACAGCTCGTATAAACAAAAAGTTAAACGTTAGAACGGAGTATCCAAGAGAAAGTTGTTACCTTTATATGTGCATAGTTACACTTCCTTCAATGAAACACTACAATCATATCCATGGTGACTAAACTAATGACTTGAAAGAGACAACGAACATATTGCAAAAGTGACCAAGACATGTAGTATGTGAATATGACGAAATTAAGTAAATTAGATAGGAGTGAACCATACCGAATGAAGCGAATGATCCTGGTCACTAAAAGTCACAATGATGGATGGCAATCTTAGAAACTGCATGCATCCGGGCGTAAACTCTTTGATGATCCACCCGATGTACTTCCACCAACTCCTAGCCTTGATAACAGTGTGTAAGTTGATGTCACCACCCCTAAAAGCCGCATGGTATCCTTAACCTATGCAAAAATATGTGTTCAGTTAAATTATGTGTTTGTTCTTTACCTTCTTCTAGCTACGCATATTGCAATTGATTGGCGACAGCATCCTCACTTCTCAATTTCATTGCAAAAATAAGTTTCAAAAAGATTAAACTCCTTGAGAAAGGCTCGTAAAGTGAAACATAAAAATGAATAAACAAAACTACAACCTCAAATACATAATGTAGGTTATTTGAAATTTTCGAAATTTAAAATAAACCGGAAAAGCTGAAACAATTCAACAATTGTTTTCTGAATTATTTTGAGTGTTGGCTTCTCTCACAAATTTCTAATTCCCTTCTAAATTAGCATTTGAATTTAAACTGAATTGCAAAATTACCAACTTTGACACTTTAATTTCAACATTGCTTTTTAATAGAAGCGAACCATCTATTTCTCATGAGTCAAAAATGACCCAAATTGTGGTCAATACTTACTACTACCAAGATTCACTTTAATCACAAATTATTGATTATAAATGTAATAGCATACTTTGTTCATCATATTTAAATTATCACTTATTTATAAAACATTAAAAATTGAACAAATATGTATTGGCTATCATTTTGAGAGTAAAAAGTTAAAGGGTATGCAAACGATTATCATTTACAAGGTGCTCTTGTTGCAATTTGTTGATTTTGCTACTACAACCTTTTCAAAATACACCACTGGTTGACCAGTTTGCACACAGCCCATGTCGTACCGACCCTTTTGTTGTTTGGCCAACTTTATATTGTGAATTACTGCACTAAAAACAATTTGAGTTAGAGGTGGAACAGGGACATGAACTAAAAGCTAAATTGAAAATATTAGGACCGAATCACCTATTAACATACTTATAAAAGAACTATTTGTATACATCAGAGTTTACAGTGGTTTTGCAAAATGAATAAAGAAGAACAGATATTGAAATGAACAACCCCAACTAAGTAGATTTAGCTAATAACAATAAGCGATGTTGGCAATGTAAATACCGAACCACAAGCATAGTTGCACTTGAATTCACCTTGAGTCATAGGATTTACATGTTCAATATTTTCATGTGAACTGCAACCACTTTCTTGTTGGTTTTATTAACACATTTACAAAATTACGACAACAAACCGTAAACAATTAGCATAATTTAGACTACCGAATGCATACAGAAAGTTCCTAGGGCAGTAATATATTTATAAAGCAAGCATTCATATACATGCAAATTCATTGTTTAACATACCTTCGCACGATAGACGTTTGTGTCGGTTATGTACGTGCAACCGGAGCATCCCTTTTACGCTTTTCGGTGACATTTAGTAGAATAGCAAGTCATTGGTCTTCAGTAAAATTTAAAGAAAAGCTTACATATGATATGAAGCAAGTAGAAAATTTATACAAATAAATTCGCAAACCTTGATTGATAAATTGATTAAATCTGCTTTGGCAACACCGCTTTTGAAGTGGTCGCCGTTTCTTTTTGCGTACACTGTAATACTGAGCGGCCACGGATTCAGGTATAATCCAAAATGAGTCGTACACAATCAAGTATCCGAATTCTATATTACTATTAATAGTCATCAAACATACCATATCAGCATAGTGAACGTTCACTCGTATGTATGTACCCTAAAAGTATTGCGAAACCGTGTGCCAAAGAGAGACTACTCTTAGGCATTAACATTCACATGGTGAATACTTCTAATCGATTCAACCTCGGCTAAGAATGATTTGTTAACCTGGCCAAGACTTTCAAGAAATTTTACTGCATTCTTTGACCAATCTTCAAGTGTCCCTTCAAAACTGATCAAACCCCCTTACCAAGCTTTTTGCTAAAATTTTCTGTTGCGATCTTCATTGCTTCATAGGAAAACCGAGTAGTCATTCTTGGCACCTCTTTTATATACTCTTCCTCCATTTTGGTGTTCCTTCCGCTTGTGAAAGTATGTATAAAATAAAACCTACAACAGCAAATAGAACCAAAACACTCCCAATGACGGACCATATAATTGTCGTCGTAAGCCTACCTTTTTTATTTGGTATTTGGGATTTTGACGAAGGAGGTGATCTTACATTCTGTACTTTTATAAAATCTGTAACATTAAAATGAATTAAACTCGGAACAATAGTCATCATGGTAAAAGGTCGGAAGGTAAATAAAACTCCACTTCGAAGAATTAGAACCATCTTGAAATAAAGTTTGCTTTACACGAGCAATTATTGAGGCACGCTTGTTTGCATGTCTCCATATTTGTATTCATGTAATGTGACAAAGGTGAAGTACCTTACGTTCTCAAGTGGAATACAAACATGATATTCGGTCGCATTACATGTCAGAGGAGTGATTTCTGCGCAACCTAGATTAGGTTGTTGATAATTACAAAACCTAAAACCTAAAAATATATATTAACGCGGAATTGGAGATTAGAGGTGTTATCCAAGTCGCCATTTCTTAGCATTGCCTTTGCTGCCATGTGTGGGAGTAGAGGAAATGCATTGAACAAAGCTCGAGCAACTGAGATAGGAATCACAATTAACGCGGAATTGGAGATTAGAAGTGTCAACCAAGTCGACACCAAAAGCGACACAATGGAGATCAGAAATCCATACCTACTAAAATAATAGGAAAACAATATCACATGAGCTATCGATAAGCGTAGTAAGGATATTTGATGGCCAACAACAACATGTTAGGCTATTTATTTCTTTGATTGTGCATCATGATTCTATTAAAAACACTAAATAGATGAAAGTTTATAATTCACCTTGTGACTTCTTGTGGGCCCGTCATTCTCTACATTTTCCTATTGCTGATCTTCTTCTTCAACAAACCAGTTGTGATACTTTGACCTATTAACACTGTCAAACCTATTTATAGCAATTGAAATCCTGTAAAAACATACTCATGTTCAAATGGACACAATATAATGCTTGTTAAAACTTATAAAAATTCGGAATACCGAAGTTTTTCATGTTACATACTAACACAATTCCAATTGAAATCCTATAAACAACCTACCCATGTTCACATGGACACAATATAATGCTTGTTAAAAACTTATAAAAAACTGGAATACCAGAAGTTCATTCATGTTCTGATCTAACACAATTCAACAACCTATACTCATTCAAACATAATATGTATATACTACTTAACAATTGACATCTAAACATAAATCGCTATATATGCATACTAACTGATGTGGAACCTTTTGGATTCATTACCTTTACTCTTGCATCCTATATTATAAAACACAACGGAGTTCACTTACATGCACTAACTAAGATTATTCAAAACATTCATATAACATTAATATAACATAAAAGTTTTTAAAAAACCGATGATGGACAAAAAAACATTAGTAGCAGCTACTTTAGGATTGTTATCTTGCTTTCCTTGGTTTCCTTTTCTTATTTTCTTATCTTGACTCTTGATTCACGAAAATCATAAAACATACTGAAATTTTACTTTAATATTATAAAACATAGCGAGTTCAATTACATGCATATAACTAAGATTATTCAAAAACATTCATATAACATTAATATAACATAAACGTTTTTAAAATCGATGATGGACAAAAAACATTAGTAGCAGCTACTATAGGATTGTTATCTTGGTTTCCTTGGTTTCCTTTTCTTATTTTCTTACCTTGACTCTTGATTCCTGAATATTATAAAACATACAGAATTTTAATTACATGCATAAAATTAAAAGATAACATAATAATTTAAAAAAAGCAGAACACGTTGATAAACATCACATAACCAATTTTCTCTGAATTTGAAACCTACCATTGTCTTGAACATTATTGCCTTTGTTTCCTTTTGAAATCCTTGCACTTTGTCTTAACCTACCTTGATCTTTTTGGGACTCCATCCTTGTATTAACCTGTTGATTCTAAACACGTGAAACAAAGCAATGATATTATTAACCTATTCAAATCAAAAGTCTAACATATTCTAGGGATAACTAAAACTCGACCCAAAAAAAAACAATCCATCACCTGTGAAAACTAAAAGTCGATAATAGTTTTAGGGATAAATATGTTTAGCAATAAGATATTAGAGTGTATTTATACAAAAGAAAAAATAGGTTAAAAATATATATATGGTATATTTATCTTTTAAGTAACATATATCATAATTTATATTAATTGTTATCTTCAAAAAATACATACCTAAAATAAAAATTATAAAACATTCATATAACATTAATATAACATAAAAGTTTTTAAAAAACCTGATGATGGACAAAAAACATTAGTAGCAGCTACTTTAGGATTGTTATCTTGCTTTCCTTGGTTTCCTTTTCTTATTTTCTTATCTTGACTCTTGATTCCTGAAAATCATAAAACATACAAAATTTTACTTTAATATTATAAAACATAACGGAGTTCAATTACATGCAAATAACTAAGATTATTCAAAAACATTCATATAACATTAATATAACATAAACGTTTTTAAAATCGATGATGGACAAAAACATTAGTAGCGACTACTATAGGATTGTTATCTTGGTTTCCTTGGTTTCCTTTTCTTATTTTCTTACCTTGACTCTTGATTCCTGAATATTATAAAACATACAGAATTTTAATTACATGCATAAAATTAAAAGATAACATAATAATTTAAAAAAAAGAACCTGTGATAAACATCACATAACCAATTTTCTCACAATTTGAAACCTACCATTGTCTTGAACATTATTGCCTTTGTTTCCTTTTGAAATCCTTGCACTTTGTCTTAACCTACCTTGATCTTTTTGGGACTCCATCCTTGTATTAACCGTTGATTCTAAACTGTGAAACAACAAGATCGATATTATTAACCTATTCAAATCAAAAGTCGAACATATTCAAGGGATAACTAAAACTCGCCCAAAAAACAATCCGTCACACAGTGAAAACTAAAAGTCGATAATAGTTTTAGGGATAAATATGTTTAGCAATAAGATATTAGAGTGTATTTATACAAAAGAAAAAATAGGTTAAAAATATATATATGGTATATTTATCTTTTAAGTAACATATATCATAATTTATATTAATTGTTATCTTCAAAAAATACATACCTAAAATAAAAATTTCAGAATTTTTTTATAATCTCTTTATTTATATTGATTTGAAAGATATAAATCAAAAATCAATCTACTCTAGTGGTAAGTTGATTACAAAATACATGAATGACCCAAGTTCAACTCCAACAAATGACTTCTTTTTATTAAAAAATTTTAAAATTCAGAAAAAAAAAACGAAATTTATAATTTATTTTAAAAAAATTGTACATATATTAATTAAAAAAACGAAATTTATAATTTACTTTAAAAAAATTGTACATATATTAATTAAAATGCCACATGTCATTAAAAAAATTTAAAAAAATGCCACATAAGCATATTAATGACGTGGAAATATGACATGGCTTTATGGGATGCCAAGTGGCATTTTATGTGGCATGCCTCCTCTTATATATAATGTATAGACCTGTTGATTCTAAACCTGTGAAACAAAACAGTCGATATTATTAACCTATTCAAATCAAAAGTCGAACATATTCAAGGGATAACTAAAACTCGACCCAAAAAAAAAAACAATCAGTCACTGTGAAAACTAAAAGTCGATAATAGTTTTAGGGATAAATATGTTTAGCAATAAGATATTAGAGTGTATTTATACAAAAGAAAAAATAGGTTAAAAATATATATATGGTATATTTATCTTTTAAGTAACATATATCATAATTTATATTAATTGTTATCTTCAAAAAATACATACCTAAAATAAAAATTTCAGAATTTTTTTATAATCTCCTTATTTATATTGATTTGAAAGATATAAATCAAAAATCAATCTACTCTAGTGGTAAGTTGATTACAAAATACATGAATGACCCAAGTTCAACTCCAACAAATGACTTCTTTTTATTAAAAAATTTTAAAATTGAGAAAAAAAAGCAGGAATTTATAATTTATTTTAAAAAATTGTACATATATTAATTAAAAAAACGAAATTTATAATTTATTTTAAAAAAATTGTACATATATTAATTAAAATGCCACATGTCATTAAAAAATAAAATAATGCCACATAAGCATATTGATGACGTGGAAATATGACATGGCTTTATGAGATGCCAAGTGGCATTTTATGTGGCATGCCTCCTCTTATATATAATGTATATATATATATATATATATATATATATATATATATATATATATATATATATATATATATATATATATATATATATATATATATATATATATATATATATATATATATATATATAATTCTTAATTGACTCTTGAATTGATCATGCATGAGATATGCTAAAAAGCTTAAAATGAAAATAATGTACGTCACTAACAACATAAAAAACCCATTCTCGATCAGGATTTTTTATATTTATTACAATAAAACCATTACCAATCCGGAGAAGTGGATTTCAAAACTAGTCAAAATGCTAGTTAGTGACTGATGTTTATTTATATTTTGTGGCTCTCTCTCTCTTATTGTTTTTTTATCTTTCTTGTTGCTTTGTAGACTTTGATTTTTGTCTTGGAGCCATTGTTAATAATATGAGCCTTCAAAAGAAAAATTACAAATTGCACTTAAGTGCCACCTCCATTCCACTACATTTCACACCAGCTGCTATCTTCGTTACCTCATGATCAAAAAAAGAATGTTATTCTAAAAGTTTGTAGTGCTTATTATTCTTGATAGTTGATTATTGTTGGCTAACAAAGCTCCTAAGTCTTGTTTCATTTTATTTTTTGGATGGAAAAATTGCATTACTCACTATGTTAGAAAATTGTAAAAGAAGAATGATAAATTATATTTACTCTATAATGGAAAAACTTACAGCTAAAGATTAAACCATCATGAATTCTAACAAATTGCTACATGATAAGAATATTAAGTATGATTCATCTTTTCATCACTTCTTTGAACTTTCCTTAAGCACCTCCTCGATTTACAACTTTCCTCTACCACTTCCTCCATCACTTCTTTCAATCAACTATCATCTATAACATGGATTAAAAAAACACCATGCCAGTATGATCACATAGATGTAAAAATAAATACATGTATGACATTCAAACGTAATAACGAGATTATACAAGCTAGAGACATTTTTAGATTTAGAGAGAAGTGAAAGACTTACTAATCATGAAACCTGCAAAACAAAAATTTAACAAGTATAAACAAGATGTTTTAGTGAAAATTGATAGAGAGAAGAAAAAAGAGAGTGATATGGTAAGAAATTTTTTGGTTAGGAAGAGTTGTTAAACTTTATTAATATAGGGGATGGGAGATTGGGAGAGGTGAGTATGAAAAGATTTGGTTTGAATTATGATAGCTGATGATGGTATGGTGCTCGTCCTTTATTATTAGTTTTTATTTTTTAATATTTTCTTTGAGGTGACGAGATGTAATTTTTGCGATGGCTTACTTGTCAACTTTTGGAAGCATGAAGAAGGCCTACGTGTAAATTTTGGGGCTCCAACAGTAAAAAAGGCTTCCTCATTTATATTATACTAGGTAGGTTCTTAAAGATCTTATATATTTGATAACTTAAGGGAATTGATACTCACACCACACTTTTTGATTAATACACAACAAACTGTGCATTACAGTTTATCTTTGTATATCTTTAATCTGTTGTGGTGTATTAATCAAAAAATGTGGCGTGAGTATCACCTCCCATAACTTAAAGATCTATATATGCCGATCTTAAAATATGTGAGCTTATCAACGAAGAAAACCACCAACATAAAGTAACAAGAAATATAAAATTAGGTTTGTACTACATGTGCAATGAAAATAGACAAAGTGAACACAATACAATTTTTTTGTCACGCACTCCTATCACCAAAAACACACCACCCTTGGGTCACGCAATTGTCATACACTATGACAAGCTCACTTGTTACTCTTTTAATTTCACTTGTTAAACTTATTTTTCAATTTTTATCATTAAAGGCCAACTAAATATTCTTCTATAACTTAAATATTTACGCTATTAAAACACATAAAAAAATTAGTTAAAATTACAATAAGTAGAAGATAACTATATATAATACAGTATAATCTTTTGCATTAACAATAAGATTACAACACTCATATTGTTAATGACCTCATATTATGAATTGCAAAGTAACTTCGATCTTTAACAAAGTTTCATGTTACGTCCCCTACATTAGATAAGAAGTTGAAAATGAACATGAAAAAAATATCTTTCTTCAACATTTTCGTAAAGGTCTAGTGATAAAGTTATTTCATTATTTATACATAAAGTCAAAAGCACCCATGCTCCTATTGTTCTAGTTTATGGTCTCACCCTAGCTACCTTCTACCCCTTTCAACACATGACCTTTCCCACTGTTAATCCGTACCACCCTCATACCTATTCTTCCACCCACTCCAACATATGCTGACAACTCCCACATTATACGACCATATTACTCCGTATTTAACAGTGTTAAGTTTATTATTTTTTACTATCCAAATTCAACATATTTATCAAAACATCTAATGGAGATAGAATATAAATATTCTACTACAAATTAGAAAACATATAATGGAAATAACATACAATTTACAAATAAAAAATTATTCGACCTATATACAAAATTAACTAATATATAAACTTATAATAAAACTAAAAATATATGTTACTATCTCATAAAAATGGAAAGGTGATTTAGCTAACAAATGTATAAGAACACTTTTAGTATCATAAACTGTTCGACTGAAAATTCACACCACAAATTACAATAAAACTTTTTATCATATGCTCCATAATTCCATATCATAAATTCACATGACCCGAGCTATATAATGATTGGGAAAAAGCATTAAATAATCTTTTTTAGTGACTAAAAATGAAAATAACGTTGGCTTCTGTTATCATTAATAAATATTGTATTGACTGCACATATACGTCGTAACAAAATTTAGCACTTTCGCATACCAAATAATATACCCACAACCACAAAGGCCATGAGTTCCCAACATATTTTTGGTTGCTCTGCTTCATGACCCGCTATCAACTAAACGAGCACCAAGATCCTCTTTAGCTCTTACTAACGACACCATTATCTTCGAGTCATTTGACCTGCAAAAAGTTATTGTTCTGATTAGAAATTATATGGGGTAAAAGCCATAAAATAGCAACGTACTTTTCAAATTTCGCCGAATTGAAACACTTACTTTTTTATTACCTTAGTTTACCAGAGCTTTCAAAATTTGTTTCGAAATCACCCATATGACAGTTTATATTAAAATAATAACTGAAATGACTATATTACCCTCGGCATATGGGTGAAGTCAAAACAAATTTTGAAAGTTTGTTGGTGAAGTCGGAACAAATTTTAAAGAATAATAGGGTAATATACTTATTTCAGTTATTATTTTAATATAAAGGGCATATGGGTGAATTCGAAACAAATTTTGAAAGTTCGTTGGTGAACTAAGGTAATAAAAAAGTAAGTGTTTCAAGTCGGCAAAATTTGAAAAGTACGTTGTTATTTTATGGCTTTTACCCAATTATATGTACAAAACTATAAGAATGATTTTTTTTTCTTCAAGAAACATCTATATTGAAAGCCATGCCAAAAAAAGGCTTGGTAAAAAAAACCCTACTCCAAAATACCTTGTGGGAAAGGGTATCACAATGAAAGAACTACAGAAGATCCCATAAATATTTTGTTGTTGAATGAAAAATTAAAACTCTAAACATATAAAAATGCAAAAAAAAATTAAAAAAAAAAAATAAATAAATAAGTACATGAACATTTTATACAAATCGTGATTTTTACAAACTAAGGTGTTGTTTGTTTGTTAAGAGGCTCTGAATCTGTGTCACACCCCCAAATTACCTGTTTTGCAGCGAAATGGAATTCCTGGGGGATGACTGTCATAGCACCACAATCACAGTTATATTGAACGACCTAAAGTGTCGTTTGAAAGAACATCGTTTGATATATTTAAAACATTCAGAGTTACAAAGATAGGTCCCAAATGAAAATCAATTTGTGCGGAAATAAGTTTGTTACAAGCCAAACGATGTTCTAAAGTGCATAAATCCCATGTGTGACGCGTCGTCACCACGACTCTATGATATGTCCATATGCATGCCATGAATTGAATGCCTTAGATACCTGAGATAAAACATGCTAAAAAGTGTCAACACAAAGGTTGAGTGAGTTCATAGAGTTTGTGTTGAAATGTAAAGCCTTTCAAAATTTGCTTATGCAGCAAAGGCATTGTAAATCCACTCAGTTCCAAGTTTCGCCCATACAAAACTTGCAACCTGTGTGTTTACAACCCACTGCCAAAATATGTATAGTTTATGTTCAAGCGCATGATGACAAATGAATTCACATAAAAGTATATTACTTAATGTATCAATATTCAATTGATATAAAACATATGAGTGTTGTTTCAAATAATTCCTAGACCATTAATTCATGATTGTACCAAGGCCGCTAGTGCAATGATTATACCAAGACCGCTAGTACAATAATTATACCAAGACCGCTAGTGCAATGATTATACCAAAACAATTAGCTCAATGATTATACCAAGACAATTAGCCTAATGATTATACCAAGACAATTAGCCCAATGATTTATGATATAGAAACTCTAAATATGGCAATATTGTTACTTTGTATGACTAAACATTCAGTTCAGATAAACATATAGTTTGCAAATAGTTATGAATTTCATAAAAGTTGTTGAGCATGTATCTCCCCCAAATAGTTTAATAAAAACATTAAAATAATTAAAAATGGGGCTATGGAAACTCACTTGGACAATGATGCGATAGCAAAAGTGAGTACACTGAAATGTAGCGTGAATCTCTAACCTTGACCTATTATGAATGATATGATACATAATAAGTTATGATGTAATGTTATGCATGCAATTCGTATGATATCTATACCACTTGTGAATTTTTGAAAATAACACTTATCGTCGAAAAATTACTTTACAAGTATTTATAATGAAATTATATCCTACGATAGTCATTTAGTGATTTATTATGAAACTATAACTTTTCGTCGTAAAATAATGTCATTTGACAATTTCATGAAAGTGACTAAATGGCCTTGAAAAGCTAGTCGTAAAATGGTGCACATCGAGTGTTAGAAAACAAACTCAACGGTTTTGGAAAGCTTGTATCATTATTTCAAAGTTTTAGCTTTTAAGTTTTTATCATAGAGGTCTCGATCATGGAGAAAAATATAGGTAAAGTATGGTACTTGTATCCAAAATATTGTTTAAGAGTGGTTTTCGGCAAAGTTTAAGTGACCGTATTTTATTCGTTACAACTCCGCTTGACGAACGATTGGACATTTTGGAAAATATGTTAGGCGAACTTACTTTTACTAGAAGACATCATTTCATAAAAAGTACTCCATCAATGTTAAAAACAACCCTCAACATGGTCATTCGCGGCCGATATGTTTGTCTATTAGAAAATATATTAGTTATGCTTATATAAAATAGTTACGACAACTTGTTTAAAATGTGAATAACTTAGTCGTTATAAGTCCGTTTTTTACGTTTTATATATCTTCGGAATCGTGATAATATATACTAATATATTTTTGATAAGTCGACACATTTAATAACGCTTAAGATTCATTTTTGACTCGTAAAAAGTCGAGAATACATGCTGAATTTTCTGAAACAAATAGTTTTCGTCGTCAAACTTGAAAAATTCATATCTTCTTCGTTATAACTCCGTTTTAACCCGTTCAAGCGACCACGTTTTCGTTTTAAAGTATATTTTCCAAATATCTAGCCCAAAAATTTTTACGTAATGTCGAGAATTCCAGAATTAAAAAATAAGATCAGACCTTTAACTAGAGTTGTCGAAATGAGTTTTTCTCGCGCAAAACCTATTCTAACAACTTCAAAACAACGCCAAAGCTATTCTCAACCTACCATACACCTTCTTAGGGTGTCATGGGTTCCTAGAAATCATTAAAAATGATATGTTACAAGGGATAATTTATAGGTTGATATATCTTAATTATAAGTAATAAAAACATGAAAAGTGGTATAGACTCATATGTAACATGCATGTTTTCTTGCAAAAATGATGAAATAACATAAAGATGAATATGAAAAAGTTATGAAGATCATGAAATGCTTACTTGAATGATTATGTATTTTTGAACAAAGTATGCTTAATAATCTTGAGGTTTTTATTTCAAAACCTTAACAAGATCACTAAACGAGTTTGATAAACACTTGATCATGAAAAATTGATGGTTTCCTCTTGGTGTCTTGTGTGACCGGTTCTTCAAGCAAAAAGGGAGGAGAGGATTTTATTTTACACCTTGATATTTAGTATGTGTGTGTAGTTACTTGTATAAAATTAATATATATGAAAGTATAGAAGATATTTATTCATAATTGGTTGAGTCATTGCTCCTTGGTCGACATTCATAAAATAAAAGAAGACCAAATGCATTTTGAGTAGTTAAGTACTTATGGGTTGAAGTAAAAGTGTAATTTCTTAAAAATAATTAGTAACTTGTGTATTTATTTAAGCATTTAGGGTAGCGTTAGCTAAAAATAAATTTTAACGGAACAAAATAGATTGTATCAAAGTCATAAAAATTAAAAAATACATTTCTCACAAGTATTGAGTGAATAAATATTTATCGGGTTGAATTTACGAAAACCGTCGTAATTATATAAATATGACAGTTTATATACGAAATAAATTTGAAACACCGGGTAAACTAATAATATTATTTTTATAATCTTACTATAAGTATAAAAATATATCGGGATAATTGTTGGAAAGTGTCGGATCAAATGTTCAAAATAAATGATTACGCTATAGCGTTTATTTAATAGGAAGTTATACGTTTTAATGTCAAATGCAAAACCATGCATGAACTAATATGATGATAATGATGCTAATGATATGTAGACTAAACCTAGTCTATATGAAATGTCTTTAATGATTGTTCATGAATTCGCAGCTAAACCACTAAGGTTACGCGAATTTGATACTCGTAAACCTAGTTTACGATAAACGATGAAATAGTGAAGCATGAATAGTGATTTTCTCCGGAAATGAATAGTGTTTCGTGAATAGTAAATTTTGAAATACGTTCTCAGAATATCATATCGACTTCAAAAACGATGAATAGTAAAATGATGAATAGTAATTTGTGAATAGTAAATTCCTGAGATGAATAGTCAAATTTTCAAAGTTTGTAAAATGACTTGAAATTACGATTTGTCACAATCTGAATCTGATTCGCACATCTGAATGTGTGGTTGAGAAATCTGAATCTGATTCCAACTTAATGTGAATAAGTGGTTGAGAAATCTGAATCTGATTGATACAAAAGTGTTTGTTTGTAAAAGTATTTGAATGTGCTAGATTATTAATGTTTACAATAAAAATATCATAACAATTTTTATTAGGCGTGAAATTTTTTCACCCGCTACAAAATTTGATTTGACACGATACAAAATAAACAGGTTATGGTTGTGATTAAATGGGTGGTCGACACGATTAACACGTTTTATAACGAGTCGGGTTTGGCTTGATATTCTCAATACATCAAAACATGTTTAGGTTGTGATTTCACATTTTAACACGAATTATCATCCTAGTTATTATTATCTTGTACATCCTTTTTTGTGCGATGTTTCTCATTAAACGTACATTTTACAGGAAAGCGAACAAAATAAACAAAATGGAAAGAAAACCAAGTGTAAAAAGATTAAAAAAAAGTTATAAGACATTAAGAGGTGTTAAGACACCTCTTTAACATCTAGTTCAACAAGATGTTTTTTCCTCTTACCGCCTCTTAATGATTAGAAGAAAAAAAAAAAACAAACAAACAAACAAACAAACACTCTTAATCTTGATTGCGTCTTACTGCCTCTTAATGACAAGGAAAAAAACAAACACCCTTTTTGGTTTAAACATCTGATTGCATCTGACTGAGGCAGATTAATATGTTATTAAGAGGTTTTTAGGAAAAACAAACACAACCTAAAAGTCTTTACTTACAAGAGAAAAGATTGTTGTGAAATTGTTGTTTTCAAATCCTTGGTATAATGTCTTCTTTCTTCACAATACATTAGGCTTCTTCCTTAAATACCAACACCACCATACAAGCCAAGTATGTAAAGAAAATCACAGAGAAAAAATCACATAAAAAAACAAAAACAAAAACCCGAAGACAACTCACGATGTGTCGAAAGAAATGACCGATCTTCCATCTTCCGGAAAGATATAGGCGGCTGCCATTTGCATGAGAGTGTATACTTTTATTTGGGAGTTGTTGACCTCCACGTGGCATCAACTGGGCATATTACATGTGCTGATGTGTCTTAATTTTAGGCATATACAGGAAAATTGAGGCTTCTTTTTATATAATAGGTAGTAGGGATGAGCACGGTACCGGTCTCGTATCGAATTAGTGGTACCGATTTTTTCCCGAGCATAAATTAGTGGTACCGGTACCGTACTGAGCGGGATTGGATACGGTATCGGTACCGGAAATCGGGTTTTCCTGCTTTTGAAATTTCGATTTGGTACCGGTCCCGTACCGACGAATTAGTGATCCCGATTTTCTTTTCACCTTATTTTGTAGTCCCGATACCGTACCGTATTTCAAGAATCGGTACCGTTTCGGTACGGTACTAGTGCGGTTCCGGGATTCGGTTCGAAATGATCATCCCTACTAGGTAGATATTCTATATTTGCCCCAACCTTTTTTGACTAAATACTACAAAAAGGGTGCAAGGGTACGTAGATAGTTTTGTACAGTTTGTAATTTTGCATGCAGAGACCAGACTTTCAATATATTAAGGGTTTTATTCCTTTGTTACAACTTTCAGCAAGTGACCACCATGCTTGAGCAATTTAAATCTATGTTTATTTGGTATAAAGAATATATCTATGTGATGGCAAAGCCATTGCGTTCTTATTGACTCCCAGATGTCAAACCACTGCAACTCTAGTACCAAGTACTAGGGCCAAGTTCTATCGGTTTCTCATAGCAGCTATCTAGCATATGAGGTTTCATGTGGCTCCTGGTTTGTGGTCACTGTTTGTGACTTTGTGTTGGTCATGTAGATGGACCATATTGTTTTTTATGGACATTGTGTACGAATCAAACAAAATATGCTTAATATATAGGGTTATAAAAAAACGTTATGTTGAAGTTGGGCCATGCTGTAGCTTCAATGTGGTTCAACTCAGGCTTGGTAACCAAACCTTAGGGTGAAACCAAGCTTATTCAAGTTGAATGCCACATTAGTTAATAATATATAGCTTAATGTTCCCTTTTAGTTGATTACAAAGATATAACAAAGTTAACTAATTAACATCATGTCTTAATACCGTAAGCTTAAAACTTAAAACAAGATATATAAATGTATAAGTAAACACAAAGATATTTTTAACGTTTAAATTCTTATTAGAAGTGAATTAAAGAATTTACTTAAAATTCACTACTACAAAAATTGACATAGAGCCCGGTTAAAAATGCCTATAAAGCCCGGTTTTGCATGAGGGCACAAAAGGGGAGGGACTCTATGAGGAATTTTCATAGAGCCCGGTTTTATGAACGGGCTTTAAAATTTATAATAGAGCCCAGTTTGTAACCTTGCTCTATGTTATTAAAAAAAACATTTTTAATTAGCATAGAGCCCTGTTTTTTTCTTACAAACATGGCTTAATGAATCTTTTTTTTTTTTAGATACCACGTGATTATATTTCTAGGTATAAACCCACAACATAAAACCAGAAACAAAATTGTAATAAAACCATAAATGAAGATCTATACCAAAACAAATGGATTTAAGATCCAATATCAATTTCTCAACAATTTACTACAAATTACAGGTCCTATGACTACCAAACCTACTAAAAACCACTAATTAAACATCACAAGTGTTTCAAAATCAATTGTTTTGTTGGGCTAAGAGAAAGGAGATACACAAAAAGACATAACGACATGCCAACCTTTCCTAAACACTAACATGATTGATGATCATATGCCACAAACCAAAACGCACGAGCTCACGTGTTAGGATCACACTTTTTATGTTGTTTGATGATTCGGGTGGTCTAGGATTATGATGAAACAAGAGTGCCATGTTTAGAGAGATGAAGAGAGGAGAGGGAGTTCTTGAGAGAGAAAGTAAACAAAAATATGAAGGTTAGATTAAGAAGCTCCACCCCTTCCAAGGATGGAAGGGGTATTTATAGTTACAAAGAATACGTCCCTCTCTGTGGTCGTGGATCGGGCATCTGATAGGTAAAGACCCAATCCTTCCTCCACGGTGTTACTCTAAACTAATAACTAAGCTAATAACTAACTAATTAACTAGTGAATAACGATATGTCTACGAGCTAACATATGCTAGACTATAATTGGGGTGACCGACACTTCCTTATGGAATTTCCAATTCCTAACAATCTCCCCCTAAGGGAGGTTACCCCATGATTTACATTTCGAATCCTAGCATTCTTTCTTTGTCTTCTGTTCCGAGCTCGTAGACTTCAATTCTTCAATTTCCGCATCTTTGTGCTTTAGCAGTGCAACTTCAAAGTCCGAACGCTTTGTACATTTAGTGGAGGTCTTTGAGCTGATCCACATCTTGATGATCTTCGAGCTTGTAGGACCTTAAATATATCAACCTTATCACTTATACCAAATATTATCACACGAGTATACCACGTTACGTGTAGAACACGTGAAACACAAACACAAACTAAGCGTAGAAATAAAGAAACAAAGATGGAAAGATGGTGACTTGAATATATGAAAGTCGTGTATGCAGAGAGAAAGGATGAAAAAAATATGTTATATATTCCAAAACACACACACACACACACACACTCAAGCACACCCCTCAAATGAGAATTTGAGGGTTATTTATAGTACAAGTAACATAATGCCCTAAGGCTTGGCCATGGGCCTTGTATGGACTTCGTATGGATTGGATTGGACATGGATTGATATAAGGCTAGCTTAACTAAACTAATACCCATTTTAGCTTAGTCCAATCCACGAGCCCGTTGACTATTCTATCACGATATCTAACACACGTTACAAAGTTCCTAAACGTGAATGACCATCACTTCTAATAAAAACTATTAAGGCTAACAGAGCTTTATTTGAGAACATCGGCCACAGTAAATATCCGGATCACCCTTTGTTGTGTTGCCTTCATGTGAAGTTGTGACTTATGGACCGACATGCTCACACTTTATGGATCATGACATATTTTTCATCGTGAGTGCGAAGCATCTTTGTATGTCTTTGATGGTCATGATTTTCTTCAATTAAGAGTGAATCTTTAGAGCATGCGGTACGTGAATTGACTTCTCAATATCGATCGGTACAGCCGATCCAATGTTCCTGCAAACAACAGTTAGTAATAAAACACACAAAAGTGTCTTTGTTCACTTTCGTTGAATACTGATTGCAAGAACTAGGATTCCCGTTGATCGATATAAATCGCCTATGATCGAGTAGAATTGAAGAATCTCCTTGATGAGGTTTCCATGACTTGATCTAGCCGTTCTCAAAGCCGGGCGTCCCAAAGTAGACAACACGGAGTGAGTGAACCAAATAATGAGATTCACCGATTGATAAAAATTGATTTGAAAACAATCACATATTGCTTGAAGAAAGAGATTTGCATGACGAAGGTTTTATGAGAAAGATCAATTTTCAATCAGAAATACTTTTTGTATTTGAAAAGAATACACATTCGATGTGCTAGAGAGAAGAAGAGATTTGCACATCGAACGGTTTTTCCAAAAGTATTTTTTTCAATCAGAGATACTTTTTGTGTTTGAAAATAAATACACATTCGATGTGCTAGAGAAAAGAAGATTTGCACATCGAACGGTTTTTCCAAAAGTATTCGTCAATTCCATTCCTGGACCAAGGTTGATTCAAGAATGAATCGCCCCATCGTTTCTATCCAGTTGTCACAAGCTTGATCGTTTGGAAAGATCTCACATGTCACCCACCAAGAGCTTATTTGATGTTGGCTCTATAAGGATTTCCATCTTCATCGTGAATATTTTACATATCACTCGGATGTTCTGGCAATACCACAAGGATAATACGTAGGACTCTCAATGTATACTTACTTTCCACAATGTGTGAAACAGCAAGTCTTCGTTCATTTTTTTGTCCTAATGAGATTTTGTGAATGATCTCTTGGCTCTAGACTCAATTGTGCACATTTGGTTCCTATGTCAGAGACTAGGGAGAGGGTCTCCTTCTTTAATATCAACGATCTCTAAGAGAAAGTCGATAGATTATGTAGGTTCCTCGTGAGAATGAAACAAGTTCTTTTAAGAGGAACTTGAGTAGCTTGGGAAGTTTAGTGCAGTGCGTCACTGGGTCCATGACGTCTTGTCTTCAATACCGGTGTTACCTTGGTAACCACCAGTAGCATATGCATTGAACCCGGTTTCTGGCCTAAAGTTGAATTAATGGAGGGCTATTTCTTTTCACCCTTTTCTCATTCAGTTCTTTTTCATTCTTCAACCCCTTCAGTGCTTACCGAGACTTCATTATTAGAACCTTGTTGGGTTTATTCTAGTTCTGGCTCTATCTCAGTCCGCACTCTTCCCATTTCTCAATTTTCTCCTTTTTTTCATCATACCTAAGGACTTCTACACTATCTAGTGGATTGTCCCCAGGCGATCCTCCAGGCTCTGGTGGGATGGGGAACTAAATACCTAACCTAATCATCCTTATAACACCATGCATAAAGTAAATTGGTCGGTCTTTTGGTACAGTTCATTCTTCCTTGAAACTAATTGAAAAATCATTCAGAAAAACCAATCAAGGTACTGGTGACAAAATATCAAAGTATTTTGTACCTTAATTATTTTTGATCATTTAGAAAAGCTCCCCCTCAACATGTGCATATGATTTTGAAATTGTTTAGCACATGGAAGTAAGAGTTCTTTGAAATGTATTTTAGCTCACAATTTTCGTAGAAAAATCCATTTGAATTTCTTTGGTAAATTCTCCCCCTCAATATGTGCGTAGGATATTTGAAATCATTTTATCACATAGAGGAAAGAGTTCTTTGGAAGTACATCCACGATCACAAAAGCCATTAAGAAACCATTTAGAAAATCAATCAAGGTACTTATGTTGAAACATAGAAATCTTTGTACCTTGAAAGTTTATTTTCTTTCGAAATGCTTCCTCTCAATATGTGCTTCGAGATTCGAAAGAGTTTAGCACATATGGGAGAGAAGTCTGCACTTTGAGTCAAAACAATCACCTTTTATCAAATTTCATAATTAAATCACAAATTCTCTCCTGATCAAAGATGTCAAACCCTTTGAGATTTTGGATCCCAAGTGATTTAATAAGGTTAGAAAACATGGGAGAAAATGTGCCTTATTTAAAAGCTCTTCTGGTTTATGGTTAAATGCTCCTCCACAATCATGTACATTATGAATTTCAAAATCGTTTGGCACATGAAGGAATGAGTGCTTTTGAAACAATCACCCTTTAAAACCGATTTGAGATTTAAATCACGATCTCTCCCCCGATCAAAAATTTCAAACCAATTGAGATTTTGGATCCCGATTTATTTAAATCATTTATAAAATTTTGGAGAAAGACGTGGCAAAATTTAATTTTAAAAATGACTGATAAGGATCAATTTAGACATTGAAGATTGTTATTGTCATGTATGATAGTTTTAAGAGATCTTTAAGTAAAATAAAACAATTTCACAATCAAACAAGAACAGAAAAAAATTATTTAAAAAGATCTTTGAGTTTTAAAGAAAATCATACCATGACATAACATTAAATCTTTAGATCTACTTTATTACGCATAAAAGCGAACTTTTATGAAGAAATATCGTTTGAAAATATTTTATTTTAAATCACTCTCCCACTCAATCGATGACCATAGTCGATGATTGAGTGACTTAATATTTGATAAAATGAAGTCCGGTGATTTCCAAAATTTAAGTCCAATTTATTTTCAAAACAATATTTTCCATTTTCAAAACAATATTTTCAAAAATTGTTTAAAATGGTATCATTCACTACTTTTCCTGCACAAGATACGTTAGGTGGTAGAGAATAATAAGTTTGCTTCTTTGTTGCAGGAGGATGAAAGAAAACCATCTCTGATGCGATTGGGACCTCTTAAGTTGCATCTAACGTTCCAACTTTTCATAGAGAGATCTAATAAAGCTCCGTTTCTTCCTTTGTCGACCTAAGAAATAGTTACCCTTTCCTTTCGGCATCCAATCATCTGCATTTGTGAGATCCGGATCGGGAACATTCTTGTAATCTATCTTATCTGCATACGTTAGTCAACACAAACAGATATATGGTGAATCGACAACACCCAAAAAACAATCGACTAATAAAAGTCAATTCAACATATCAATCAGATCATAAAAGGCATGGGAATTATGTGTTTATCAAGCATTAATCATCTAATCCTAATGATCATATCCTAGATTCCTAGTCCTTCGACATTGTTACATATTAGATTTCACAAACACATCAAACCATGATCAAATATGGGCGTATACTTTGTGGTTTTAGAGAGAGAAAGTTTAGAGGTTTGGAAACTTAGTTTCAGAAAGTAAAAGTATTATTATGAGCTCCAACCCTCTACCTTAGGAGGTAGAGGGTATTTATAGTATCTTACATGAACGCCACCTACGGGCTGTGGATTAGGCATACAATGGGTAAAGCCCGTCCGTCCTCCACGGTGTTACTTAACTAAATACTATCTAACATTAAATAACTACGACTACGAGCTTTCTAATGATTACATATACTTGAGGTGACCGACACTTTAATAACTGGATTTACTAAATCCTAACAATCTCCCCCTAAGGGAGGTCACCTCAAATTACATAGAATACAAACAAGTATTATATTAAGATTGTTCTTGGATTCTTGTTAATGTTCTTTGCTCTGAAGCCCGTAGTCATTGATTCTTCATTTTTGCATGTTTGGTTAATCCAAGTGGAGGTCTTTAACTGATCCACGTAATAATGAGTTTTGAGCCAGCTTTGAGATCATCAGCTACCATAAATCTCTGACTCTTCCTTTGTAGAGTTGACATTATGTGATGTTGTGACATTTGGACCGACATGCTCATTCGGATCATGAAATCTTCTCATCGTAGCGGAAGCTTTAGATGATTCATGATATTTCGCAGCAGCGAAACATGGAGTGAAAATATCAGAGTCGTTGATGCACTTATCATGATTTCTTTAGATATGAATGTGTTATGTGAGCATGCGGCTATGGATTGACCTTTCCATTCGATCGGTACAAGCGTAGTATACCTGCATACAATAGTTAGCAATAAAACACACGAAAGTGTCTTTGATCACTTCGTTGAATTGAGCACACGCCCGGTTCCCGTTGATCGGTACAAATCTTGCACGTGATTAGGTATAATTCGAAGAATCTCCTTGACCGGGTTTCGTTTGCTCTAGCCGTTCTCAAACCGGAATGTCTCAAAGAAGACAACACGGAGTGAGTGAACCAGCGAATAGAGATTCACTGATTGATGAAAAGAGATTTGAAAAACAATCATGTATTTAATATAAAGGGTTTTGCAATACAACGAAGGTTATATGGAAAATCAATTATCAATCATAAATACCCTTTTAATTTTGAAAACACAATACACAGTCGAAGTGCTAAAGAAAATAGTTTTTGAGCACAACGACCGGTTTTTCAAAGGTATCCGTCAATCCATTTTCCTGGACCAGGATTGATTCAATAATGAATCACCCCATTGATAAAGTTCAGATGTCACAAGTAAGTCTTGACAATACCACAAGGATAATGCGTAGGACTCTCAAAATATATTCTTACTTTCCACATTGTGTGAAACAGTAAGCCTTCAAGAATAATGTGTCCTAATGAGATATTGTGGATGATCTCTTGGCTCTAGACTCAATTGTGCACATTTGGTTCCTATCTTAGGAGACTCGGAGAGGGTCTCCTTTTTAAATATCAACAATCTCTAAGAGAAAGTCGATAGATTATGTAGGTTCCCGTGAGAATGAAACAAGCCCTTTTAAGAGGAACTTGAGTAGCTTGGGAAGTTTAGTGTAGGATCGTCCACCGGGTCCATGACGTCTTGTCTTCAATACCGTGTTACCTTAGTAAACACCAAGAGCATATGTATTGAACCCGGTTTACTAAGGTTGAATAATTGGAGGGCTATTTCTTTTCATCCTTTTCTCATTTCATTTCTTTTTCATTCTTCATTTATTCGTGCTTACGCGAGACTTCATAACTAGAACCTTGTTGGGTTTATTCCAGTTCTAGCTCTATCTCACCGGTCACGCATTCTTCCCATATCTCACTTTTCTCCGTTTTTCATCATACCTAAGGACTCTACACTATCTAGTGGATTGTCTCCCGGGTAGATCCCTCGATTCAAGCGGGATCGTGGGAATTAATACCTAACCTAACCATCCTTATATCACCATACATAAAGTAAATTTGGTCGGTCTATTTGGTATTGTTCATCTGCCATTGGAACCAATTGAAAACCATTTGAAAATCAATCCAGATACTTGTGATATATTATCAAAGCATTTTGTACCTGAATTGTTTTTGATATTTTAGAAAAAGAGCTCGCCCTCAACATGTGCATCGTGTATTTGAAATCGTTTTGGCACACGGAGGCAAGAAGAAGGATTCACTTCTTTGATTACCATTTTCTAAAAGATATCAACATCACTTTCCAGATCAAAATAAGTATTTTTCATACTTTGTTAAGGATATTTTTGGAAAGGATGTGGTTTTCAAAAAGTTGCTCCCCCTCAATATATGCATAGAGATTTGAAAGTGTTTTGCACATATTAGGGAAGACCTGCATATTGAAACAAATCACGTTTCAATCCTTTTTGGTTTGAAATAGATGCTCCCCCTCAACATGTGCATGAAAAATTTGAAATCGTTTGACACATGTGGGGAGGAGAGCTTGTAAATCACTATAAAACCATTTATCGAATTATCAGTTTAAATCCAATTTAAATCACAAATTCTCCCCGATCACAATTTTCAAATCATTTGAGATTTGTGATCTCACCATGAGATTTAAATTGATTTTAAAAGCTTTTGAGGAGAATTATGACTTGCTTATGAAAACATTTAACCGATAAGAATCAAATCTGAGACTTTACACTCCAAAGATTAAACATGCTTGAATATCTTTTGAAAACATGACATAAACCTTGGTTTGAACCAATTGTATGACAAATAACCTTTTGATTTAAATGAAATCATTCTCCCCTCAATCAATGACATAAGTTGTTGATTGAGAGATAGAGATTTTGACAAATGTCAAGTCCGGATGATTTTCAAAAATTGAGACTGAGTTATTTTTATTAGTTTTCTTTTAGATAACAAAATATTTTTCAGAAGAATTTATAGAAGGAAAAATATTTGTGAAGGAAACATTTGTCTTTTTAAGTGACAAACATTTATTTTTAGAATCAGAGCATGAGATTTGAAAAATAAGATAAAGCATGGCTCTGTTCTTTCTTTAAAAAAACGGGTTATAGACTGAAATGACTATTAGCCTTTGTTTAACTTTCTCTCAATTTTTTTATTTATTATTTTTTTTATGAACATTCGAACAACATCTAAAGACCCGCGTCACTCTTTGAATGACAGCACAAAGACCATAGATATTATCAAATCAAGAAAAACATGACAAAATGACAATATTTTTTTTGAAAATTTTCGAGTTTTTCAAATTTTTATGGATTTTAGAAAGTTTTATATTTTTCTATTTGCTTTTTGTTGGTTTTGAAATTTTGTATTTTGCTTTTTGGAAAAAATATATACCAGAGATGGATGAAGAAAAACTTTTACTCCTCGTCTTCCTCTTGAAGACGTTTGAGTGTTTCCAATTGTAGATTTTTTAGACCAAGTCGTAGGAGGATAAACTCAAAACGTTCTCTAGGAAGAGCTTTGGTGAAGATGTCTGCTAACTGGTATTCAGTCCTCACAAAATAAAGTTCCACCACACCGTTCTCCACTTCCCGATGAAATGATGTCGAATGTCGTGTGCTTTGCTCTTGAATGTTGAGCGTTGTTGCATGAGAGCAATGGCACTTTTGTTATCACAATACTGAGGATTTTGTTGAATTTAAAGCCATAGTTAGATAATTGGGATCTCATCCATAGGATTTGAGCACAACAAGATGACATGGCTATGTATTCAGCCACTATAGAGGATATAGAAGTACTCATTTGTTTCTTTGAAGACCAGCTCACAAGCTTATCACCCAACGAGCACCTCAGGGCGTGCTGGCGTGTATCTTGACATCCTGCATGATCGGCATCCGCATAGGCTTTTAGTGACATACCGTGTCCCGGTACCAAAGTCCCATGTTGATGGTTCCTTGGAGATACCGAAGACCCGTTTAACCGCTTCAAGGTGCTTTTTGGTAGGCTTAGCTCGGTATCTAGCACACCTGCATACGTGAAACGGGAATATCGTGTCTACTAGCCGTGAGGTACATCGGGATCCAATCATACTACGATATTTCGTTTGATCTACCATGATCCCTGAGTGGTCCTCATCCGGTTTAGTACGCTCTATCATGGGAGTGTCAACAGGGTCACAAGAATCAAATCCTAATTTCTTTAAAATCTCATTTGCATATTTAGATTGACTGATAAAAATTTCTCTAGGACTTTGTGAAATTTGTAATCCCAAGAAAAATGACATTTGTCCCATCATTGACATTTGAAATTTGGAGCCCATCTCCTTAGAAAAATTGTCACATTCATTAGGGTCAGTCGAGGCAAAAATAATGTCATCAACATAGATTTGAACGTGAATTAAATGTTTGCGACTTTCACGGTGAACAATGTCGGATCAATCGCTCTTTCTGAATCCATAGATAGAATAAAACTTTGATAGCGTATAATACCATGCCCTTGGAGCTTGCTTTAAACCGTAAAGAGCCTTCTGGCGATAGACATGAGTAGGATGCTCGGATTCACAAAACCTTCGGGTTGGTGACGATATGACTTCTTTAAGATCTCCGTTAAGAAAAGCCGTCTTTACATCCATCTGATAGAATACCATATTCTTACTTGCAGCATTAGCCGAAGATTCGATTGCCTCGATCAGTCGGTAAGGCCGGAGCAAATGATTCTATAAAGTCAATACCCTCCTCTTGACGGTATCCTTTTGCAACCAATCGAGCCTTGTTCTTAATACATCACCATGCTCATCAAGTTTTACTTTGAAGATCCACTTTAGAGCAATGATCATAGCACGGAGCGGTACTAATTCCCATACATCTAGTCGATCAAACTCTTGAATTTCTTCTTGCATGGCATTGAACCCGGTTGTCTTCATTCATCAGCTTTAACGTCTTTTGGTTGACCTTGGATAGATACGGAGTTGAAGAAGCACCATAAGGCATCATTTCTGCAAGTTGTTTACTAGTGGATACTGGACAAGAGGGATTTCCAATGATGTTGTCCAATGGATGATCATGTGTCCATTTTCTAAGGTGTTCGTGTGGTTGTTGTTGAGGAACTGAAGTAGCATAGTCGATTTTTCCTGATGAATATCGTTCTGATGATGATTCAGGAGCAAAAATGTTCTCAAAGGGAGCATCTTCGGGAGTAGCAAAGGGGTTATCTCCATAATAGGTGCCAGAAACAATTCCATGATGTACACTTGGTGATTGAGGAATTGAAGATGATACAGAGTGATCAGCAGCAGGCGCTTCTTGACTCAATGACATTTTGCTCTTGGCTCATAGCAGCCTCTGTTGATGGATTTGACAGATTATTAGCACTTGGCTCATAGTGTTCATCAAACATTAGATCAAACAATTTTTTCAACTCATCTTCTGAAGGTGGTACATATGGAGTTGCTGGTGAAGGATTTAGTACAAGAGTATAACTGATGGGACTACTTGATGAAGGTTGTGATCGGGTCCGAAATGGATTGTCCTGGAGCCATTTGCGGACGACTCATCGAACGTGGCGTGAATAGTTTTCATGATATCTCGAGTCCTTTTGTTGTAGATTCGGTAACCCTTCTTGTTTGATGCATAACCTACAAAACTCCAATGTCAGCTCTTAATTTACCTAAATCTTGGCGACCAGTCATTTGTTGGATAGCACAAAGAACCTAGAACACGAAGGTAGGAGAGATCAGGTTTTCGTTTATGGACAAGTTCGTATGGAGTTTTTCCATGAGAGGTGTGTTTAAGGGAACGATTTTGGGTGTAATAGCGGTGGTAGTAATGTGATGTGTTTGAACCGTAGTCAAGCTAAATCACTCAAGCGCCACTTGTGAATGGCGGCCATAATCGGCTTAAAAAGCGCTCAAGCATTTAATGCAATGAAGATCGAGAGAATCTGATGAATTCAGTCGTTAAGTCCCACGGAGACTCAATGGTGTGTCAAAACTAATTCAGATGATAGAGTGATCACTAGGATAGTGATCGATGGGATATTGATGGAAAATTGCCTAAAGAATAGATCTACAAATTACGTGACTTAAATGCAAATTAAAGGAAATAAATAAAATTAAAATATATTAAATAAACGCTATCACTATTTTTACAATGATGTTTTTGTGATATTATAAAATAAAATAACTTAAATAAACTATATTAAGTAAAACGTAAACTCAAATTATCTAAAAACGTGGTTTAAAATGAAAGCAGCGTTCGTTTAAAAATTACTGGAAGCAAAAGCGTAAAATTTATGAAATAAAAGGCCTACGAATGTAAAACTAATTTTATTAAATTACTATATGACAAAAGAAAATTTTAGAAAAAGATTTATATTTTTTAGACTTTTATAATTTTTATTATGAATTAATTACTATAAAACACTAATTAAATGTTTAAAAATACTAAAACAAATGAGAAAAATCTGAAACTTTTTGTAAAATTTCTTTATACTAATACAATTTTATAAAAAATACAAACACTGAAAAAGCTACTTTGAATAAGCTCTAAATAAGCTAAATAAACTTAATAAGCTAAACTGCCAAGCGTGTATAGAGAGTATGTTGTGCAAGTTATGATGGCAGTCAAAGACCCAAGAGGCAAATGGTATCAAGTGTACACACTAACACTCTCCAAAGGGGAGGTCTCAGGTTCGAGCACGCCTACCCCCTTTTGCAAAAACATTTTATTTTTGGAATTTTTCTTCACAAATTTGTTAAGCCACTAAAAATAAGAACTTTTGTAAGCTGAGACTTTTCAAAAACCAATAATAAGCTCTGAATAAGCTAAAGTATCTCAATAGTTAACAAAATGAGCTTATTATGAAATTTAAAGCTTAAACAAGATCCAAAATTGAAACCAAAGCTGCAATAAGCTATAAACAAGCTAATGCTATTCAAGTAAAGCTAAAAAGAACAAATAAGCACACTGATAAGCTTTAAATAAGCAATAAGCACTTTGGCTAAATTGAGAATGAGACAGATATGAGACAAACTTAGAACCACTTGCAGCCCTAGCAAACAAGTTCCAAAATGAAAAATCAAACTTGATACATCAAGATGGCCAGGTTGGCTATCCAAACAACCAAAAATTACAAGATTTGAACAATTAATAAGCTCTATGTGAGCTTGTCAAGTTGGAACCATACACTGTGCACAGGGCACTTTTCAGACTAGGTACCCAAAAGAAGCAGAGAAATAAGCACTTAAAAAGCTAGAAAGAAGAAATCTAGTATTTTTCTAATTTTGTTTACCAACCAAACTTTAAAACCCCAAAGGCTTTTAAGCTAAAGCTCACTATTGAACACACAATGAAATTCCAAAGTTTATTCAAAAACGACCTTATGAAAATTTTGACTTTTCTTAAAAACCAAGATGTTGACTAAGATGAACTTTGATTCACTACTAATCACTGATTATGTTATGTTATGGTATAATAAGACTAACTTGAGCAAGATTAACAACTTCCTAACACAGAATCATGATCATGAATCCTAAAATTCCAACAAAGAAACAGATAAGACATGTTCAAAAGGATTTTTGACTTTTGCTTGAATGAGTACTTGTTTTTATGACTTGTATGAGTTAGTATAACCAAATGTGACTCAAGACAACAATAAGTACAAGCTCAATCAACCTTAAACAAACGAACTAGTTGAGCCAAACAACACTATTTATGGCATACGGTATAGAACTTTTACAAAGCATTCCAAAGATAAACCATGGCTGAATTGAGGACCTTATATAATCTCTTTATAGGAATAATGAATCATTAAACAACACCTCATTACAACAGTAACTAAGAAATGATGAAGAAGCGGTTTTATCACGTTATAACTAAGTTTTTATAAACTACAATTTTGAAAGAACAACCACTTGATTTTAATGTTTACATAAACTTAATTAAGGCTAAATAACACTAAGAAACAGAAATTTAAGCTAATTAACAAACACAACGTTGAAATGCAAAATAGACAAAAGGCTTACAAAAAGCTTTCCAACTAAAGGCGAGATCAAGGACCAATGAACACCCCTATTAGCTTACCACTAAGCTACTAAACCAAGGCCATCCATAATTCACCCTCCGCCCACCTGTGTACACCATTTCCAACTTATTTTTGAATTTTCACTAATTAATTTGTATTTTTGGTGATTTTCTGATTTTGCTTCTAAACTGAGTTTTAGTGTTTCTAATAGCTTAGAAAAGCTATCTAGGAGCTTAAGTGACCTATTTTAGTCCATAATAACAACTAAAAACATCATTCAAATAACATGAGATTTTTGAGCATAAAATTGCATAAAACTGAATTTATAACTTGAACCTTGAAATTGATACTTGTAAAAGGATTCAAATACACTTAATAAGCTTAAACAAAACACTTGGAATTGAAAACATACAATATAAAGCTTGGATTAAAAAGCGACTAAGGAAAACTTAAAATTACACTAGATACTATGATACAATGCATCACATCCTTCCTTTATAGACTTTTGTGACTTCTCTCTGACCTCTGAATCTTTCCCACCACTCCTGAGCCATTGGATGCTTGAAACTCATCAAAACCGTCCAAGTGTCATTTTGGCGCCAATTATTTCTTGAGCAGGTTTGAGCCATTAATGGTTTTTGTTTGAGATAATTAAGATTATTTGGGTGTTAGTGGAAGAGGAGGGGAAAAAAGCAAGGAGGAAACCATGACTTGGTTTTGGGTATACTGAGGAGGTGGAGAGGAGGTCTACAGTGGTAGTGGTTTTGGGGGTGAGTGGATTTGAATTACGACCGGGGCTAATAATACAAAGGGGTCGGGTTTGGGCCAAATGTATGGATTGGGCTTGATATTAAAAGGGATCCGGTTGGTTAAGCTTAGATAACAAGGACCAAAATTGTAATATATCCAAACCTCAAGGACTGAAAATGATACTTTTTCCAATGTTATTACAAGGACCAAACATGACAAACATTGATAGAACAAGGACCACTTTTGCATAAATTCCATTTTAAAAGGTCCAAGGACTAATTTTGCAATTTTCAAAGTTTAGGGACCTTTCTTGCCAATTGACCAAAGAATCATTCAAGGATCATTTTGATAACTTAGAATACTTCAGGGACCTTGAATGATAAAATTCCACATTTTGAATTCGGGGACTAGATTTGACAATTTTTAAAACTTGAGGGACTAAAACTGCCAATTTTGCAAACTTGAATCATTTTTCATCTGATTTTGATATTTTGCATTTAAAACACATAAAACACTGATTTGTGATATTTTCATCATTTTGATGTGTTTCGAGTGTATTTCGGATGATTTTGCAGTTAAGATTGTACAAAAATGATGAGTATTTAGACACTCATCAATCCCCCACACTAAGATATTGCTAGTCCCTAGCAATGATTTAGATTTTTAATGGATTTGAAAAAACTCTTTACCAAAAGCCATCACTTCTGGAGTAGCCAATTGTTTTGATTCAAGTAAGAACCTTAGTACAACGATAACCAAATGATTTATTGGCAAATCATAAACCATATAGCGGTTTGATTTTGTCTTTACCGAGCATTTTCTACCATGGACTAGCCAACTCTTAGATAAATTATCGAATTATCTTTGGTGAGTCAATACCAATTATGGATCTTCCACTGCCTTTACCACAAGCCATAACCTTGCGGGCTAGCCAACTCTTCACTTTTTAGGACATGGTGAGTTGAGAACCATACAATTTTGGGCAAATTGCAAGCCATATAAACGAATTTGAGAAATCTTTACCAAGAGCCGTTTGCTCCTGGATTAGCCAATCCTTTTATCTTACTACAGACATGGCGATGATAACCAAGATGAGTAAGTGAAAACACTTACTCAAAAAAAATTTTGGCCAAAAGCGGGGAATTGGGTGGATAATATATGATAAAATTAGTGAGAATTCCCCCATTACTTAGAAATGAATATTGCCCTCAATATTCAAAGTACGCGGTTATGCGAAACAAAGAACGTAAAGGGAAATACTACGGCCTTTTATTTAGAAAGATTTTTTTTTTTTTTACACAACATGTGGGGCAACTCCCCCACACTAGGGTGGTAGAAAATAGAAAGAAGTCGGAAATATGGGTGAAAACCCATATTGTGTGCTAAAGTTTTTGATTACGAGTCATTAGCTTGACTCGATCCCGATTCATTGGTTCATGGGGAATGTTTGTAAATTCGGGACAACCACAGGAGGAATGTCCTCTCCAAAGTAATGCTTCACTCGATGACCATTCACTTTAAAATTAGGACCATCGGTTTGAGATAACTCAATGGTACCATAAGGATAAACCTTAGCAATAGTGAATGGACCCGGACCAGGGACTTGAGCTTTCAGAAAATCTTCAATCTTGAATTGAAAAGAAGGACTCGATCACTAGCGTTGAAAGCGGTTTTGATTTTAGAGTCATGAATCTTCTTTGTCTTTTGTTTGTAGATTAAAGAGTTCTCGTAAGCTTGATCACGAAGTTCATTTAATTCATTCATTTGAACTTTTCTATGATCACCACGGTACCATGCTGTATATCGAAGTTTACATGCTTTAAGGCCCAGTATGCCTTGTGCTCTAACTCAATCGGAAGATGACATGCCTTTCCGTACACTAACTTGTATGGAGTACACCCGATGGGTGTTTTGTAAGTCTGTACGAAAAGCCCGAGTCGTCATCTAGCTTATCCCACCGGGATGCACGATTTTATCTGTCCTTTCAAGAATTCTTTTAATACCACGATTGGAAACTTCCACCTGCCCACTTGTTTGGGGGTGGTATGCGATAGAGACGGTGGGTAACACCATACTTTTGCATGACTCTTTCAAATTGGTCATTACAAAATGTGTACCACGATCAGCGATTATCGCTCTCGGAGTTCCAAACACGGCAAAAGAGATTTCAAAAATTTTACAACAACTCGGGCATCATTGGTAGGTAAAGCTTTTGCTTCAACCCATTTTGACAAATAGTCAACGGCCACGAGTATGTACTTGTTTCCACGAGGCGAAGGAAATGGCCCCATAAAGTCAATACCCGGATGTCAAATATCTCACAAACTTGAATGGCATTTTGTGGCATTTCATTTCTTTGAGATATGTTTCCGTGACGTTGACAAGCGTCACAAGCTTTGACAAATTCGTGGGCATCCTTATAGATTGTGGGCCAATAGAATCCGGAATCAAACACCTTTTTGGCGGTGTAGTTTGGACTATGATGGCCCCGGTGGGTCGGCATGGCAAGTGTGAGAATGTCAATAGCTTCCTGTCCATAAACACATCGCTGATGACTTGATCCGCATAGATTTTGAATAAGAAAGGGTCGTCCCAGAAATAATGTTTAACATCTTTAAAGAATTTATTTTTCTGTTGGGTCGACATTCCTTTCACAATGAAGTTACCCGCATGGTAATTTGCAAAGTCGACAAACCATGGGGTGGTAGAATTTCCGAAAAGAAACGCATTGAGTGTTTCGAGAGGAAATGTTTCATTTATTTCCTTTTTCTCGAAAACATCATGGTGAGGGTTTTCTAATGCTGACGAGATGATCGGCTGACTAGATTCTCAGCTCCTTTTTTATCACGTATAATGATATCAAATTCACGGAGGATGAGAATCCAACGAAGCAATCTCGGCTTTGCATCTTGTTTTGCAAAGAGATATTTAAGAGCCGAATGATCCGTATACACCACGCATTTGGTCAAGATTAAGTATGGCCGAAACTTCTCAAATGCATACACCACGGCTAATAGCTCTTTTTATGTGGTGGTGTAATGAGTTTGAGCTTGATTATAGTTTTACTTGCGTAGTGGATAGGGTGAAAATGCTTGTTTCTCACGTTGCCCTAAGACGCTCCGATAGCAAAATCACTTGCATCGCACATGAGCTCAAAGGCAAGTCCCAGGGAACAGCGAGAATGGGTGCTTGTAAGCTTTTTCTTCAATGTTTCAAAAGCTATGATGCATTCGGGTGAGAAGATAAAAGGAGCATCCTTTTCAAGAAGATGGGTCATAGGTCGGGCGATTTTAGAAAAATCTTGTATGAATCTGCGATAAAAACCGGCATGACCTAAAAAACTCCTAATACCTTTGACGGTAGCAGGATGAGGCAGCTTAGCAATTACATCAACTTTTGCTCTATCAACCTCAATCCCATTCTTTGAAATCTTATGGCCAAGGACTATGCCTTCTTTGACCATAAAGTGGATTTTCTCCCAGTTTAGACAAAGATTTGTGTCTTCACACCGTTTGAGCATTTTATCTAGATGGGAGAGACATGTTTGAAACGAATCCCCAATGACAGAGAAGTCATCCATAAACACCTCCATTGTTTCCCCGATCATGTCGTGGAAAATGGCCATCATACATCTTTGGGCGTGCGGGGAGCATTACATAGGCCAAAAGGCATACGTTTATAGGCAAAAGTTCCGTATGGGCAGGTGAATGTGGTTTTCTCTTGATCATTTGGATCAATGGGGATCTGAAAGTAACCCGAAAAACCATCAAGGAAACAATAGTATTCATTCCCTGCTAATCTCTCAAGCATTTGGTCCATGAAGGGTAGGGAAAATGGTCTTTTCGGGTGGCGTCATTCAACTTACGATAGTCAATACACACACGCCATCCAGTAACCAATCGAGTTGGAATTAACTTCGTTATCTTCATTGTGACAACGTTATGCCACCCTTTTTAGGAACACAATGAATTGGGCTAAACCAAGGACTATCTGAGATCGGGTAAATCAATCCTGCATCAAGAAGTTTGATAACCTCTTGTTTGATAACATCATGGATTTTTGGATTCACTCTTCTCGATGTTGAGCTATTGGTTTAAAGTCATCCTCCATCAAGATTTTATGAGTACAAAACTCGGGGTTGATACCTTGATGTCGGAGAGTTTCCAAGCAATTGCTTGCTTGTGTGACTTCAAAACCTTTATGAGGCGGCTTTCATCTTTACTCAAATCCCGAGCAATAATGACGGGTAATTTATCATCACCTTCTAGAAATGCATACTCGAGATGAGGAGGTAAGTCCTTAAGCTCAACCTCGAAATTCTTGAGTTTCTCAAGTGATTTGATTTCCTTGTTATGAAGTTCGACGGGAGGGAGAGGAGGAGAAATGTCATGATTTAACAACTTCTCAAGAAGAATATCTCCTCCTGATTAATCTCATTTTGATTAATCTCATCGAATGAATCACTAGAGTGAGGGTTTGATGATGGATCATCATTAAGCAACTTCTCAATAAGAAGTATGTCCCCTCAATGTCAATTGGAGCATGATCAATTTCCCATGGGCGAGAATCACTAGCCAAGTATGCTTCAATCTCTTCCAAGATGAAGTCTCTTCCTCAAAGGAGGTGATAGAAGGAGTAGAATTGGCTATGATAGGTTGAGAAGATGTGGTAGGATCCCGCTCACGAGAATTATGAGAATAAACAAGAACTTCTTGAGAGTACTCTTCAGTAGCAACATCAATGATATCTATTCGGTTAACCGACTCAAAATCATAATTTGCGGAGTACCTCGATGTTTGATCAAGGTTAAAGGTGACTGACTTCATTACCAACACGCAATGTGATTTCCTGCTCAAATACATCAATGAGAGCCGCGACCGTTCTCAGGGAATCCTCGACCAACAATGAGAGGAAACCGATGATCGGCATCAAAATCAACAACCACGAAGTCATTTGGAAAATGGAACTTTCCTACTTTCAAAATCGTCCTCGGCAATGCCAAGAGGGCGGGATATGGAAACGATCGCAAGCTCGAGAGTCATGCATGTAGGAGTAAGTTCGAGGAAGAAAGTTTCTTCCATACTTAATAAGGCATAAGGTTTATGCTTGCACCAAGATCTGCTAGGGCAAAGCATTCAACCATTCACAGGAATACACAAGGTAGGGAGAAATTTCCCGGGATCTCCAAGCTTTTCGGAAGCTTCTTGAATAGCTTCTTGGCGGAGTTCGTTAAGAGGAGTTTTTGCCATTTCAAATAGCTTTTCCTTGTTGCTTAACATGTGTTTGAGAGTCGATGCAAACTTGGGCATCGACATAATAGCATCCAAAGCTTATGTCAAAGTGCAACTCTTGGAAAATTTGGAAAAATTTATCCATTTGATGACTAGCTTTCTCACGGAGCTTTTGCTCATTCAAGCGTGATGGGTAAGGAATAGAAGATTTGGATTTCGATTCTCAACAGGGCTATAGGAGGTTCAAAACAACTCCTTGATTTGACTTGGGTTTGGACCACTTGAGGTTGGACTAGAAGGTGGGATGTCTGGTACTTAGGGCAGAATAATGCACCTTGTCCGTTGTTTCCTTGGTAACTTGACTCATTGCCACGCAGTGGAGGGGCATTGGAGTCGTAGGTCCATTGTGTGTCCTCGGTTCACTTTCCACTACCTTAGGAAGAGAAGAGGAAGAAGAGGTAGTAAAGACGGCCAGTCCAGGTATGAAACACCACTTCGGTTGTGATCGCCTTAGCATCGCCCTCGGGTTAGCGATCGTGTTGCTAGGTAAATTACCTGAGCGGGCAGAGGGTCGATCATTTAAAGACTTTTTGAGATCAGCAATTTGGCTGACCAACAACCTATTCATTTCATCTTGGGATTTCATGAGCTTGCTTGATAACTCATCGGATGATGGTCTGGAAGAGTAATGGCAGGAGGGCTGGAGGGATAATTTGAGGCCGTATGTTTTGATTATAGCCAAAATTCCCTTGATTAGGATTCACATTCCCTTGAAATTGATTCCCTCGATTGAAATTGTTTTGATGGAGGTTCCCTTGATGTTGGAAACCTTGATTGGGTCTAGGATAGAAATTACCTTGGTTTTGATAACCTTGGTTCATTCTTGGTTGGTTTCGATTCGGTTTTGCATGTTATGATTCGGTTAAAACCGGTGGTGCTCGATTAGTGTTAGCGGTAGTGTGGTTCATTTGAGGACGGTATTGATTACCTCCTTTGTGAACTACGGCTAGAGCATTGGCTTCAAAAGGACTACCATCGGTGGCAGTACAATTGTAGTATGCATGAGGACCACCACAAGTGACACAACTCTCAACTTTCTTCACTTTAGCATGTGTTGGTGTCGAAAGTGAAGGTCACTTTCTTCTGGTTAGCAAGAACCAAAGCTTGAACAATGTCTGTGAGTTTGTCAATCTTAGCATCGGTGCTAGATGTACTCCTGGAGATGAAGAAGAAGGTCCGCCATGAGGGCTGATATGTCTTAGCTCAGAAGGACGGACTTGAGACTTGTTCTCAATGATTTGCAAGGCCTCTTTTGTGGTCTTGCTTAGGAAATTACCTCCCGCGGAGGCATTCAAAGAGTCTTGATTGGTCTGATTGAGACCATTGTAGAAAGTATCCATTTGCATTAACTTCGGTAAAACCGCGTGATGCGGACACTTAAGCAACTCTTTATACGATCCCATGCCTCCCAAATGATTCATCAAATCTACGAGAAAATTTCATTATCTCATTCTTAAGACTTGTGGTTGGGATGGAGGATAGAACTGGAAGCGAACTTGGTGACAAGATCTTCCCATGTCTCAATAGAACGAAGGGGTTGTTTCTCAAGCCAATTCCGGCTTGTCCTCTAGAGAAAATGGGAACAGAAGAAGCTTGATAGCTTTATGTGGGACATTCTTGTACTTGATGGTAGATGCAATCTTGTTAAACCATCGAATGTGTGCATGAGGATCATCCAGCTCAAAACCATAGAATTGGCTTTGGGTTACTAGATTAAGCAACCCGGTTTTGAGCTCCGAAAGTGTCGATACGATGGTTTGGAACAACAATGGCACCTCCGTAACCCTCGATGGGTGCTTGGAGAAGCTCATTCATGGGTTTGTCTTCTGCCATTCTGACGAGGAGGTGGTAGTGGTAGGCGTTCCTCGATCACGCGGCTTGAAGGAGCGAGCGTCCTCCCCTACGTCTGAGGAATCTTTCCAAGTTCGAGAAAGTGGACTTGTAGAACTGGAAGAAGTCGCATGCACTAAGTATAAAAATCAATTTTCAAAACAAATGAGGCAAAACACAAGTGAACTTAACCAATAATCACAAATGAAATGGCTTCTTTGAAAAAGGTACACCAAATCACAAGTGACACAAAGGCAAGTTTTAAATCTGATGTTTGGGAACTTATTATGGTCGCACCCCCAGTTAGGTAGTGCACTGCCTTGATTTCCGGTGGTTGATTTTTATGTATATATTAAGTACCACTGAAAAGACGTAGGTAAGATTTGTGCAAAGGGTTTAAAACTTTTGGACAATATTTTTGGTATCGTCTCGTTTAACCAAATCGTATCTCTTCAAGAATCACCTTAAAAGAGAATACAAAATAGAAAACGTTCCGATTGTTTTGTTGTTTTATATTGTTTTTGGGTTTGTTAACACTTTAGGAAAAGTGTTAATGAACTTTTTGAATTTTCTGATAACTTTACAAAAAACTTTTTACAAATGATGGGTTATGCACAAGAATGGGTCTGAAAAAGGCTTAAACACACGCTAAAGCCTCCCCGGCAGCGGCGCCAAAATTTGATCTGTGCTGAACCGTCAAGCTAAATCACTCAAGCCGGCCACTTGTGAATGGCAGACCGTAATCGCCTTAAAACGCTCAAAACACGAATGCAATGAAGATCGAGAATCTGTGAATTCCAGGTCGTTAAGTCCCACGGAGACTCAATGGTGTGTAAACACAAACTCAGATGATAGAGTGATCACTAAGGATAGTGATCAGTAAGGATATTGATGGAAAATTACCTAAAGAATAGATCTACAAATTACAGCGACTTAAATGCAAATTAAGAAAATTAAAAAATTAAAATATATTAAATAAACGCTATCACTATTTTTACAATGATGTTTTTGTGATATTATAAAATAAAATAACTTAAATAAACTATATTAAGTAAAACGTAAACTCAAATTATCTAAAAACGTGGTTTAAAATGAAACGCAGCGTTACGTTTAAAAATACTACGCTTTGGGCATAAGCAAAAACGTAAAATTTATGAAATAAAAGGCCTACGAATGTAAAACTAATTTTATTACGACTATATGACAAAATAAAATTTTAGAAAAAAGATTTATATTTTTTAGACTTTTATATTTTTATTATGAATTAATTACTATAAAACACTAATTAAATGTTTAAAAATACTAAAACAAATGAGAAAAATCTGAAACTTTTTGTAAAATTTCTTTATACTAATACAATTTTATAAAAAATACAAACACTGAAAAAGCTACTTTGAATAAGCTCTAAATAAGCTAAATAAACTTAATAAGCTAAACTGCCAAAACGTGTATAAGAGAGTATGTTGTGCAAGTTATGACTGTCAAAGACCCAGGCTAATGGTATCCGGTACACACTAACCTCTCAAAGGGGAGGTCTCAGGTTCGATCGCACCCCCTTTTGCAAAAACATTTTATTTTTGGAATTTTTCTTCACAAATTTGTTAAGCCACTAAAAATAAGAACTTTTTGTAATGAACTTTTCTCGAAAACCATAATAAGCTCTGAATAAGCTAAAGTATCTCAATAGTTAACAAAATGAGCTTATTATGAAATTTAAAGCTTAAACAAGATCCAAAATTGAAACCAAAGCTGCAATAAGCTATAAACAAGCTAATGCTATTCAAGTAAAGCTAAAAAGAACAAATAAGCACACTGATAAGCTTTAAATAAGCAATAAGCACTTTGGCTAAATTGAGAATGAGACAGATATGAGACAAACTTAGAACCACTTGCGCCTAAAGCAAACAAGTTCCAAAATGAAAAATCAAACTTGATACATCAAGATGGCCAGGTTGGCTATCCAAACAACCAAAAATTACAAGATTTGAACAATTAATAAGCTCTATGTGAGCTTGTCAAGTTGGAACCATACACCGTGCAAGGGCACTTTAGACTAGGTACCCAAAGAAGCGAGAAATAAGCACTTAAAAGCTAGAAAGAAGAAATCTAGTAGTTTTCTAATTTTGTTTACCAACCAAACTTTAAAACCCCAAAGGCTTTTAAGCTAAAGCTCACTATTGAACACACAGTGAAATTCCAAAGTTTATTCAAAAACGACCTTATGAAAATTTTGACTTTTCTTAAAAACCAAGATGTTGACTAAGATGAACTTTGATTCACTACTAATCACTGATTATGTTATGTTATGGTATAATAAGACTAACTTGAGCAAGATTAACAACTTCCTAACACAGAATCATGATCATGAATCCTAAAATTCCAACAGTGAACAGATAAGACATGTTCAAAAGGATTTTTGACTTTTGCTTGAATGAGTACTTGTTTTTATGACTTGTATGAGTTAGTATAACCAAATGTGACTCAAGACAACAATAAGTACAAGCTCAATCAACCTTAAACACAGCTGAACTAGTTGAGCCAAACAACACTATTTATGACTGTTATAGAACTTTTACAAAGCAGATTCCAAAGATAAACCATGAAACTGAATTCAGACCTTATATAATCTCTTTATAGGAATAATGAATCATTAAACAACACCTCATTACAACAGTAACTAAGAAATGATGAAGAAGCAGTTTTATCTGTTATAACTAAGTTTTTATAAACTACAATTTTGAAAGAACAACCACTTGATTTTAATGTTTACATAAACTTAATTAAGGCTAAATAACACTAAGAAACAGAAATTTAAGCTAATTAACAAACACAACAGTGAAATGCAAAATAGACAAAAAGGCTTACAAAAGCTTTACAACTGAAAACTGAGATCAAGGATCAATGAACACCCCTATTAGCTTACCACTAAGCTACTAAACCAAGGCCATCCATAATTCACCCTGCTCCAGCTGTGTACACCATTTCCAACTGATTTTTGAATTTTCACTAATTAATTTGTATTTTTGGTGATTTTCTGATTTTGCTTCTAAACTGAGTTTTAGTGTTTCTAATAGCTTAGAAAAGCTATCTAGGAGCTTAAGTGACCTATTTTAGTCCATAATAACAACTAAAAACATCATTCAAATAACATGAGATTTTTGAGCATAAAATTGCATAAAACTGAATTTATAACTTGAACACTGAAATTGATACTTGTAAAAGGATTCAAATACACTTAATAAGCTTAAACAAAACACTTGGAATTGAAAACATACAATATAAAGCTTGGATTAAAGAAAACGACTAAGGAAAACTTAAAATTACACTAGATACTATGATACAATGCATCCCATCCTTCCTTTATAGACTTTTGTGACTTCTCTCTGACCTCTGAATCTTTCCCACCACTCCTGAGCCATTGGATGCTTGAAACTCATCAAAACCGTCCAAGTGTCATTTTGGCGCCAATTATTTCTTGATCAGGTTTGAGCCATTAATGGTTTTTGTTTGAGATAATTAAGATTATTTGGGTGTTAGTGGAAGAGGAGGGGGAAAAAGCAAGGAGGAAACCATGACTGGTTTTGGGTATACAGGGGTGGAGAGGGAGGTCTACAGTGGTAGTGGTTTTGGGCGGGGGTGAGTGGATTTGACTTCTGTTGACCGGGGCTAATAATACAAAGGGGTCGGGTTTGGGCCAAATGTATGGATTGGGCTTGATATTTAAAAGGGGTCCGGTTGGTTAAGCTTAGATAACAAGGACCAAAATTGTAATATATCCAAACCTCAAGGACTGAAAATGATACTTTTTCCAATGTTATTACAAGGACCAAACATGACAAACATTGATAGAACAAGGACCACTTTTGCATAAATTCCATTTTAAAAGGTCCAAGGACTAATTTTGCAATTTTCCAAAGTTTAGGGACCTTTCTTGCCAATTGACCAAAGAATCATTCAAGGATCATTTTTGATAACTTAGAATACTTCAGGGACCTTGAATGATAAAATTCCACATTTTTGAATTCCAGGGACTAGATTTGACAACTTTTAAAACTTGAGGGACTAAAACTGCCAATTTTGCAAACTTGAATCATTTTTCATCTGATTTTGATATTTTTGCATTTAAAACTCATAAAACACTGATTTGTGATATTTTCATCATTTTGATGTGTTTCTGAGTGTATTCAGATGATTTTGCAGTTTAGATTGTACAAAAATGATGAGTATTTAGACACTCATCACAATGGCTTCAGCCCAAAGAAACATTGGAACCTTTGAATAAATTAGCATTGTTCTTGCGGCTTCCACAAGAGTTCAATTTCATCTTTCAACTACACCGTTTTGTTGAGGAGTTCGTGGAATACTTCTTTGATGACTGATTCCAACACTTTCATAAAATTGACTTAAGTCTTTGTTAACAAACTTTGTTCCATTGTCTGTTCGAACAATTCTAACAGTATTGTTGAGTCGAACTGAAGCTTTGATAAGTTTGATGATGACATCTGGAGGTTTCATCCTTTGTCCTCAAAACTTTACCCAAATAAATCGAGAGTAGTCATCAACTACGACTAAAATATATTTCTTCCCATTTATCGTTTGCACTCTCATTGGTCCGTACAAATCCATATGAAGGGTATGAAGAACTTCCATTCTTGAGTTTGTGGGTTTGGGTTTGTGGGCATATTTCTTGTTTTTTCCCAATTGGCATGCTGAACAAAGATGATCTTTTTCATACTTTAATATGGGTAAGCCTCTTACAAGATCCTTTCTGGAAAGATTATTAATGTGTAGAGTTCAAGTGATTGAGATGATGATGCCATAACCATGACTTTGTTTTTGAAGCCTTTGACAACAAGCAGATTAGAGAAGACTTCATCATGTCTTCGATAGAGATGGTGTATAGATTTGAACCACGAGTTCCTCTTAACAATTCCACACCATCAAGTTCTCTAAAGAAACAAGTATGTTTTCTAAAAGCCACTTCTAGATCGAAATCACAGAATTGACCAATAGAGAATAAGTTATGACAAAGACCTTCAACATAATATACCCTGGAGATTACACTTTCACCAACAACATAGTCTCCATAACCCATAATTGCACCAAAATGGTTGTTCCCAAATCTAAAAGTCCCGATGAATTTACTCACGAAGTTCATGAGCATGGCGATCTCCGTCATATGCTTGGAACCGAACCAAGAACCACGAACGATTTGAACGATCTGCAGTTGAACACAGATAAGAATGGATAACTAGATAATTGGGAACCCCATGCAATAATGGGTTCCACTTGGTTAGACAAAGATATTGGAACAACCACATTAGAAACAGAGTCAATAAAATCATTAGTGGTAGATGTCGGGCTAGTAGAAACAGTAGATCTATTCAAAGCATGTTCACTTCTTAAAGGTATAGTTCTACCAGTGGGCATCCACTTCCTAATGGGCATTGACTTAGAAAATTTAGGGCACAACATATTAGGATTAAATTTGCGGCATGTAGGTATCCATTGATAACCTATATTACTAAATTTTCTTCCTGTGGGTTTCCAATGTTTTCTAACCTTCTTTCGCCATTGCTTTCTAGCCTTCTTAGCTTGATTTTTGGCATTAACAATTTTAACTGGGCATTTAGCATCATTAATCAAATCATTCACACCACATTCATGATTAGTAACAGAAACCAAGCAATCATCATTACATGTTTTGCAGATAGTAGCAGAAATTAATTACAGACGCTTATAGCTAATAATAGAATCAACACGATTCGTTTTATTCAACTCAAACTTAATGTTCCTAGGGTGGTCTTCTACTCTCTTCCATTGCACATTCTTAGCTTGCGAGGTCCTATCTTGCTTTGTATTGCCTTGGAGGCTTTGACCGCTTGCTTTTGTGTCACTGATTACTCCTGTAGAGGGAATTATGGGAACATTAGTTGGTTGGGCTACCTTATGCATTCCTGAACTAGAAGTGTAGGGATCTGAACTGCTTGAGGGCACTCTAGAGTTCACTTTCTTAATACTGGGCATAGAATGAGTTGCATACTTAGCACTAGGCATAGAACAAGGCATCACAACTTTATCTTTCGCACCTAAGGATTTAGGACATGTTGCTATTAAACATTCTAACAGCTCCTGAGATCGTTTGGCCTGAATGCAAGCAAACCTAATTTCACTATCAAGTGTCTTATTTATGAAATCCTCTTCTACAATCTCACGGAGACATTCTAGACTATCCTTAAGGTGAGCAAAATAGTTATGAAATGCAAGTTCGTTATTTCTAAGATGAGGAGGAATGTATTTAACAGTCACAGTATATTTAGAGTCTGTAGATGACTTTGATGCAACATTCTCATTAAAGACAAGTGGCATTTTCCCTTTTACCTGACTCTTCAGATTCTCAATTTCCTTTCGTAAAAACGTTATTTTTTCGTTGTTCTTGTCACGAGTGACTTTCATTGAATCATATAACTCTTTAAAGTGTCGTTTAACTTTTTCATTTTCTTCTAGAAAACTCTCATTTTCCTTTTGTAAAACATTAACCAAGTTTTGAAGATGAAAAGTTTGAGAACACTGAGAATCTAAAGGAGGAGGCATTTGGGAGCCAGTTACATTGTTCTTTTCACCCTTTAATTGTCAAATTTAGGCTTTCAACTTTCTGATCGTGTTGCAATGAGCTTGAATTTGTTCGTCACGTTTGTTTATTTCAAAAAGTGCATGAAACTCTGGAACATTTGAGGATGTCTTGATGTTTGAGGTTTTGACATTTTCTTTGAGATGTTGATATTTTAGTTGCAAATCAAAATGTTCAACTTCTAGCTTAGAAAAATGTTTTACCAGATTATCGTGATCTTCCTGATCAATTTTATCCTTTAGTTATGAGTTTTTGTTTTCAAGCTCAATGACACGATCATGGGAAACTTTCAAGGCAACAGTTAATTCATGAAATTGAGAAGCAGTAATAGAATGCTTAGTAACAGTATAAAACACATCGTGAGCCATACAGCTTAATACTAAGTTCTCATTTAAGATATGCAGATTCTTCCTTTCAATTTCATTATATTTGAGTTCCCGTTCATAATCATTTTCCTCCACTATCATTGCATCAAATTCCTTTTCCATTTCTTTAATGTCTGAGTTAATCCCTTTTTGAAGACTCTCAAATTGACCTTTTAATTGTTTAAAGAAAGGCATGACCTCAGTTAAATAACATTCTTTAGTTTGCTCAAAACCCCTTTCCCCTTCAGTTATCCCTGTAGGTGTCATTCTCTTCTTACATGTCTTCTCAAAATCAACGAATAGTTGATACACAACATACAGGCTGATTAAGGTCTTACTATTAGTGGAAATAGTTCTAGGAACTAAATGCATTGATGTATTCGGAGTATACACAGTAGCTGCAGGCACTTTCCTAAGGGGAGTGTTTGTTTCAACAAGTTCTTTAGCTTTTTTCTTATCCATATCTTTCTTCCAAAAAATTTGTTCTGGGGTTAATTGACTTTGAGGCTTAAACATGTTCAGGGAGATCCAATTTTCTTTTGTGTAATCATGGGGTTTGATCGTTATTTATTTTCCTTACCGGGCTCTTTTAGCTTCTTATCCATTTTTCTCCTAGAGGCTCTTCTAATTACATATCTACTCAAGCACTCAGCGCAACTAGGTCTCTGCCTAGGCTTAAGGATTTCAATGCCATCATAGATTACCTTCTGAGCCTCTCTAGCTATTTTACCATACTTAGGACTGGGTTTCTCAACGAGGGGAATACTATGCTTATCGCTTAAAACTCTGTGCTTAGTGATCATGTGAGCAGTCTGAATGGTATTCCCTTGTACGTACAACTTATTTTCAAGCTTGTTTTTCAAAGTTTTTAGATTGGAAAAATCATTCAAAAGTTTTGATTCCTTAGCATTAAATTCTTGTTTAAGCACTTTAACATTATCTTGAAGTTCTTGCTTTTGCTTAACAGTTTTAGAAAGCTTTTCTTGTAAGGATTTTAACACTTGTTTTAACACTTCTTCTCTAAAATTAATTTTTCTAATAATTGTACGCATTTGGTCATTCATTTCCTGCTCACGGGTAGTTAACTCAAACTTAGTACGTTGTTCATAAATAGCAACTTGTTCTTTATAGGCATTCAGTTCAGAGATAACAGAATCATCAGGGGTACATGCAGTGTATTCATAAAAAACATAGTCATCATTGACTACAAAAGATAAATCACTTGGTACAATCTCACTTTCACTTTGTGTCACATATTGATCATATGGGACAATATTACTATTACCCTCATTATCAATATCTGATTCATAAGTTTCAAGAGATTGTACTTTGTTATGTATCTTTTGCTCATCCACCTCATCGTATAGTTTTAATACCTCTGAGATGATTGATTCTTTGGATGGACCAACCTGTTGTGGTGATGAGACCTTTGGAGAGACCATAGGTGAGATGCTAGCCATGAAGATTGTCTAGGCAGTAGATTCATCATCGACATCAGAGTAAAATGCATCACAGTCTGCAACTTGAAAGGCATTTTGATGATTGTGACCTATTTCCTGAATTGGTTGCTTATCCACATCAGCATCATATGTCTTAGCATTCCCTTCTACAAGAAACAACAACTCCTCTTCATCCAAAGCTGCTCCATTATCCTGAGCTTGCACAAGCAACCTCTTGTCTCTGAAGTATTCTGCATTCTGTGGACGTTTTGGAGATGTGCAGTTCCTCGCAATATGTCCCTCACCACCACGGTTGTAGCATTTGACTGGCTTTGCTTGCCCTTGATTGGCATTTCTTCCACGATTCTGATTAGCCACATATCCTCCACCTACTCCAGTATTACCATAACCTGCTCCATTCATCCCTTGTTCATACCGTCTTTCTTGCACATTCTGCACCACTACCTTACCATCTCTGACAGTAGCTTGATTGTGTGGATTGGATGCTGCTCTGAGGTTATTGTTGGTGTGTGGAGTGGAATTCATATTTTGACTAACCATGAGAGACAGTTGATTGGTGAAGTTTTCCATGAGTGTGTTTGAGTCTGGAGGATTATATGCTGGATCAGGAATGAGCTTGTAATTACCATTACCCGTGGGTATGACTTGAGAAGCATTGGTGGTAATTCCAACATTGGTATAAAAGGCTGTTGAATCATTTGACGAACTTGTTTCTCCCTGTTTAGATTTGAACTTTTCAAGAATCATTCGTCTCATTCTGAAGAAGGAAGGCATACAGTTGCTCATAGTTGGTGTTCTTTAATCCTTTGGTTAGCTTCACAGAGGTGACAAATTTGTGCCATTCGGGATTCATGTTGTTCACAAACTTTGAGTTCTGCTGAATATTTGGCATGGTCATTTTGATATTCCTCATGTCATTCAAGCTTGTGGAATCTTACGTAATATTCATAGATACTTTCTTCTGGTTTCATCTTAAAGTGCTCAAATTCATCATACAGTTGTGATTCTCTGTCTTCCTTAGTTAATTCAAAACCCGAGAGAAGCATTTTGACATTATCCGAAACAGCCTTGGCTTCAGTGTTGCGATTGATAAGCTTGTAGATATCTTTTGGAAGACCCTGAAGTATAATGTGTGAAGCCCTGATATCAGCATCGTATCTGTTTTTCTCCTTATCACTGAGCTCATCATACGTCTTTGGTCTGTCCAATCCTAAGATCATTGTTCCATCAGCATCAGTTTCAAGTGTGTCTCTTGTAGTCTCAATCTGATAAGGTCCTTCATTAATTGACTTGAGAATGTTGACCCCATTTTCCTTTCCCAAACAATACAACCTAATTCGTTGAGCCCATGAGTCATAGTCAGTTATGTCAAGCATGGGTGGACGAGTATCTGATCCAGCTGCTTGAACGTCCTCAGCTACAGAAGAGATGATTGTAGGCACGTTGGTAGACATGTTTACAGATTTCACAGGATTTTATAACTCTATGATTAAGCAGGGAAATAGATTCTTTCAAGGGATTTTACTAAATCAAGAGAAAACCGTATTAGAAACAATAAGCAACCAAGTCGCTATAACCCTTGAAGACAAGTCGCTAAGTCACCAAGTCGCTAAGTAACAACTCGCTTAAAAGCACAAGTCGCTGTGAAACAAGTCGCTAGACCCAAGTTACTAAAGCAACAACTCGCTAAGGTGACAAGTCGCTAAAGAACAACTCGCTAAGTTGACAAGTCGCTAAGGAACAACTCGCTAAGAGGCCAAGTCGCTAAAGAGCAACTCTCTAGTCACAACAAAGTCAAGTTGCTAAAAATAGTAAGGACAAGTCGCTACGTTGAACAAGTCGCTAGCCGGTGCATACAGCCACTACTTTGACTATTTGTCGCTTGTCTCATAGACAAGTCGCTAGTGCTCAAGTCGCTACCACCACTACTACAAGTCGCTAATAATTATAGAAGCAAGTCGCTACCAAGAAAACGAATCCGAGACTCAAGTCGCTACCAAGAAAAGTTCAAACATAACACTTTTCAATCCAAAACTAACCCAACCACAGTGATTCAAGCTTTCCAAATCAAAACCCAAGCACTTACAATGATTCTAAACACAAAAGTACACTCAAAATTCAAACTTTAACACAAGAAATGATCCAAATGATGCAAAAACCATTAAACATTTTCAAACCCAAAAACCATATAAAACCACTAGAAATCCAAGAACATGTAAGAGAGATGATCAAACTATGCCTCTTGATACCATTTGTTACATATTGGATTTCACAAACACATCAAACCATGATCAAATATGGGCGTATACTTTGTGGTTTTAGAGAGAGAAAGTTTAGAGGTTTGGGAACTTAGTGAGAGAAAGTAAAAGTATTATTATGAGCTCCAACCCTCTACCTTGGGAGGTAGAGGGTATTTATAGTATCTTACATGAACGCCACCTACGGGCTGTGGATCAGGCATACAATGGGTAAAGACCCCGTCCGTCCTCCACGGTGTTACTTAACTAAATACTATCTAACATTAAATAACTACGACTATGAGCTTTCTAATGATTACATATATTTGAGGTGACCGACACTTTAATAACTGGATTTACTAAATCCTAACAGACATAGGAAAAAATCCTTTTCAGTTAAGCACGTAGGATAATTACATGAGCCCGATAGATGATATAATTTGAAAAACATTCTCCCCCTCAATCAATGACTTATTTTATGAAAAGTTTTAACCATGCTGAAGTCATTGATTGGGTTTTGAAAATTTATGAAAATTCTAATTCTGATTGATTTTCAAGCAACTCAATTTACCACGATTTTTTAAAACAACAAATATTTTTCTGAATAATTTTAGAAGGAAAAACATTTGTGTAGGAACAGCAGTCTTTTTGACGACATGCTTTCCTTGTTTTTGTTTTAGGATAAGTGCCCGAATTTTTTTTAAAACTAGTTTAGCGCAGCACTTTCCTTCCTTTAAAGAGCGGGTTGCTATCGGAAATAATAGCAAGCCATAGTTTAATCCCGGGTTACAGTCTGAAATAACTGTAAGCCATATTTTGAGACATGTTTTGTAAAGAATATTTACACCTCCTGCTCGAACTTCATCTATGGTCCCGTGCCATTATTCAATGACATTTATAAGACCGTAGATGTTATCGATACCAGAAGACATGTCTTGATAAAAACAATATTTTTGGTCTTTTTCAAATTTTCTGATTTTTATGGATTTTTGTTGGTTTTATATTTTTCTATTTTCTTTTTGTTGGGTTTCTATTTTTGTATTTTGGTTTTTGATAAATATTTACAGATAGAGTAGATGATATAGTTTAAGAAGATGATACGAGTACCGAGATAAGGATATCGGGCAGCCCCGTTGTAGAAGATAGAACTCATCATTTCTTAAACTTTCACCACCAAAGCTTTCGAGGCTCTTGTATTGAAGAAAGAAATTGAACCATCTTGATAGAACTCATCATTTCTTAAACTTTCACCACCAAAGCTTTCGAGGCTCTTGTATTGAAGAAAGAAATTGAACCATCTGAAAGTGAGACTTTGGTAGCTTCCCCCCAAGCTGAAAATCATCATATTGAGCAGATTCTAAGCTCTCTTTCGAGCTTGCCTTAGCCATGTGCACAAGGAAGCACACCATATCATCGAACTTGCTGCTCCTCTTAAGAATGATCATCGTGAATCTCCGTTCGGGGTTATATCATCAAGTAGAACAGCAAATGTATCATCCCACATTTAAATAATCTTCTCATATTCCTTTTCCACTGAAGTCTGAGCGATCCATTCCAAAAGATGTCAAGAGAACAATTCCCCCAAGTAGTTGAATTGATGTAGTCAGTCTCTTTGTATAATGCTCAAGAACTCTCCCGAATACACATCATGCCCGGAATGAAAACACCTCCCCAATGTTCACATTTTTCTTCCCTGATGATCGTGTATGAAGCTCAAGAACCCAAAGTACACCAATACCCAAAGAAGGAATAACTGATAACACCTCCCTCATGTTACACATTTATCTCCTCATTGAATAAATGTCAAGAACCCGAATACACAAATGCCCAAGGAAAGAATAACTGATAACACCTCCCTCATGTACACATTTATCCTCCCCGATGATTGTGTATAAAGCTCAAGACCCCAAAGTACATACATTCCCAAAGAGAGAATAACTGATAACACCTCCCTCATGTTACACATTTATCTCCCCTGAATATGTCATACTTGTGTACCTCTTTTATCTTCTAAAACTGTCTCTAACATCTCTTCCCCCACGTAGTTGGAATAAGAACACTAGAAGCCACTAGATACACTGAGTTTCTCTGCGGTCATGACATTTGTCTTCTCGGGATAACTTCAATCACTTATAAGTATTAAGTTCATCATGTGTACTCGTTAAGCTTTTAGATGTATGTCTCCTTCCCCCTTGGTGGTTTTGATACTTCAGAATCAGCAACACATTATAAGTCCAGATACTAGAAATCTTTTGAGAAGAATACTTGTAATCTTGTGAAAATCAACTTGCTGAAGAACATAGTGAGCAAGTCTAATTAGGGATTAAATCATGGCTTGTCACTCTTCCCCAATTAGTGCTCTCCCCAATATTGACAATCTTTATGATGAATGCTCGGATTAAGAAGAAGTTTTAGATCGTTAAATGTAACTCGTCTTTAGTCTTCTAACACAGCAGAAAATGTAGAACATACTGTAGACTCGACGTTCTTCTAGATTTTCCAGTTGGGGAATAGATAGTTAACATCTTCATCTCACCAAGAAAATCATCCTAATTAACTTACATCTTGCAAATCCCCTTAACTAAAATCCCTCCCAATCAAACAAGAACAGAAAGATGTTCATCAAGGAAATCAACAATCGGCCCTCAACGAACACACGAAATGGTAACACCAAGCAAACAATCACATCAAACAAGAACATAAGGTTGTTCGGAATCATCATGTTGATGTGCACGTGAAGCATTAACCGGAAGCACTTGTCGTTAAACTCATTAGTCCGTGAGAAGATGTCAACCAACGGCTCTTTGAAGAAACATCATGTGAAGATGACCCGATAAGAAAAAGCTCGGTTCTTACATGAGTTTGGAGCCATTTGACCATTTATTCTCATATATCAATCATCATGTAGTAGTTTCACACTTCTTCTCCCCCTCAAGAATTGCATACGGAGTTGTCATTCTTGATTGAATAAGTGAACATCATCCAAGTGTAGTCTATTCACACTTCTCACCCTCAAAGGTAGCATATGATGTCGCCATCGTCATTATAATTGAGCAAGTGGAATAAGAGAGCAATCAACAGTAGTCCGGTTCACTTGATGACTGAACGTGCATGGAAAAAGCATGAAGCATGTTGATGAGAATGGTCATTAATAAGAAGATTTCTCGTCTTCTGAAGATAATGCGCAATGAAGCGTACACATTTCTTTTCTTTAGAGAACGAGGCTTGAACGGTTGTGTTCAAACGTCATAAGAAGATTTCTCTTCTTTTGAAGATAAAGCGCACTGAAACGTACACTTTTCTTTTCTTTAGAGAACGAGGCTTGAACTGTTGTGCTCAAACGTCATAAGAAGATTTCTCTTCTTCAGAAGATAAAGCGCACTGAAACATACTCTTTTGTTTTCTTTAGAGATCGAGGCTTGAACTGTTCGGTTCAAACGTCATAATCTCTCTCTTTTCAACTACTCTTGGCAAACTTTTTATCAAACCTATTATCATTCCGTAGGGTCTTTGTCGTGACAGTTGATGGAGAAAACCCAATATGATGAATTTGACCCTGAAGAAAACTAACCCGAACTCGTGACTTAAACTTGCACATATATAACAAAGAGCGGTGCCGATAATTCATGCCCTTTTGAATCTCTAAGTACTCTATACTCTTCAACCAACCAACCATCAAGTATAAGACGTACATCACCTCTTGAAAATCCACAATTTAATGTGACACTGAGCACTACAATGTAACTCCTTAAAGTGATAGTTATTTTGTGGTGGTAAAGAGATAATTCCCAAAGTGGTAAAAAGGAAAAATCACCCAAACATAACTAGATTTCCATGTCTTCGTTTTTGAAAATATTAAAAGCTCGAACAAGGATCTCGAAGAATCTTCATCCAACCATCCCATACCTTGGGATACTAAGTACACCTGCCCGGGCATTTCACTTCAACCTCAAATAGATAATCTTTGAATTAGCGTCGTTGTCATCTTGTGGTTTAAAGCTTAAATCTAGCCTCCTTTGATGTTTTAAGTGAACTATGATAATGGTTTCATCCCGACCATGGTTAAAAGCACATAACCCCGTAAAACTATGTAATAATAGCTGTCATGAAGAAAATCCAAACACACATATTCATGAGTACACTCTTTAACCTTTCTTGAGTAGAAACGTTGCACCCGACATCGGATAAGATTCAGACATACGCTTTCCTTTCTCCAGGATGGTTCCATCATTACGGGATTTTACAATTCTATGGTTTAGCCGAAGCGATTTCTTTAGGTAGGATTTACAAAACCAAGAATAAACCGTAAGATAGATCCGAAATGCACTTAACTATTACGGGATGTTTCCATTGTCCGGGATTTTATAAGTCTATGATTTAAATAAAATAGTTTCTTTCGAGATTTTACAAAACCAAGACTAAGCGTAAACAATGTCAATGACTTAGATAATGTTATGACAACTTTGGTTTCGGTGAATATCGTTTTAGGGAACATCTGGCCGGTTCAACCAGCGATTCTTCTCCATCATCAACAATTCTTTACCCATATGTAGACAACTTCACACACCATACTAAGTCAAGTAGTATAAACTACTTCCCCCAGAGGTTTTCCGTAAACCAAAGTACCGTTCTCCCCATGATGGTTTGGGAGCTTCCGGAAGCATCATAGCGTCTCTGACCATATGCACTAAGAAGTTCTTGTCATAGCAAACATCTTGAAAGATCATGAATGTCGTTGAGGATTTTAAAGTTTTTGCTTAGGCTATGAATATCATAGACATCTTTGTAGCATGTCGAGAGTAACCGCGTGGAATTAGTGATTACGTCTCAGCAATTAAACACTTTGGTAAACACACCATTCGTATTAAAACGGCTATGTAACAACCACTTGGAGAAATAAACCCGATATAAAACTTGTTACGTAGAATTCCCAGTTGTTACTTAAGCTTGTACTAATCTTTGAAAAGCAGTGTACCAATGTACAAAACCTCTTGACATTATCATCGGCTGCGTGAGACACCGAAGTGATAGTTACGTTATGGGTTAGCGAAAAGATCACAAAAGTAACTAAATATTCAAGTCTTTATCACACTCTATAAATGCCCAACAAGTCATCTTAGGGAAGGGGAAAGAAAGAAGGCGAAATAAGTAAGCGGCGGGAAAAATCTCGCTTAAATCCAAATACGAAATACCGTCTAAACAAAACAAGTCAACTTTGTTCAAAATAATCAATTCAAGCCCCGGACATAATAATCTTAGGTGAGAATGTATAAACCAAAGTATCAAACCATATAACTCAAATGAATCATCATCACAAAATCACATCATCAAATCTCACCACAACAAGCCTCATTATCCAAATCCATAATTAAATCTCATCAATTCCAAATCTTGAGAAGCCCATCTTTTGTTACATAAACTCCAAAGCCCATATAATCAACACAAGAACCCCGTAGTCATTTTTGATCAAGTCTTAGTTCAAGCCGTGAATTTAGTATCCTTCCATGAAATTTGTAATACCAAAATACCACTCTTTGTACCAATATTAAAATTCGTATCCAAGAATTTTTATAAGTAAAAAAATTCGGATAGCAAATAGCTTTTTTACCATTTCATCTTTTTGTTACATTCCGTTTAATAACACAAAATCCAATAAAGGTAGCAAGTCCATCATTTTGGCAATACATATAGCTTTGATCCGGTCAATACTAGTTCAGCCCACAAACAAATGAGAGAAAAAAAAAACATGAAGCCCGATCCAAAAGTCTCCTAATGAAACGGTATTAAATAGACTAACCCTATCATTTGTCTCATTCCATAACCCTAAACATACACTTGTAAAATCCGCCTACATCTTATCATTTTCCAACTCACCAAACTTTTCTTCTTATCTCAATATCATCTCATCTTATGATCTCAGATCATCACCATACATGAACACAACTTTAAACACAAACTACCATCCTTATAGCTGCTTATCCAAATTTTATGACCATAAGATGATGAGCACATGGCTTCAAGTTCTTTAATTTAAAGAACTCAGGTAGGTTTATGTTTTTAATTTCGTATGAGTCACACCGAAAGAAAGACACGTGTATAACAAATATGTTATTCACCGTGCTTTATATTTCGGATATAAGAGAAGTGAACGCTTCAACATGGTTCAGTGATGATTATAGTTCAACTAAAAAATCTTTTAAAAGATAGGAAGCAAAGTTGAGCAAATCTGAGATCTCTTATAATTTTTTGTTAAAATCGAGTCTTGTTGATTAAGTATGACTATGACTGTGAAGAGGATGGGATACGAGATAAGGAGTTGATTGAAATGAGGTTAGGATGGAATGGTTGATTTTGTTTTAAGATCGAATCTGTCTTCAGTACCCTTTTTTTTCATTCGTTTTCTTTTCATTTTATTCTTTTCTCCTTGGACTGGTGATGGTTGATACTTAATACCTGAAGTCGCATATGAGTCTTGGTACTTGGTAGTATTTGGTCTTTTTGAAGGTCAACAAATCGCTTCATCTTCCTTTAAGACAAAACGCGCCAAAAGGTTGATAAGCGCCTATTATTTTTCTTTAAAGGTCGCAGCAAGTTTTTAACAAACCGCTTTCATAGTTGTCTCAAATCGTTTCAATGTTTTTGACAAATCGCATGACTTGCTGAGTTGACAAACCGCATCAAAATTGTTACAAACCGCACTTTGTACATTCCTAAACGACAGGATCTGATATCTGTATCATCAAAATGCAGCCAAGAGAAACCTAGAAAAACGCACATAGGGTAAAAGCCATGAAAAACTGCATAGGGTAAAAGCCATAAAATAAGAACGTACTTTCTAAAATTTACCGATTTGAAACACTTACTTTTTTATTAACATATACATCCACGTACTTTCAAACTTTGTTCCGACTCTACCCATATTGTAATAAAATAATATTATTTTATATGATATTATATTAATATAAATCGGTCATATGGGTGAAGTCGAACAAATAAAAATGCGTGGGTGTCTCTAATAAAAAGTAAGTCAATTCAAAATAAATTTTATTAAGTATTATAAGCTTTATACTTCCTATCGCTCTTGATTAGACCATGTATTTTCAGCCATTTTCACGGGTATGGTGCAAAAGTCAAGAATATGATGTAATAGTTCACATGAAACTGATATTTGGACATAAGGACACAAAAACAATTTATCTTGTAAACAAGAAATAAAGCACAAGACTTTTGACCATATTTTTGATACCAAAATCTGTATGGCTTGTTTGCTGCATAGGAAAAAAAAAATTTCCGAATGCAAATATATTGGTAAAACGATAAAAGATACAGACCCTACAAAAATCAATGAAATAACAAACGCATCAAAACACAACTACCAAACCGCATCTAGACGGCGTTTAGAAAACCATTGAATCATCAAGAACAACACAACCTTGGCTGCCATTGTTAGGATCACACTTTTTATGTTGTTTGATGATTCAGGTGGTCTAGGATTATGATGAAACAAGAGTGCCATGTTTAGAGAGATGAAGAGAGGAGAGTTCTTGAGAGAAAGTAAACAAAAATATGAAGGTTAGATTAAAAGCTCCACCCACTTCCAGGATGGAAGGGGGTATTTATAGTTACAAAGAATACGTCCTCACATTGAAGCCTGGATCAGACATACGGTGGGTAAAGAGTCATTCCTCCAGGTGTTACTCTAAGCTAATAACTAACTAATTAACTCTTGAATAAGTAAATAACTTGATATTTCACGAGCTAACATATGCTAGACTATAATTGGGGTGTGACACTTCCTTATGGAATTTCGAATTCTTAACATCCGATATCCAACTCCTTAGCGATGGCTTCTTATCATTCCAAGGCACCTAAAAAAAACATCCATAAGCTTTATGCACATCGTGACAAAAATCATCGCATATATGTCAAATATATATACTGGCCATACATAGTAAAAACTTAATTTCATGATTTACGTTTATAATCAAGGTGTAAATATTTTTATTCATGTTGTTTAAAGTAGCATCATGTGTCCAAATAAGCCTACAAGTATAAGGTAGATTGGATATGCCTAATAGAACAAACATATGAGACAGCATAAGATCTAATGGTGAAACGAACAAACTATATGCTATACCAACAATGTAAATAAGATGGGTAGTAATGGAAGAATGTAATACCAATAATGTAACCCGACCCAATAACCCGATTGACACCCCTAGATTCAATGAATTGTAGCAAACATTTAATATAATAATACATTATAAAGTAAGACCAACCATTCTATCAGGGGTACTTTCCATCTTCACAAACTCTTTCCATATCTCGGGTTCAATAAATGGCCACTTAGTAGAAGGACTTCTTTTCAGATACATGTAATTTGTACGAAGAATCTTCTTGAAACTTTTCAATAATTGTTGCACCTTGTTTGAGCACTTGTGTTTTGTAGTCATCATCCTTAAGCCTACAATACTCTGCAAGCATAAAAAAATGAAGCTCATAAGAGGTTAAAACATAGCAATTAAGTGACATCGAAACTAATGGTGTTAAGAAAATATACCTTGCTCAACCATATCATGCTCAACCACATCTTGCCCAACCATATCATGCTCATCCATATCGGCTAACATTAACAAAACATCGACAATTGCAACTTGATTAAGCGTGTTAAGACATAAGCACAAGCATAAACGTCCATTTGTGATACCAAATAGCACAATGAAACACATAATTTGTGACCGCCAAAACCGGTCTTAAAACACCTATTTTGGACGACCAAAAGGTTGGTCCCAATTTTAACATAAAAAGTCTTATCAAACACCCCATTTGATACGACCAAATAGCACAACGAAACACACCATTTCACGAAAGCAAAACTAGGTCACAGAACACATATAATAAACAACCAAAGAGCAAGTTCAAGCGCGAATTTGTGACAGAAAAAGTCTTAACAAACACACCATGTATTACAACAATTAGCACAATGGAAACTTTATACAATTTATAATGACCAAACAAACGCCTTTACAACTAATTATATTCTTTTCATATTTAAAATAAAGATCTGTTTAGGTGTCACATTATTTAATTCCCATACAGAGCCTAGAAAAACAATAAATTCCAACAATTTCTTTCCAAAATCAAGACCTTATTAAGTAACAATATAAAAAAAGTATAATAGAGATCTAGTTCCAGAATCAAATGTAACAACAAAATTAATGAGATATCATTATAATTAATTTTAGAAAAACATCAATAGTAGAAAATTGGTACCTCTTAATTCGAATTAGTGTTCTTGCGGCTTGGGTTACGTGATGAAGGTGGCATGTGACGCCAATGGTGTGCAATGGTGGTGGTGGTGGTGGTGTGCGACAGTGGTTAAATGGTATTGGTAAGTTATTAAGTGGTCTTGGTTACTGGTGTGTGAGGAAGGTTGTGAAAGTGAGGGGGAAAGTGATTAGGGTTTTGTGAATGTAATGAAATTTGGGGAGGGAAAGAACGCGCCCTTTTAGATTAAATTTTTAGGTTTTAATTTTGAGAACCGCCTAACTTATAATTTTATAAAGAGAAAATTCTCTAAATAGGCCAAAAACTCAACCATGGTCATGGTCACTTTCATGTGCTCTTTCTCATTTTGGTGAGTCAAGCTCATCAAGCACATCAAGCAACTCAGGCACAGAACCGAGGCTTGACTCGATCAAGCCAAGCTTTTATCAAAGAAACTGGCTCAATCCTAATAAATTGGCTCAGAATATATAACAAGCCAAGCTCAAGCTTTGATAAGCTTTCAGAATTATCAAGCTTTTATCAATCCTTAGTATATATATATATATATATATTTATATTAAATTCATATAAGTAATTAGGGTTAATTTGAATATTATTCTAATAGACTAAAATATATATTATTATTAGATAATTTTAGCTTTTGTTTATATTTAGTATATCGATGACAACATTAATTAGTGCTTTGGCTTATGTTTCATTCTAATGTTGGACTTAATACAAAAATGTTATTGTTGGGTTTATTATTGTTAAATTAATTTAATTTGGTTTTTAAATGTGGTTTTAGTTTGTATTACTTTATAAATATATATATATATATTTTGATGACTTTGTCTATCAAATACAATATTTTTTGTATTCAAGTTTTCAAGCCAGCTCAAGCTTTACTCGAACCCTATTCAAGCCAAGCAAGCCTAAATGATTAAAGCAGTGAAAGCTATCAAGCCAAGCTCAAACCTACTATTTTTGTCTCAAACCAGCTCTCAAGCCTTTCAACTCAGAGCTTCAGACAGGCTCGATTCACCCTAACCCTTGACCCCAATGCAGCTCAACTCCACTAAATTAATGCCATGTGTCCTTGCAAGTACAAGTGGTAGGTGGAGATATTTTATTGCTTTATTATGAAATTACAAATATACCCTCCTATATTATATTATTATATTTTTATTAATTATTCCACCTAACACCTTCACTAGTCATCACAACCACCACCACTGCTCAAACACCACCGGTCAACCACCACTGCTCAACCACCACTACTCAACCACTATTCAACTACTCAACCACCTCAAAATACTCCAACATATCAAAAATTGGTATCATCACAGCCTCTTTATATATTCAATATGATAAGAGCATCTTATGAGCCATGTGCAAAAGCAAGTTAAATGAGTTCTTTCCTTCCCTCCAAATGCATTTAAGTCATGAATATAAAAGGATGACCGTAATGTCATTTTCATGATCAACCACCACATTTGTTTTTCATAAATTTTATCTTTTTGGTTTCCAGATATGAGCCACCTTTTTCTTCTACAAGCTTGTAAGTATAGTAAATTAAAGAATAATTACCTACTTTTTTTTTTATTGAAATGTATCCATACTCAAGTCAAGATATGAACTTTTTGACATATTCGAGATCTAACCGGCGAAGACTCAAATCTAACGGCGTCGCCGGATCTAATCATTTCAGGTGGCCGGATCGGATCTAATCATTTCAGGTGACCGGATCGGATCTAATCGGATTTAGGTGACCGGATCGGATCTAAAAGTACACTTACACGATCTGTATCCGACTCAACATCTTCAGCTTCAAACAAATGTGAGTCAACGTATTAAACCTCTTCCTCCTCAAATTGTATCATCTTCGATTAAAAAACTGCCAAAGATAAAGCATCTTTGACAATCGACGAAGATAAATCCGGGCTACGGTGGTGTCTATTTCAATAAAAACTGAAACAGACATCAAAATAGGGATGTGATGGATCTCATTATAAGAGACGTGATATATAATTAGCAGCTATGATTATTGGGCAGGGATGGATTAAATGGGCAGTGTCATTATAAGAGAGAGAATAAAATATGTGTTGTTAATTTAGGGGTATATTTATCATTTAAGGCAAAAGTAAAAAAATATCTCCACCTACCACTTGTACTTGCAATGACACATGGCATTAAATTAGTTGAGTTGAGCAGTTTAGCAGTCGAGCATGACCAAAATGAGAAAGGGCACATGAAAGTGACCATGTAAAGGACCATGGTTGAGTTTTTGGCTTATTTAAGGAATTTTCTCTTTTCTAAAACCAACTTTGATTAAAAAAAAATGAAAGAAAGAAGAAAAAAAATGGCATTAAGGATTAAAGCCCCGTTTTGTAGAGGAAAACGTGGCATTAAGAGTTCAGAACATAGAGCCCGGTTTTGTGTTAGAGAACATGGCTCTATAAGAGGAATAGAGCCCGGTTTCTTAGAAGAAAATATGGCTCCATATCCCTTTTTTAGACGGAATCCATTTAGAGCCCGTTTTTCACTAAAAAGGGGCTCTATGAAGGGGGCTCTATTCTCAAATCTCTAGTAGTGATTATTTGCGGAATAACAATCTAAGTTGAATGACAATGTTTGTGTTACGTCCCATGCCTAATTTGTCTAAAAATAAAAACTGTTTCGCTTAAACGCTTCGACTATAACAGACACACTAAACACTTCTATAATTGACAAGATTCTATAACGATTAACACTTTTAAATTACTTACAAGAAGTATACACAATACCCCTTTAAAATTGATTTACACAAAACTATAAAACCAACAAACAACCTCCACAATTGCATCAATGCGCCGTATCCATGTTCTGATACCCGATTGTCTTGAGCGATAGGCTATCGCAGTATCACCAATACGACTCAATACGCCCATACTCCCAGAGGGAATACACCATATCACTCCAGAGCTTCAATACACCGTATCCACATATTGAATACATCGTATTTACCATCTATAACAGATATCAACTGCAGAACACCTGCAGAAAGACTCAACACTTAAACTCAACTCATTTGACCCCAAACAATACTATGACCAGAACCAAAATCATTCATTTATCAACCAAAACTATAACCTACAATACTATAACGAGTTTACCACATTAGACCCGTTTGACCTCAAAATGAGTATAAATCTATACTATACATTATAAAGCATTCAGGACATTCTCAAAATGAAAAGCTTAAAAAATTAAGATTCAACACTTACTTGTAATACAAAGAATTATATTAAGATTCAACACTTACAAATACACACATACAATTAATACAATATTTAAATCACCCCTAACTCAAATATACAATCATTTTACCACATTATACAATCTAATCAAGCTACTAATTATCTACTGTTAAAATCTAATAACCAAACACGAAAAAAAAACGCATCTTAAAACACGTACATCTATGTCAAATGCGCAAGTCCCATCAGGTATGTCATTGAGATGAACAACTTTAGTTACCAATTATAAAAATGGTTTTACACAAAGTAAATAACTCATACAATGATAATAGTATGTGCCTCAAAATAAATAACTCGAAAAGTATTACTTGCTGAAAATTTTAATTACAGGATACCCGCTGCTGCAACGTGCAGGTACCCTGCTAGTAGACATTGATCCAAACACTCCTTTAACCAAAATATAAACACTTTAACATTGTTATAACATCACATTTGGCACATAAACAACTTAAGAACTGTGACATGGACTTGTGTTCTCAATATACACCTTTTTAAACCATGTACGACTCTTGGGGAACAACTTTTAATTCGAGCTCGGTATTCTACACTAAGCTCCTAAATACGTGCAACCTTCTAGTGTCCGTACTTCCATTCCTTAAACTTTAATACAAACGTTACTTCCTCGCAAGGACCTACAAAACATGGTTAACTATAACGTAAGCGAAACGTTTAGTAAGTCACTAAGTTAAAACATGATAATACATCAATCCACATATATGCAATATAAACACTTACAAACAATCCAAATACATGATATCGTCTAATCTTGCCTCCATAAACTATAGCAACTAGCACCTACTATAACCATATAATGATAAGGATCTTAAACACATAATAACATCAACCCTGTTAGGAATTGGAAATTCTATTGTGAAGCATCGGTCACCCCAAGTATAATCTAGCTTAAGTTAGCTCGCAGAAATATCGTTTATTATGTTAGTTCTTAGTCTGTTATTAGCATAGTTTAGTCTAGTGCAACACCGTGGAGGAAGGACGGGTCTTTACCCATTGTATGCGATCCACGTACCAGTAGGAGGCGTATTACTTTGTATAGATAGCCCTCTCCCCACAAGGGAGAGGGTTGGATGTTCATTTGGAATCTAACCTTCCACGAGTTTCTCTTACTGGAATATCCTACTTTCTCTCTCTAAAACCATTTACCTATAGCCTATATTTGTGATTGCTTGTGTGTTTGAGAAATCCAATATGTTACAAATGGTATCAGAGCCATGGTTTGATCATCTCTCTTACATATCCTTGGATTTCTAGTGGTTTTAGATGATATTTTATGTTTGAGAAAGCTTAGTGGTTTTTGTATCATTTGGATCATTTCTTGTGTTAGAGTTTGAATTTTGAGTGTACTTTTGTGTTTAGAAACATTGTAAGTGCTTGGGTTTTGATTTGGAAAGCTTGAATCACTGTGGTCGGGCTTGTTTTGGATTGAAAAGTGTGGTTTTAAAGTTATTCATGGTAGCGACTTGAGTCTCGGAGTTAAATTTCTTCGTAGCGACTTGCTTCAGAAATTTTTAGCGAGTTGCAGTGTTAGTCGTAGCGACTTGTCTATTGAGACAAGCCGACAAACAGTACAAGTTAGTGGATTCTCCACTACGGCTAGCGACTTGGAGGGGTAGCGACTTGCTTTCATTATTTCTAGCGACTTGTACTTTTAGTTCTTAGCGAGTTGTTTCTTAGTTATTTGGATACTTAGCGAGTTGTTCCTTAGCAACTTGACAGTTTAGCGATTTGGTACCATAGCGATTTGTGTTCAGCGACTTGGGTCTTAGCGACTTGGGCTTAGCGACTTGATTCACTGTAACTTGAGGTTTAGCGAGTTGCTACCTAGCGAGTTGGGGATTAGCGACTTGGATCTAAATTTTCTAGCGACACGGTTTTATTGTTCTTGGCGAGTTGTTCTATTAGCGACTTGTCTTTATAGCAATTTGGTGAATTGATGCAAGTTACTCATATCTAATATCCATCAACACAATGGCTTACATCACTGACCCTTTAATCTCCAAAGTGCTTGAACTTTATGATACCTCACAGAACAATGAAACTGGTTGCTATTCAGAATGCTCTACCTTGATTGATTCTGCAATTTATGATCAAAACACTTCACAATCTGAGTCAAATTTCACTGAATCACACTTATTAATGACACATGATGCAAGGAAAATGGAATGCAACATTGAGTCCTTTCAACTACTTCATCAGCACCTCACACAACTGTTATCCAAAACTAGGGATCGAACATGCAGTGCTCTCTTCTGTCAGGACTTATCCACATTGACAAGAACTGTGTTGCTGAACTTAGAACAACTGAAGGTTCAAATTACCAAAAAGAAGGTATTAATGGATGACTCGAATGTTGCACTTCAAGTAATCTACAATCAATTTCAGCCATTTATCAATGGGGAATATTCCGCAGACTTTGATCAACACGTGACTGGAATTTCATTCAAGAAACATACTGGAATGGAAATTCATGAGTACATCAACACATTTATCCAACTTATGGATAATGTGGAAATGTACATTAGGGAAGCTGTTAGGATTTAGTAAATTCAGTTATTAAAGAGTCGGTCACCTCAAGTATATGTAATCGTTAGAAAGCTCGTAGTCGTAGATTATTTAATGTTAAGTTGTATTTAGTTAAGTAACACCGTGGAGGACGGACGGGTCTTTACCCACTGTATGCCTGATCCACAACCCGTGGGTGGCGATTTGTGTAAGACTATAAATACTCTCTACCTCCCAAGGTAGAGAGTTGGAGCTCATAATAATACTTTCATTTTCTCTCACTAAGTTCCCAAACCTCTAACTCTTTCTCTCTCTAAAACCTTGTATTAAACGCCTACTTGTGATCATGTTTTGATGTGTTTGTGAAATCCAATATGTATCAATTGGTATCAGAGCCATGGTTTGATCATCTCTCTTTCATATCCTTGGATTTCTAGTGGTTTTTAGATGGTTTTTGAGTTTGAAAAAGTTTAGTGGTTTTTGCATCATTTGGATCACTTCTTGTGTTAAAGTTTGAATTTTGGGTGTACTTTTGTGTTTAGAATCATTGTAAGTGCTTGGGTTTTGATTTGGAAAGCTTGAGTCACTATGGTTGGACTTGTTTTGGACTGAAAAGTGTGTTTTTGTAGTTTTTCTTGCTAGCGACTTGACTCTCGTAGTGTTTTTCTTCGTAGCGACTTGCTTCAGTAATTGTTAGCGAGTTGTAGTGTTAATTGTTAGCGACTTGTCTATTGAGACAAGCCAACAAATAGTACAAGTTATTGGATTCTCCACTACGGCTAGCGACTTGGTTAGGTTAGCGACTTTCTTTCAATTTTGTTAGCGACTTGTACTTTGTATTCTCAGCGACTTGGTGTTAGCGACTTGGATCTTAGCGAGTTGTTCTTTAGCAACTTGACTGTGTCTTAGCGACTTGGAATTATAGCGACTTGTGTCTAGCGACTTGGTGCTTAGCGACTTGATTTCATAATACTTAGCGGCTTGGTGACTTAGCGACTTGTCTTCATAGCGTTTTGTTGACTTTTCCCGATAAAACTTCAAATGGCCATAACTTTTGAACCGTAAGTCCATTTTCAGCGTTCTACCCATCAAAATGACTGTGAGAACGAGGAGAATGGCACGCTGAATGAATGGGTCAATCTTCGAGGCCTAAATACGCTCCGAACAGAAGTTGTTGAGGTTTTTATATTTTTAGACCTAAATTTCTCGGTAAAAACAGGCATAAACCAATCCAAATCTCAACCAAACAACATCTCTGCTAATCCTACAAACGATCATATGTCCTAACACATAATTTTCTATCATTGTGTCAATCCATCAGTCATCTTAATACATTCCATTGGTCATTGCTTAACGGTTTCGTCTTGATTTTAGTAAAATCCCGTGAAAGATTCTATTTCTCGGTTTAAATCAGACTTGTAAAATCCCGTGCATTCTACCACGTCATGTCTTACTCTACTGACCTAGTGATTTCTGAAGTGCTTAAACTATACGATGCTGTGGACAACAATGATAATGTATGCTACACTGAACGATTAAAGATGATTGAATTAAGCAATGAGGATGTGAGATCTCTGTGTTCAGAATCTAAAGAGAGAGAATTGCACCAGTTTAGGCTAAAACATGCCATGCTAATGGAAAGTAACATTGAACCTTATCAGTTACTTCACTCTCACCTCGTACAGCTTTTGTCCACAATTAGGGATCGAACATGTAGTGCCATCTTCCGTCAGGATTTACCTACACTGACTAGAAACTTGCTGTTGAACTTAGAACAATTGGAACAACAACTTGATAAAGAAAAGGTTCAAAAGGATAGTTCCAGTCGCACTTCAGTGATCCACAAACAATTTCATTCATCGTGGGAATTTACATCGAGATTATGATCAGACATGACTGAAGTATCTTTCAAGAAACACACTGGAATGGAAATTAGCGTGTTCATAGAGACACTTATCCAGCTCATGGATAATGTGGAGAAGTATATTGAGGAAGTTACCAGACGATGAAAAAGTGGATGAGCGTCTGGTGCAGTTGAGAGATAGTTGTGATAAGTTGGGTAATGTATCTGTTGAAGAATCGGGTGTTGCTGAATGCGAATGTCGAGACAACAAATAATGATGAGTTGGGTAAAGCACGGATGATGGATTAGTTGACACTAAATACGAGGCTCAGAGAGATAGATAAGCTTGACACCACGGGTCCGTGACTCTTGTTACACATGATGTGGATGCGCATATCAGACCGAAATTGAGCGAGATGTCATGTAATGAGGTAGCCTTTACTGTTCAACATAGTGCATCTGCTAAAGTACTTAAACAACTGGTCATTGCGTGAACATGACTTTGATAAATGTTCAGAATGGAGGCTGAGAGATTAAGTGTTTCAAAATAAATGATATGGTTGATAAAAAGGTTTTAGATGAACTTTCAAACAAATTCTCAAAACTTGAAAAACATTGCATTTCACTTGAAATTGCGATACGAGTAAAGAAAAAGTTTTCAACTTAACAAACCATGTAAAAATCCGGAACTTCCTGAATTCCGTGAACTTTTGAAATTAACACTTTGAAAGCTCAGCTTCAAGACAAAGAGTCAACTATCAACAATTTGAAGAAACATATTTCTAATATGCATGTGAAAAGTAATTTGATTACAAGTAATTCTGATGTTAATACTATTGATGATATTCAAATGAGAAATGATGAATTAGCGGTTTGTGTGGCCAAATTACTAAAGAAAATGAGTCTTTGAGAAAGCATCACATAGAACTAAGTGACTCTGTCAAAGAAGCTAGAACTAAGTCAATGGAGCATACAAACTCTTTGATAGCAAAAATTGATGAACTCAAAGCTCAACTTCAGGAAAAGAGTTTCGCTATTGTTGCCTTAAAAAATGAGCTTAGGAAAACTGTAGGGAAAAGTGTGAACACTAAGTTTACAAAACCATCAACCTTAGGGAAACCAGTTTCTCATCCCATTAGAAACCGGTCCATTGTTAGGCAGCCTACTGCGTTTATATCCGAAAGACCAAAATTTTCAAAAACACGGTTTGCCTCCCAAGTTGATGAGAAACAAGTTTTGTCAAAACCAGTCACTTCACCTGAGTTACCTAAGAATAAGGCTTCTAGCTCCGTTAACCCTCAACACATAGCCACTTCTACTCCCAGCACCTCTAGGATTAGTTCGAAAACAGTGTCAAAACCAAGCTTTAAAACCCAGAATTCATATGATATGAATGACTTGTGGAAGAACTATTATCTAGAAAAAGTTAGGAAAAAGGCACAGATTCGAAAAGACGGAATTTTAGGTGCAATACCTAGGGTGAGAAATTCTACGAGATTTCAAGGCACTGCTAGTAGTTGTAAACCACTACCTAGGAACACTTAAAATACTAGGGATTGGCGTGCATCTAAGAGTAGTTATGTGCATAAGAATGCTAAGCATGTAGAAAACAAAACATGAAATTCTGAGTCTTTTCCACATAAGAAACAATTTCCTAATTTACATGCCAAGGTACAATCCACTAAGACTACCAACATGGCTAAGGTTCAACATGTTATGATGCAAAACAAACCTAAAACTTAGTCTAGATGGATCCAAACTGCTAAATCTATGGAGTCTAGGAATAACGATAAGTCTTCCACTTTGCATAAGAATATCAACAATCGTAGACCTTGCCATAAGTGGATGCCGTATGGTAGAATGTTTAAGGATGCTGGACTTAGGTGGATACCTACCGGAAAGTCAAGCATCGATGACAAAATCAAAGTTGACTGTGAAACCCCAAAGGGTTTGGATACTAATGTCACTAACCAAAATATATGCAATCAAGTTTGTAATGTTAGTGCAGGTAGTCCTTACTTTGTTTCAGATACTTCGATCCTTAACTACATGGACTGGCTTAAAGTATGGATTACAAATGGATTGATATCTCATAACTCATGGGTTCAAGTAACTCAATCTTGATATTCTTTCGGCAATGACGTCTGTTCACATCAGTTCAGGCCTCGTTCTTCAACACTATGGTGTCTGCAGATAACACTTCAGGCCCCGTTCTTCAAAGAAAAGAAAAGTGTACGCTCTTATGTGCGCTTAATCTTCAGCTTAAGAGAAATTCTCTCGTGAATGGCCATTCTCATCTACATTCTTCATCAACAAGCTTCATGTTTTTCCATGCTCATTCAATCCTCAATTGGATCTCCGTTCATTGGTATATAGTCTTATTCACTTGATTTATCAAAAATGGCAAACTTCATTTGCAATTTTTGAGGGGGAGAAGAGGGAATAAACTACATATTGCTACTTATTGATGGATGCTTGAGTTATGGTCATACGACTCTCCGACGCCTAATGTCTTCACTTACTAAGGATAACTAGGATTCATTGTTTGGGATTCATTGTTTCAAGATATGTTTGATGAGTACTTCCAACCTCCAACGAATGTTGATCATCTAGTTTCTGAAGCTCATGCTCCGGTTCCTACTGACTCAACTGGTTCACCATCTAAGAAGTACTTCTCGGAATTCTCAAGAAACCTTATCTCCAGTTACTTCACAAGGCGTTGATAATGACTATCATGATATCGTAGTTGCACTTTTGAATAATGATCCGCTCTTTGGTATTCCTTTGCCAAATCTTCACGGATTATTGTTCCTCTCATTGTGCACGCTATAAATCAACCACATGAACATTAAGGAAATTGACCACCTCATCCGCTCGAAGACATTATTGGTGAATCTTCCATATCAGTCTCTACATGTATACCTTTAGGAAGAATGCATTGATGTTGAGGAATCATTTGTTTCGGTTCATTCAGTGGGTCAATGTACATCCGGTTGTATGTTTATTCACGTGTTGGGCATCTGACACAAGTTGATTACTTCAGAGTTAATCATTTATCACTCATTTGAGATTGAAGTTGACTTTCACAAAGGCGTGTTCTTATTTGATAACTTGCTCGGGCTTAAGATTTTGAGTTGAAGACTTGGTTTATCTAGTTACTAGTAGTCGGAGTGGTTGGTTGAAGACCTGGTTAACTATCACTATTAGGAGTTACGTTGTTTTACTCAGTGTCACATGCAGATGACGATGTGGATAATCACAAGAGGTGTTAATGTCTCATACTTTGTTTGAGTATTGAGTACTTAGAGATTTGCTTGGAGCATAAATTCTCGACACCGTTCTTCCATCTTTAAGTGCAAGCTTAAGATACAAATGTGCGGAATTCGACTTTAGTTTCAAGTTTGGTATATCTGGTTTTTCTTCTTTAGTGGTTACTTCAAATTGTCTACATATGGGTTGATAAAGATAGTCAGAGAGAGTTTCTGTAGCAGTTGATTCTCACAGGATTCATTTGAGCTAATTTGTTGTTCTTCTCTGTTTCAAGTATATGTGTGTATTATGTTTTTCTGATTCTGAGGTATCAAAACCAGTAAGGGGGAAGGAGACATATAGCTGGATACACAACATGTACACTTGATGAAAGCCTTTGGTGTATCATTCCAACTATTTGGGGGAAGGATGTATTATTCCAACTATTTGGGGGGAAGGATGCATTATTCCAACCATTTGGGGGGAAGTGGTCTCTGGATACTTTTGGTATGTGGTATATCAGCCTTCAGTGGGAAGAAATATGAGAAGAATATTTGGAACGTGAGATGATATTGCTTATCGACATCTTTTATATGATTTATGATAAAGTGCTTCCGGTTAGTGCTTCATGTACACAATGTAATGATGATTCCGATGAGATCGCAACCATCTGGGGAGAGATACGTGTACATCAGGGGGCACAACATATTCACATGATCGAGCTTATTGCAATGTCGTTGTTTCTACTCTGGTTGGGTACTTGTGTACATTATGGGCTGATTGGTTATATGTAAGCTAACTGGAATGCATTTGGAGAAATGAAGATGTTGATATATTGTTCCCCTGAATAGACAACTGCTCAAAACTGAAGAGTAATGTGTACATCAGGGACGCTCAACAGGTTCATGTGATCGAGCTTAATCATCTATTCCAGGTCTTATATCCGCAGAGAGTATCACTGGTTCAACTTGTTTCTTCGGTGTTATCATGTTCTTTGGGTTGTTGAGCTCCATTCAATGAGACTGTTTTTTCTTCACTTCATCTTCTGGGAGTAAATGGTCTTAATTCCAAGATTGTCGGTTTAGGGGGAAGCTACCAAAGATTCTCATTTAGAAGGCTCATGTTCAGACGACGATTTTCTTAGAAGCCTCGAATGCTTTGGTGGTGAAAGTTTAAGAGATGTTGATTTCTTTCATCTACAACGTGTTGTACGATATCCTTATCTCGGTACTCATTTCTTCATCTTCTTAAACTATTTCTCTATCTTGTAAATATTTATTCGAAAAGCAAAATACAAAATTACAAAACCTTCAAAAAGCAAATAGAAAAATATAAAACTTTCAAAAATCCATAAAAATTTGAAAATCTTGAAAAATTCCAAAAAAATATTGTCATTTTTGTCTTGATTTTTTTCCTCTCGATTCGAAAATATCTATGGTTTATTGTCATTTCAGGCAGTAACCCGTTTTTCAAAGAAAGAACAGAGTCATGCTTTATCTTGTTTTTCAAATCTCATGCTCTGATTCTATAAAACAATTACTTACTATCTAATGAAAACTAATTGCTTTGAAAAATAACTCGGACTCTATTTTTTGTAAATCATCTGAACTTAATGTTTGTCAAAATATCAATCTCTCAATCAACAACTTATGTCATTGATTGAGGGGGAGAATGATTTCAATTAAATCAAAAGGTTATTTAATCAATGGAGTGTAAAGTCTCAAAATCCGATCCTTATCAGTTAAAATGTTTTCATAATCAAGTCAAAATTCTCCTCAAAAGCTTTCAAAATCAATTTAAATCAACAGAGATCAAATCTCAAATGATTTGAAAATTGTGATCGGGGGAGAATTTGTGATTTAAATTGGATTTAAACTGATAATTCGATAAATGGTTTCATAAGTGTTTAGCAAGCTTCTCCCTCCCACATGTGCCAAACGATTTCAAAATTTTCATGCACATGTTGAGGGGGAGCATCTATTTCAAACCACAAAGAATTGAAACGTGATTGATTTGTATCTAATTGCAGATTCCCTCTAGTATGTGCAAAATTCTTCAAACCCCGAGGCACATATTGAGGGGGAGCAAACTTTTGAAAACCTCATCCTTCCCCAATATGCTTTATCTACTTGATTTAATCAGGGAAGTGATGATGATATCTTTTAGAAAATGGTAATCAAAGAAGTTCATTCCTCCTCTTTCCTCCGTGTGCCAAACGATTTCAAATACATGAAGCACATGTTGAGGGGGAGCTCTTTTTCTAAAAATATCAAAAACAATTCAGGTACAAAATGTTTTGATAATATATCACAAGTATCTGGATTGATTTTCAAATGGTTTTCAATTGGTTCCAATGGCAGATGAACAATACCAAATAGACCGACCAAATTTACTTTATGAATGGTGGTTTAAGGATGATAAGGTTAGGTATTTGTTCTCATAATCAGCCAGAACTGGAGGGATCTACCTAGGGACAATCCACTAGATAGTGTAGAAGTCCTTAGCATACAGTTCCTCCTTCTTCAGTAATTCCAAGATCAATCTAAGATGCTCCTCGTGTTCTTTCACGCTCTTGGAATAAATTAGGATATCGTCAATGAATACGATCACAAATTTATCCAGGTAGGGTTTACACACTCGGTTCATGAGGTCCATGAACACGTGTAGGATATTGGATTTCACATACACATCATAACATTAACACTTTAGGCGTATAGATGATTTAAGAGAGAGAGAAAGTGGGATATTCTAGAAAGAGAAACTCATGTAAGGTTAGATTACTAAAGAACATCCAACCCTCTACCTTGCAAGGTAGAGGGTATTTATAGGTTACAAAAATAAACGACCTCCTGACGGCCTGTGGATCAGGTATACAATGGGTAAAGACCCGTCCTTCCTCCACGGTGTTGCACTAAACTAAATAACTAACTAAATGACTAGCAAATAACGTAATTTCTACGAGCTAACTTATGCTAGATATGGGGTGACCAAACTCACTAGGAATTTTCTAATTCCTAACAATCTTCCCCTAAGGGAGGTCACCCCATGTTTTACATTTAGATTCCTAGCATTCTAATTTAATCTTCATATGAGCTCAGACTTTACTTCTTCAAAGTACTCAAATTATATGATTCTGTGATGATTCCATCATCGTACAACTAAGAAGTATGTTTCGTGGAGGTTATGATCTGATCCACCATGATGACCCTTTTGAGCATAACTAGAGATCATCAGCAAACTATAAATCTCGTATCACCCATTGTTATGTTGTCGCTATATGAAGTTGTGATAGGACCAACATGCTCACATTCGATCATGATTTCTTCTTATCGAAGGAAGCTTTAGATGATTCATGATATTTGCGCGAGCGAAAGCGCATGGAGTTAGAATATCAAAGTCAATGATGCACCAATCATGATTTCTTTCGATATGAATGTGTTGTGTGAGCATGCGGCTATGGATTGACCGCAGCCCATTCTCGGGATCAGCAATGCCGCAAAAGTTTATGTAAGATGAATAAAGCGCACGTGTCTTTGATCACTTTCGTTGAATTGAGGTACATGGCCCACGGTTCCCCGTTGATCAGTATAAGTACTGCCTGTGATCAGGTATAATTCCGAAGAATTTCCTTGAGGGTTTCAGTCTAGCTGTTCTCAAAAACCGGAACGTCTCAAAGAAGACAACACGGAGTGAGTGAACCAGCGAATTTAAGTCCACTGATTGATGAAAAGATATTTGAAAAACAATCGTTTATTGCTCAATAGAAATTGTTTTTGCAATATAACGAAGGTTTTAATGAAAATCAATTATCAATCATAAAACACCTTTGATTTGAACATTAGTACACGGTCGACGTGCTAATGAAAAAAGTTTTAAAGCACAAAGACCGGTTTTTCAAAGGTATCCGTCAATCCATAACCTGAACCAGGATTGATTCAAAAGATTGAATCGCCCCATTGTTTCTGTTCAGTTATCACATCGTTGATCTATTGGATAGATCTCACATGCCACCCACCAGGAGCTTGTTTGAAGATGGCTCCAGAAGGCTTTCCATCTTCATTGCGAGTATGTTTGCATATCACTCAAATGTTCTGGCAATACCACAAGGATAATGCGTAGGACTCAAGATATTATCTCTCTTTCCACAGTAGAGCTTCATGACAGTGGTCCAAAGGAGATTTATTGATGATCTCGTGGCTCTAGACTCAATTTGTTTTGGATCCTATATCGGAGACTAGGGAGAGGGTCTCCTTTCTTCATACAATCTCTAAGAGAATATCGATAGATAATGTAGGTTCCCCGTGAGAATGAAACAAGCCCTTTTAAGAGGAACTTGAGTAGCTTGGGAAGTTTAGTGCAGGTCATGGGTCCATGAAGTCTTGTCTTCAATACCGGAGTTACCTAAGTAACCACCAGTAGCATATGTATTGAACTTCTGCCTAAGGTTGAATAAAATGGAGGGCTATTTGTTTTCACCCTTTTTCTATTTAATTTTTTCATTCTTCAACCCCTTCAGTACTTACCGAAACTTCATTACTAGAACCTTGTTGGGTTTATTCCAGACTAGCTCGACTCACCGCACTCTTCCCACATCTCATTTTCTCCTTTTATCATCATACCTAAGAACTTCTACACTAACTAGTGGATAGTTCCTGGGTACATCCCTCCGGTTCTGGCGGATCATGGGAACACATACCTAACCTTATCGTCCTTATATCACCATACATAATGTAAAGTTGGTCGGTATTTTTGGTATTGTTCATCTGCCATAGGAACCAATTGAAAACCATTTGAAAATCAATCGGATACTGATATATTATCAAAGCATTTTGTACTGAATTGTTTTGATATTTTTAGAACAAGAGCCTCAACATGTACATCAAGTGTTTGAAATCGTTTTGAACATGGAGGCAAGAGAAAGAATTAACTTCTTTGATTTCCATTTTCTAAAAGATATCAACATCACTTCCCTTATCAAATCAATCTGAGTAGATAAAACATTTTAGGAAAGGATGAGGTTTTCAAAGTTTGCCTCAATATGTGCCTCAAATTTTGAAAGAATTTTGCACATATTAGAGGGAAGTTCAATGAAGTACAACCATGATCACCAAACATATAGAAATCATTTAACACACAATCAAGGTACCTTATGTAATAGCATGAAAAATTTTGTACCCTAATGTTTATTTGTTTTGAAATGCTCCTTTATATATGCTCGAGATTTTAAAATTGTTTAGCACATATAAGAGAGCAAGATGCACTTAAAATGGTCATCTTTTATCATCTTTCATATTTATATCACATTTTCTCCCCGATCAAAAATTTCAAATCCTTTGAGATTTTGGATCTCAAGTGATTTAAATATGTATGAGACAAAACATTTGTTGGAGAAAAATGTGTCCAATTTTATATGATCGGTGGACAACATGAAGTTCCCTTTTAAGACACAAAGGGAAACCACAGGACATAACCTAACACTATTACATACTTCATAGTTATTCATAGTTTGTACAACATTTTTTTACATAAATAATACAAAACATAACCAACATCCGGAAAATATCTTTATTAAGTCCTTTGAAGTAGCTTGTAATGACCGCACAAGTCACCACAAAAGCTTTCAAGGTTGCGGTAGATCATTCTGGTCTTCAATCTTTGTTTGATTGTAGCAATGAACTCTTCACACCTCTTCACATCATCGCACAGAATTTCGTTTTGTCCCCGCCTCATTTTTAATGATGTCCTTCCTGGAGTTTAGTTCTTCATCGACCATTTTGAGTGTTCCATCACTGAATTTGTATAACTCACATAATCTCATTAACATCCTTGAACCATATCTGTCAGTAAAGATGACTGCTGTCACAATTCTCAATTTCCGGTCATTTCTTAAACTCAATATTCATCATATTAGTCATATTTTCATTTCACTTTAATCGCGTAAATTTTATATTAAATAAACGCGTGAGTTATTTTGAGCATTTAATCCATTACTTTCAAAAATGATCCCGATGTATTTTTATACTTACATTTAGTTTATAAAAACTATATTTTGAGTTTACCCAGTGTTTTAAATTTATTTTGTATGAAAATCGTTAAAGTTGTATTACTACGACACTTTTCTTAAAAACTACTCGATAATTATTATATCACTCAAATTTCACAAGGAATGTATTTTTACAATTTTCATGATATCATTATACTCTAATTTGATCTATTAAATATTACTTTTATCTAAGATTTCCTTAAATACACTAATATATAAAAACCTTACAAGTTACATTTAACTACACATTTTCTTACAATTGTTACAAGTATATACATAAAAGAGAAAGAAAAAAAATATATATATTTGAGAGAACAACCCCTAAAACCGCCATAGGGGGGTGGCAATAAATGTTGGTAATGTTTTTCTTTTGATAGCATAAATCTACACTCCATCCATTCAACACTTCACTTATCTCATTCAATCATTCATCTCAATTTTTTTCAAGTCAAGTTAGTGTTTTTTTCTTCTCTCTTTGGTTCCTCCTCAAACCGGCCATAGAAGGGTTTTTAGCAAGGGATCATCAAATTTTGCAAGATCAAGTTAATAACAATCTAGAATTTCACTCTTGTTAAGGTTTTGAAATAAAAACCTAGAGTGTTTAAGTTAAACCTTTGTTCTTTGCACCTCATCATTATAGCTTGTAAGCATATTTCTATCATTTTTCATCTTTTCTTATCATTACATATGTATCTCTTCATTTTTGGAGCAAACATGCAAGACTTGTGTTAGTTATACCATTTTTACATGATTTTTAGAGTTATATATATATATATATATATAAAGTCATCCTATAATTATTCCCTTGGTATATATTGGTCTTGATGATGATTAGGAACCCATGACACCCTAAGAAGGTGTATGGTAGGATTAGTATAGCTTTGGAGTTGATTTGAAGGGATTGAAATAGGTTTAGTACGAGAAAAACTATTTTCGATACGTATAAAAAGTGTTCTGTCCTTGTTTTGATTTTCTGGAAAATCCGACAGTAGCACGAATTTTTGGCCTTAATATTTAGAAAATATAATACTTAAAACGAACCGTGGCCGCTTGAACGGATTAAAACGGAGTTATAACGAAGAAGTTATGAATTTTCAAGTTTGACGACGAAATATATATTTTCGAAATTTCAGCATACTTTTTTACTTTATTCGAGTAAAAACGAGCCTTAAGCTTTACAAATTATTTTCACTTATCAAAAATATATTAGTATACTTTGATACGAAGCTAAGGACGTAATATGAGAAAAACGGAGTTGAAACGACTAAGATATAATTTCATAAAATTGCCGTAACTATTATTTTTAGTAAAACTATATTATTTTTACGAGACAAGTGTTACGGTAACCAAAACGACCATATTGAAGGCTATTTTTAACGATGACGTAGAACTTTTTGTAACGAGATGTCTTCTAATAAAATCGAGATCACCAAGCATATTTTCCAAAACGATCAACCGTTTGTATAGCGGAGTTGTAATAAATTATTTACGGTTGCTTAAACTTTGCCGAAACTCACTTTTTACACCACATTTAGAAAAAATCACCATATTTAACTTCTATTATCTTTATGTTTGAGACCTCTATGACGAAAACTCATGTAATAAAAATTCTAGATTTTGATACAAGCTTTCCAAAACCGTTGAGTTCGTTTCCTAACGTTCGACGTACACCATTTTACGACTAGTTTTTCGCCATTTTGTCACTTTCATGAAATTTCCAACGACATTATTTTACTGCGAAAAGTTATAATTTCACAATAAATCATTAAGAAACTATTGTAGGATGACATTTTGACGTAAATACTTGCAAAGTAATTTAAGAATGGTCAAGACGTCAAAAGAGTATTTTCGACGATAAGTATTATTTTCAAAACTCATAAGTGGTAATATCATCCCAATATGCGTGCATAACATTACATCATGACTTATTGCATATCATATCATTCATAATAGTTTGCATTCACGCTACATTTGAGTAACCACGTTGTCTTCGCATCTATTCATCAAGTGAGTAATCACACCCCCTTTTTACCGTTTTACTATATTTTGGGGCGAAATGCATGAACCGTTCTTGAGCTAAATTGTTTACTACTTTTATTAACTAGTTTGACTAGAACTTGTGAACTTGAAACAAATCCTTGAACTTAATTATGAAATAATGCCTTATTTGAACTTATTGAACGTACATGTTATGATGACTTGTCCCAAAGTCTCCTTGTTCGGAGCATCACTATAAAGTCTCCTATGTTCGGAGCATCACTATAAAGTCTCCTATGTTCGAAGCATCACTATAAAGTCTCCCGTGTTCGGAGCGTATCTTGGGAAGAGGCACCAGTATATCTTTGGGAAGAGGCACCCAAGATATCTTTGGGAAGAGGCACCCAATATATCTGGGAAGAACCCAGTAGATCTTTGGGAAGAGGCACCCAATATAACTTTGGGTAGTGGCACCCAGATAAATTGGCTTTATCGAGCACTACAAAGTCCCTTGTTCGAGCATCACTGCAAAGTCTCCCATGTTTGGAGCATCCTTGAATTATTATATTAGTGGTACTATATTGTGAACTATTATGACCGCTTATACTTAACCATTATACATACTACTTTGGCAATGGTTGTGAACAACAAGGTTGCAAGTTTTGTATGGGCGGAACTTGGAACTGAGTGGATTTACAATGCCTTTGCTTTACCTCATTTGGCAACATGTGCATGAGCATAAACTAGACGCTATATTTTGTGCAATGGGTTGTGAACACACAGGTTGCAAGTTTTGTATGGGCGAACTTGAACTGAGTGGATTTATAATGCCTTTGCTTTGTGGACTATTTTCGATGACCGAAAGCTTTGAATATTTCTTATGAGTTTTTCTTATTTTACAAAACGCGGTATACTCACCAACTATTTCATAGTTGACCTCATGCTCTAGGTGATCGTTAGTAAGCTTTTTCGACCAAATTCTATAATGAAGTTTTCAATTGTCTCTACAAATCATTATGTAATAGAACGCAATATTTTGGGAACTAAACTTTGTAATATATTTGCCGATGACGCGCAAACTGGTATTGTAATGGTGTACTCTTTCTTTTAAATATTAACGTTGGTATGTTCTATTATCTGTGCTTATGTTCCCTTCGTTACACCTCGTTTCAGTCCGCGAGGTGAGACGTGATTGTATCGAGCCAAAGGTTATAGAGAATGCCGATTTTTCAAAAATAAAAATCACAGCTATAACCGAATAATTTTTATTTTATTAAACATTGAACATCATCCAAGTCATCTAGTCCTATCGTTGCATCGTTAATCATAAATTATACATAGCCGGATCAACTATGTCTAATTTATGAAGAACCATGCAATGATAAGAAGGGTAAATTTAAATCATGTTTAGTCGAGTCTTTTGAGTCTGGTCACCTAAAGTTGCATTGGTCGGGTGGGTATGCATAGCATGTTTTTACGTTCACGCCTACATTACCGTACCTTGTTCATATCTTCTCTTTTCCATCTTTCGACTTGTTAGACATAGCATGTCTTCGTTCTGTCATATTTCGATTACTATAACACATTACCACCTTCGACCTCATCTGACTTTGTTCGAATGTCGTTTACTCAACCCGATGTTTTGGTCCACTGAAAGATCATGGCTGCAAGAAACACAGGAGGTAATCGTCCAAACCTGGCAATGAAGGCCCACAAGATCGAACATTGAAGTTCCCCAAAGACGTGGTCGAGCATTCTATTTGGGTACCGAGGAAGCCCGCAACGCGTAACGGGTACATTCCTTTGAACAACCACTTTATTTCTGTGCAACATGATTTTGAGTGCATAACTTCCTTCCAATCCTTACCACGTTCACGACATTGATTAATTTGAGACCTATTGATATCGACCTTAGTTGTTATATATATTTTGTTGATTTGATTTGAATTGTGTAAGAAAATCCAAGATCGAACGAATCTTTCAAAAGACTTCATTCAAGGATGTTGAATCCTACCTTTCTAAATGTTGTTTCCAAGTTATCTACGTTCTTGTTTGATGAGTTGCGAAAATCTTGGAGACAAGTTTACTCAAGTCGGTTTAGTTTATCATGACGTTCTTGTTTGATGAGTTGTGAGATTAAATTAGAATCGACTACCAAAAGGTCTTTTGAGAGCTACGTTCGATATTAGTAAGTTTACCCTATCAAATCTAATCACGCACGCACTTTTAGTTGAATGGGGAACCTGGACGCACGGGCATTGACATGATCATTTAGACTATTCGTACGAGCATGAACTTTTAGAACTCTTGTCGAGGTTCGGACCATAGTATCATTAATCGAATCACGAGGACGTGATTCCGCTGACATGGGAAGAATGTCACAATTCTCAATTCCGGTCATTTCTTAAAACTCAATATTCATCATATTAGTTCATACATGAATTTTCATTTCACTTTAATCGCGTAAATTTTATATTAAATAAACGTTATCGCGTGAGTTATTATTTTGAGCATTTAATCCATTACTTTCAAAATGATCGATGTATTTTTATACTTACATTTAGTTTATAAAAACTATATTTTGAGTTTACCAGTTTTTAAATTTATTTTGTATGAAAATCGTTAAAGTTGTATTACTACGACACTTTTCTTAAAAACTACTCGATAATTATTATATCACTCAAATTTCACAAGGAATGTATTTTACAATTTTTATGATATCATTATACTCTACTTTGATCTATTAAATATTACTTTTATCTAAGATTTCCTTAAATACAACTAATATATAAAACCTTAGTTACATTTAACTACACATTTTCTTACAATTGTTACATGTATATACATAAAAGAGAAAAAAAAAAAAAAATATTTGAAAGACACAACCCCTAAAACCGCCATAGGTGGCAATAAATGTTGGTAATGTTTTGATAGCATAAATCTACACTCCATCCATTCAACACTTCACTTATCTCATTCAATCATTCATCTCAATTTTTTCAAGTCAGTTAGTGTTTTTCTTCTCTCTTGGTTTCCTCCTCAAACCGGCCATAGAAGGGTTTTTAGCAAGGGATCATCAAATTTTGCAAGATCAAGTTAATAACAATCTAGAATTTCACTCTTGTTAAGGTTTTGAAATAAAAACCTAGGGTGTTTAGGTTAACCTTTGTTCTTTGCACCTCATCATTATAGCTTGTAAGCATATTTCTACTATTTTTTCATCTTTTCTTATCATTACATATGTATTTCTTCATTTTGCAAACATGCAAGACTTGTGTTAGTTATACCATTTTTACATGATTTTTAGAGTTATATATATATATATATATATAAAGTCATCCTATAATTATTCCCTTGGTATATATTGGTCTTGATGATGATTAGGAACCCATGACACCCTAAGAAGGTGTATGGTAGGATTAGTATAGCTTTGGAGTTGATTTGAAGGGATTGGAATAGGTTTAGTACGAGAAAAACTATTTTCGATACGTATAAAAAGTGTTCTGTCCTTGTTTTGATTTTCTGGAAAATCCGACAGTAGGCACGAATTTTTGGCCTTAATATTTAGAAAATATACTTTAAAACGAATCCGTGGCCGCTTGAACGGATTAAAACGGAGTTATAACGAAGAAGTTATGAATTTTTCAAGTTTGACGACGAAATATATATTTTTCTGAAATTTCAGCATACTATTTTTACTTTATTCGAGTAAAAAACGAGCCTTAAGCTTTACAAATTATTTCGACTTATCAAAAATATATTAGTATACTTTGATACGAAGTAAGGACGATAATACGTAGAAAACGGAAAGTTGACATAAGATATGCACGCCAAAATTGCCGTAACTAATATTTTTAGAAAAACTATATTATTTTTACGAGACAAGTGTTACGGTAACCAAAACGACCATATTGAAGGCTATTTTTAACGATGACGTAGAACTTTTTGTAACGAGATGTCTTCTAATAAAATCGAGATCACCAAGCATATTTTCCAAAACGATCAACCGTTTGTATAGCGGAGTTGTAATAAATTATTTACGGTTGCTTAAACTTTGCCGAAACTCACTTTTTACACCACATTTAGAAAAAATCACCATATTTAACTTCTATTATCTTTATGTTTGAGACCTCTATGACGAAAACTCATGTAATAAAAATTCTAGATTTTGATACAAGCTTTCCAAAACCGTTGAGTTCGTTTCCTAACGTTCGACGTACACCATTTTACGACTAGTTTTTCGAAGCCATTTTTGTCACTTTCATGAAATTTCCGACGACATTATTTTACGACGAAAAGTTATAATTTCACAATAAATCATTAAGAAACTATTGTAGGATGACATTTTGACGTAAATACTTGCAAAGTAATTTAAGAATGGTCAAGACGTCAAAAGAGTATTCTTTTGACGATAAGTATTATTTTCAAAACTCATAAGTGGTATAAATATCATCCGAATTGCGTGCATAACATTACATCATGACTTATTGCATATCATATATCATTCATAGGTCGCCGAGATTCACGCTACATTTCGGAGTAACCACTGTTGTCATCGCATCTATTCATCAAGTGAGTAATCACACCCCCCTTTTTACCGTTTTACTATATTTTGGGCGAAATGCATGAAACCGTCTTGCTAAATTGTTTACTACTTTTATTAACTAGTTTGACTAGAACTTGTGAACTTGAAACAAATCCTTGAACTTAATTATGAAATAATGCCTTATTTGAACTTATTGAACCGTATATGTTATGACCTTGTCCCAAAGTCTCCCATGTTCGGAGCATCACTATAAAGTCCCTATGTTCGAGCATCACTATAAAGTCCCTATGTTCGGAGCACTATAAGTCTCCCGTGTTCGGAGCGTATCTTGGGAAGAGGCACCCAAGATATCTTTGGGAAGAGGCACCCAATATATCTTTGGGAAGAGGCACCCAATATATCTTTGGGAAGAGGCACCCAATATATCTTTGGGAAGAGGCACCCAATATAACTTTGGGTAGTGGCACCCAGCATAAATTGGCTTTATCAGGAGCATCACTACAAAGTCTCCCTTGTTCGGAGCATCATCGCAAAGTCTCCATGTTTGGAGCATCACTGAATTATTATATTAGTGGTACTATATTGTGAACTATTATGACCGCTTATACTTAACCATTATACATACTACTTTTGGCAATGGGTTGTGAACACACAGGTTGCAAGTTTTGTATGGGCGGAACTTGGAACTGAGTGGATTTACAATGCCTTGCTTGTGACCTCATTTAAATGTGCAGCTGAGCATAAACTAGACGCTATATTTTGTGCAATGGTTGTAAACACAGGTTGCAAGTTTTGTATATGAACTTGGAACCGAGTGGATTTACAATTTTGCTTTGGACTATTTTCGATGACCAAAGCTTTGAATATTTCTTATGAGTTTTTCTATTTTACAAAACGTAGTATACTCACCAACTATTTTCATAGTTGACCGTTTTTCCTCATGCATTTCGTGATCGTTAGTAAGCTTTTTCGACCAGGTCTTGCATAATGAAGTTTTCAATTGTCACTACAAATCATTATGTAATAGAACGCAATATTTGGGAACTAAACTTTGTAATATATTTGCCATGACGGCTAAACTGTATTGTAATGGTGTACTCCTTCCTTTAAATATTAACGTTGGTATGTTCTATTATCTTGTGCTTATGTTCCCTTCCGTTACACTCGTGTTTCTACCCGCGAGGTGTGAGACAGATTGGTACCAGAGCCAAAGGTTATAGAGAATGCCGATTTTTCAAAAAATAAAAATCACACTATAACCGAATAATTTTTATTTTATTAAACATTGAACATCATCCGAGTCATCTAGTCCTATCGTTGCATCGTTAATCATAAATTATACATAGCCTGATCAACTATGTCTAATTTATGAAGAACCATGCAATGATAAGAAGGGTAAATTTAAATCATGTTTAGTCGAGTCTTTTGAGTCGGGTCACCGTTGCATTGGTCGGGGGTATGCATAGCATGTTTTTACGCTCACGCCTACATTACCGCATCTTTTTATCATCTCTTTCCATCTTTCGACTTGTTAGACATAGCATGTCTCTGTTCGCATATATTCGATACTATAACACATTACCACCGTTCCAGACCATCTCGACTTTTGTTCAATGTCGCTTACTCAACCCGATGTTTTGGTCCATGAAAGATCATGGCTGCAGAAAACACACCAGGAGGTAATCGCCCAAACTGGCATGGCAATAAGGCCCACAAGACGTAACATTGAAGTTCCCAAAGACGTGGTCGAGCATTCTATCCGGTACCGGGAAGCCCGCAACGCGTAATGGGTACATTCCTTTGAACAACCACTTTATTTCTGTGCAACATGATTTTGAGTGCATAACTCCTTCCAATCCCACGCCGACATTGGATTAATTTGAGACCTATTGATATCGACCTTAGTTGTTATATTTTGTTGATTGGATTTGATTGTGTAAGCAAATCCAAGATCAAACGAATCTTTCAAAAGACTTCATTCAAGGATGTTGAATCCTACCTTTCTAACAACTTGTTTCTAGCTTGATCTAGACGTTCTTGTTTGATGAGTTGCGACAATCAAGCTAAGAGACAAGTTTACTCAAGTCGGTTTAGTTTAATCATGACAGTTTTGTTTGATGAGATTAAATTAGAATCGACTACCTAAAGGTCTTTTGAGAGCTACGTTCGATATTGGGTAAGTTTACCCTATCAAATCTAATCACGGGCACGTACTTAGTTGAATGGGGAACCCGACGACGGGCATTGACATGATCATTTAGACTATTCGACGAGCATGAACTTTTTGAACTCTTGTCGAGGTTCGGACCATAGTATCGTTAATCGAATCACGAGGACGTGATTCCGCTGACATGGGAAGAATGTCACAATTCTCATTTCCTCATTTTTTAAACTCAATATTCATCATATTAGTTCATACATGAATTTTCATTTCACTTTAATCGCGTAAATTTTATATTAAATAAACGTTATCGCGTGAGTTATTATTTTGAGCATTTAATCCATTACTTTCAAAAATGATCCCGATGTATTTTTATACTTACATTTAGTTTATAAAAACTATATTTTGAGTTTACCCAGTGTTTTAAATTTATTTTGTATGAAAATCGTTAAAGTTGTATTACTACGACACTTTTCTTAAAAACTACTCGATAATTATTATATCACTCAAATTTCACAAGGAATGTATTTTTACAATTTTCATGATATCATTATACTCTAATTTGATCTATTAAATATTACTTTTATCTAAGATTTCCTTAAATACACTAATATATAAAAACCTTACAAGTTACATTTAACTACACATTTTCTTACAATTGTTACAAATATATACATAAAAGAGAAAGAAAAAAAAATATTTGAAAGACACAACCCCTAAAACCGCCATAGGGGGTGTGGCAAAATGTTGGTAATGTTTTTCTTTTGATAGCATAAATCTACACTCCATCCATTCAACACTTCACTTATCTCATTCAATCATTCATCTCAATTTTTTTCAAGTCAAGTTAGTGTTTTTTTCTTCTCTCTTTGGTTCCTCCTCAAACCGGCCATAGAAGGGTTTTTAGCAAGGGATCATCAAATTTTGCAAGATCAAGTTTAAACAATCTAGAATTTCACTCTTGTTAAGGTTTTGAAATAAAACCTAGGTGTTTAGGTTAACCTTTGTTCTTTGCACCTCATCATTATATTGCTATTTCTATCATTTTTCATCTTTTCTTATCATTACATATGTATCTCTTCATTTTTGGAGCAAACATGCAAGACTTGTGTTAGTTATACCATTTTTACATGATTTTTAGAGTTATATATATATATATATATATAAAGTCATCCTATAATTATTCCCTTGGTATATATTGGTCTTGATGATGATTAGGAACCCATGACACCCTAAGAAGGTGTATGGTAGGATTAGTATAGCTTTGGAGTTGATTTGAAGGGATTGGAATAGGTTTAGTACGAGAAAAACTATTTTCGATACGTATAAAAAGTGTTCTGTCCTTGTTTTGATTTTCTGGAAAATCCGACAGTAGGCACGAATTTTTGGCCTTAATATTTAGAAAATATACTTTAAAACGAATCCGTGGCCGCTTGAACGGATTAAAACGGAGTTATAACGAAGAAGTTATGAATTTTTCAAGTTTGACGACGAAATATATATTTTTCAGAAATTTCAGCATACTATTTTTACTTTATTCGAGTCAAAAACGAGCCTTAAGCTTTACAAATTATTTCGACTTATCAAAATTATATTAGTATACTTTGATACGAAGCTAAGGACGTATAATACGTAGAAAACGGAGTTGAAACGACTAAGATATGCACGTTTTCATAAAATTGCCGTAACTATTATTTTAGAAAAAACTATATTATTTTTTTTACGAGACAAGTGTTACGGTAACCAAAACGACCATATTGAAGGCTATTTTTAACGATGACGTAGAACTTTTTGTAACGAGATGTCTTCTAATAAAATCGAGATCACCAAGCATATTTTTCCAAAACGATCAACCGCTTGTATAGCGGTTGTAATAAATTATTACGGTTGCTTAAACCGTCAAACTCACTTTTACACCACATTTAGAAAAAATCATATTTAACCTCTATTATCTTTATGTTTGAGACCTCTATGACGAAAACTCATGTAATAAAAATTCTAGATTTTGATACAAGCTTTCCAAAACCGTTGAGTTCGTTTCCTAACGCTCGACGCACACCATTTTAATGACTAGTTTTTCAAAACCATTTTTGTCACTTTCATGAAATTTCCGACGACATTATTTTACGACGAAAAGTTATAATTTCACAATAAATCATTAAGAAAACTATTTAGATGACATTTTGACGTAAATACTTGCAAAGTAATTTAAGATGGTCAAGACGCCAAAAGATTATTTTTCGACGATAAGTATTATTTTCAAAACTCACAAATGGTATAAATATCATCCGAATTATGCGTGCATAACATTACATCATGACTTATTGCATATCATATCATTCATAATAGGTCAGCTCGAGATTCACGCTACATTTCGGAGTAACCACTGTTGTCATCGCATCTATTCATCAAGTGAGTAATCACACCCCTTTTTACCTTTTACTATATTTGGGGCTTAAATGCATGAACCGTTCTTCAGCTAAATTGTTTACTACTTTTATTAACTAGTTTGACTAGAACTTGTGAACTTGAAACAAATCCTTGAACTTAATTATGAAATAATTCCTTATTTGAACTTATTGAACCGTACATGTTATGACCTTGTCCCAAAGTCTCCCATGTTCGGAGCATCACTATAAAGTCTCCCTATGTTCGAGTATCACTATAAAGTCTCAGGTATGTTCGAGGCATCACTATAAAGGCACCCGTGTTCGAGCAGTATCTTTGGGAACAGTAAATTGGTTTATCTGGAGCATCACTACAAAGTCTCCCTTGTTCGGAGCATCACTGCAAAGTCTCCCATGTTTGGAGCATCCCTGAATTATTATATTAGTGGTACTATATTGTGAACTATTATGACCGCTTATACTTAACCATTATACATACTACTTTTGGCAATGGGTTGTACACACAGTGTTGCAAGTTTTGTATGAGCGAACTTGAACTGAGTGGATTTACAATGCCTTGCTTTGTGACCTCATTTGGCAACGTGCATGAGCATAAACTAGACGCTATATTTGTGCAATGGGTTGCGAACACACATGTTGCAAGTTTTGTATGGGCGGAACTTGGAACTGAGTGGATTTACAATGCCTTTGCTTTGTGGACTATTTTTCGATGACCGAAAGCTTTGAATATTTCTTATGAGTTTTTCTTATTTTACAAAACGGTATTTCCATTTATGTTTTCCTTCTGTGTGATCGTTAGTAAGCTTTTTCTACCTAGTCTTGCATAATGAAGTTTTCAATTGTCACTACAAATCATTATGTAATAGAACAATATTTTGGAACCAACCTGTAATATATTTCCGATGACGGCTAAACTGGTATTGTAATGGTGTACTTTCTTTTTAAATATTAACGGAGTGTTCTATTATCTTGTGCTTATGTTCTTCCGTACACTCGTGTTTCCGCCTCCGGCGAGGGTGTGACAACTGCTCTGGGGGTGTCAATCACTTTATATTCGTGATGAAATTCATGTCCACTGGCTTCCCAACTTGGTCTTGTAAGATTGACTCGAAGTCTGGTAGCTTATTCCTAATTGAAAACTCCAACCTTAGTCGAATGACCAAGCCTCCGATCCATTGATTGATAGCAGCAGAGAGAGCCTTCTCTCATGGGCGGAAGATGGTCATAAAGGTCTTGGAGTTTAGGAAGATAGAGATCTTCAAAGTCATTAGGCATCAGATGTTTGAAGTCGCTTTCTATGAAGTGCTCTTTCAAGTCAGCTCTTCGAAGAACGATCTTCTTCAGGTAATCATACCCGTAGATAGGGAAGATCTCTATACCAATAACACTAAGAATACGCAGTCCGGATCGAACTGCCTACGTCTCTTCTGGCACTATATGTCTTTCGATGTAGAATTCCTTCTTCTTGAACCACCAATGTGAGATCCCATAAGAAGCTGCAGTGTCATATTGATCCCTTTGTCTGCCAGAATTGATCGGAACCATCTGTTCGAGACCTTGATCAGTGTAGATAGTTGCCTTCATCTTTGAAATTGATAGAGCAGTCTTCTTTCGTGTGTGGTCCACATAGATAGTCCAGATAATGGTTAAAGAAGAATTCCGACTGAATGGTCATAAATCCAGGTTCACCACGAGGGAAAGAGGTCGCACATCAAACCTATTAATCTGTTCACCAACTTGATCATTCAACATTCTATAGCATTCCTCCATTTGATATTGAAGCCATTAGCATCCGGTGAAGACTTGACTATTTCATAAGCCGGACCTTCAAGATCTTTAGGGTTGATAGATGTAATTTCCTTTCTTCTCAAAACCACTTAATAAAGCTCCCCATATCACCTGAAGCAATAAGAGAGTCTTTCTGCTGGAGCTTCATAGTTGGAAATGATAGTTGAAGCCCAATTGTTTGCCGGATTTGTTGACTCGACTCGGGAATAAACCATGAAGGCTCGAGGAGTTTGTGGTCTTTCTCGTGAGAGCCAACTCTCAATGGTGTCTGGGCATACCGATGGATTAGATGGTTCACCGACATATACGATCAAACCAATCGCTTCAGTTGACTTGGGAATAAACTGGTGGATGCATCATCTTCATCTCGATTCCGACTCGCTATGACAAGTTTACTCTTCATTAACAACTTGATCTTCAGTGATAGTGAGAGAATCGTAGAAGTGAATCTTGAGTCAACCGTATTCATGCAAATGCATTTCTTTGCGCTCTCCTTGATTTTAGATGAACTGGGTTGATTGGCAGCTTTGGTGGTGATGATGGTGGTGGTGGAGGTGTGGAGGTTGTCTTAGAAGATCCACCAACTCCAGATGTTCCAGACCCCCGTTGGAGTGGAGGTGAGGAGGATATTTATGACCTTACGCAATGTTTCCAAATAATTACTTTTTTCTTAGCTTCTTTTCTCCAGCCAGTCTCATCAAGAATGTACATGATTGTCATACTTAATTGATTCTTCGAGCTTCATAAAGCTTTTATGGACCGGCTTATATCTCCACTTCAAACATCTTATCGAAGAACAGCTCTCATATCGGATAGGAAGATCCTGATCGTCTTAGTATAGGAGCTCCATTGCCCATTCCACAGATCTTTAACTTCGCTTCAATGCCTCGCCACCCTTCATCAAAGTTGAGGCTTCCGTACCATAGACACGATCCACAAGGGAATCTATGATTTTGCTAGTTGTCTTTCAAGAGATCATTTTTCACTGCTTTGTCAAAATGTTGATCCGAAGTAAGAATTTGAGGTGGTGAAGGTGTGGAGTATCTACACGCAATCAGAACCACCGGTTCAAGGGATGTGAGTCTTGCAGATTCAGTGGAGGACCACGGTTGCTTGAGCAAGTTTGGGAGTGGAAGTGCGGTTCAAGTAATGCAAGATAAATATATGGGGAATGGTTGATGTCTTCTTTATCATTATCTTGCTTAGAAGACCCACATCTATGAGTTTGTCATTTAAGAATTGACTTCCAAAGTGATGTCAGATTCTAGGTTCTTTAATGAAGATAGAGGAACCTAGATGATTTGGTTCATCCAAGTGCATGGTCTCATCGATCTTGACTCAAGATTCTCCTGCAGTCTTTATACAGCAAGTCATCAACCTTCATCACTGTATCACTTGAGGAGGTTCATTTAAAGTTTCTGCACATTCACAAACCCGATTGTACATTAGTCGAAGAGGATTCAGTCCTTCTCTTCAGTTCATATTGATTGGTGGTACCTGCTGGAGAAGATGATATTGTTAGAAGCATGGTGCACTTGTACAGATCAACACCACAATCCCTTCCTTTGTCTTGAGTGATTGGAGTTGAATGGCTCGGCTCAAAAGTGTGTTCTATGAACACAATACCTAATTGGTGCACTCACTTTCACTTTCTAGACTTTACTTAATTCCAAGTTGCGACGGGCGCATCTTTCATCACAACCTCATATCACCCCTCGGAGACCTCTGGCCTCAATGTTTACATTTTCCCCTTCCTTCTTCTTTCTTTTCGCTCTTAGATGCGTGTGTCTGAATGTTGTGACCTTTCACGTCTTTTTTAGGAAGAGAACATAGGATGCTTGCAGGTGAGTGGATTTTGGGCATTGGGGTTGGGAGGAGTGGGTGTAACATCACAGAGGATCTGTAGCTCTTTTCTGTATTGTTTGAAGTAGTCCTTCTTCTTGATATCGTCCGTGAGTAGTAGAGTATCAGAATTGTCAATCCAAAATTTTTTGTCCATTCCTCTAGGAACATATTTAAGATTACCCAAAACGAATTCATCTTCGCTTTATGTAGATCTTGAGTCAATCCCGTTGAAGTTGTGAGTCTAGTGGGAAGAACTGGATAACAAGTTTTGAAAATCTGATGCTGGAATCACAAGTTGTTCGGGCTTTTTCGATTCTCGAGCTTTATTCAAAGTTTGTTCTATCGGATATGAATGTGTTCATTGACAACGAAAATTCTTCCCAAATACATTCTGAGACATTCACATTCACTCCATTGACAATACCCCATAGGATTTGCAGAAGATGGAATTCTCACTTTATCAAACCCTGAGGTTTTATAAGCACAAAAAGTCAGAACTGTTGTCATTTCTCTGGTTGATACATGTGACCAGAGATGCTCAAGCTCTTAATATGCCGGGTCGATATCCCAAACCAATCGAAGACAATTGATCGTCAACACCGTGGAGGTTCGATCGTATGTTGGGGTTACATGGAGTGATTCTAGAGTTTTGCCGAGAATGTCGAGTCTATCACAAATTCCCTATCATCCAGTTTGCACGCAGATTTAGCCGTGATTCTATCCATTGAATGGTGTTCCGAATTGTTGTATGTAAATGGTGGGAATTGTGCATTGCTTGTAATGGCACCGGAAGTTAGTGTTCTTAAGGATAATAGATACTTTTGAGAGGATAGGATTTTGTTGCGCTTTTGAAGGTCCACATAGCAGTTACTTTTTCCTATCTTTGCCCATTGACTTTTAGGAAGGATTTCATCATCTGAAAGGACTTTGGGTGGAGCGGGAGATGCAATGTTCTCAGCTGGGGTTGTGAATGCCATTGAGGATCTGAAGATAAATACAAACAACAACAATGATTGGGACCAAGTTAGATTATAGATGGTTAGTTAGACAACATTGAATACACCCTTGTGTCATAATCACATAACCTTAGAAGCTCGAGAAGGTTCCCATAATCATATTGAGTAAGATTGAGTGGCATAAGTGAGAGTTAAAGGATAATGGCTCCATTTGATATAGATTACACCAAGACTAGTGGTTTAGAAATTAAAATATTTACAAAGCAAATTTGCTAGGAGATAACATCATGAGACAAGATACAAGTGTGGAAATGATATAATAGTTTGTATGAAGCAAGTTGTGATATTATGTTGATACAAGATAATCCTCGCATAATTTGCTCTAAACAAATGTTATAGCATGTCACAAAAGTAAGTGTGTCAACACAAGTTGCTATACGCAACCTGAATCAGAATGTAAGCATGAGATTATCCTAACAAGTTGCCTTAAAACATTTAATAACCCTATTTCGCCTAAAAAATAAACCAATTAAGTCGCTAATCTTAGATGTACAAGTCGCTAAACCAAGCTAAGTCGTTACATGAAAACTTACCAAGACGCTAACTTGTTAAATACAAGTCGCCATCAACAAGAATTGCTAAGTCGCTACAAATCAGTTACTCAAGTCGCTAACTTTACTAATTCGCTAACTTGTAAGACAAGTCGCCACCAACAAGAATAAACTGCGAAGTCAAGCTACAAATCAGTCGCACTAATCGTTAATCTTACTAATTCGCTAATCTGTAAGACAAGTCGCCACCAACAAAGAATAATATCGCTAAGTCGCTACAAATCAGCTTTTACTAAGTCGCTAACTTGTTACAACTCTAACTTGTAAAGATAAGTTACACCAATGTTAGCCACGATATAAGTCGCTAACTTGTAAAGACAAGATCGCTAATACAACAAGATTATAGCGCATAA
>OU343216.1:88530298-88574160 GCA_910596185.1 Chrysanthemum makinoi
AAACAATAGATTTAAGTTACATTAGAGTGACTAAAAGTCTAAAACAATAACTATACAGTAATGTTATGCATTTTGGATCTTTTGAGGGAAAAAACAATGAAATTCCTAGTTACAAATAGTATACAATACAGAGTATTTGTTAGCTATAAGATCATCTTCGCATAAAAGAATAAAATTTCGCTCGTTGTACTTTGCTTATATACATCCTTGCTTAAAGTATTGAAATGTTATTTGCACATCGTAGATGGAGCAAATTAGTCTTGATTAATAGGCAGTTTTAAAGTGGTTTGGTTACAATAAGAATATCAAATTAATAATCTATTGAGCAGACAATTAAATTCATTATTGATACACAATAGCAAAGCCATAAATTTCGTAATTGATAGTTACTCAAATCAATTATATTATATCAATACTGATAGTAACTAAAACGTAATCACAACTTTTATATAAAAAATCTTACGAATCTTTACTACATAAAATAGAAAAATGGTCAAAGGTGAAAGTGAAAATTGAAAGTTGAAAATTGAAAGTCAAATGTGAGAGAAATGTATAATGTAATTAATACTCTTATTAAAACACCCCATCATTAAAAGTACATTGATTTATTCATATTGTACAACCAACTAAAAGCATATCCACCAAATTAAATACAAACAATTAAAACACCTCATACTAAAAAGTACAATAAAATATTCACAATATACAATTTAAACAAGCTACAACAAAACTAATTAATGTTATTTTAAAACACCCTAAAATGAAAAGTACATGTTATTATACACATTATACAAATTAATAAAACACACAAAGTTTCATACAAGCTAACAAGTTGGTGGTACGTATAGTTTTGAAAAACGGACGCCGACCAACGGGTTCAACCTAGAACCGGTTTCGCCACCGGTTCGACTAACCAATAAAAGTCATCCGAAAATGAACCGAGAGGACCCTTGAAACCGATACAAACTGGTAAATCAGGCCTCATCGAGATCTATTTCTGTAGTTAATCGTCACAGGTACCCCGCGTATACTATATATAAAGGAAAAAACAAAAAGTGAAAAGTTGAAACAAAAAATAGAAATGTTGAAAACATATATTTCAAAAGGAAACTATTAATACACATCGAAAACCGGGTTGACCCGGACGCTTCAAACCCGACGGGTTGACCCGGTTTAATTTCATCCGTGTTCAACCCAACCCGTCGGGTTGACCCGGTTTAAATCGATCCATTTTTCGACCAAAACGGTTCAACCAGTTGAACCACCCGGGTCGACCCGAGTTTCAAAACAATATGTTTAATACCCAAATCTTCAAACTTTTATTATTTTTCGTTTATAACCCACAAACATTTTTTATCACTAAACGATCTGTCGTTATAAAATCCTGTTGCTATGCACGGGTACTCGTCTTTAACTATATGTGTATATAACTACCATTAAAAATTCAAACTAATATTAAATGAAAACAAATTTGGCATATTGAATGTTGGAAAGTACAAATTTTTTTTATTATTATACATACAAAGCATGTATCCATTCAAACTAAAATTTCTAAAATTCCTTTCAAACTAAAATTTTTACATAAAAATTTAAAGAATTTGTCCTTAATGAAATAAATACCATAACAATTCACACCTAAAATTTCAAAGAAATGTATGATAAATTTTGAAAACTTTTACTAATGTAATTTCTCAATATATACATATATATGTTTTTTAATTTATTTAATCTTAACAGTAATAATTTCTAAAAGTTTATCAAAATATTTTATTTTACTAGACGAATACCCGCGCCTAGCGGCAGCGGTTTCAAGCGGTAGATAATTAACAATAGACGAGTACCCGTGACTATATAATAAATCGCACATTGTTAATTATCTAACGCTAGAAACCGCTGCCGCTAGGCGCGGGTACTCGTCTAGTTTTAATAAAATAATAGTAACCAAATCACAAAAAAGAAAACTTACAATTTTATGATATAAACTGAAAATAGACTTCCACGTGCATTTACGTATCATTTCCAAACTTACAATATCGACACCAACTGTTGTACAAGCTTGATTCATTGTTGGAATCAAAGCCATAAATATGAAACCGTATGTTATTAATGTACAATTGTAACTGATTAGATTTTTTTTTAATTAGTTTAATAGATGGATTACTGAAGAAGTTTTGTATGCGGGAGTGGGTTAGGAAATGACCAACGAAATACCTTCCAAACTCAAGACACATCATATTATTAATTGCTTCGGTTGCTTTAATAAGTTGTAAAAAACTCTTGTTTACTAAAATAGTTAGATATATATTGATTCGGTCCTTCGTTTATGCACGTACGTTTGTTAGCTAGGCGATCTTTGCCCTTTCAAATGAGAATACAAAATAAAAATAAAAAATGGAATTCTTTGTTTAATTTGGCAAAGGATACGTGAACGTGTAAGGGTACAAGGAAAATAGTTAATTGGTTCGCTACCTTATTAATGAATATATTATACTTTTAGAACATATAGAGATCTTTTCTTTTATGCATTGTTTTGGAATATAATTTTAATATGTTCTAAGTTTTTGCATGGATTATTGTATTTCCCTAGTTAACTGTTAAGGAACCAGTATATATACCCGACATGGCCTTGAACTATAGTCATTCAGAATTTGAACACCATCAATCGAATTACGTACAAATGGCTCAACAGAGAACTTTTTACCTTCTCGTATTGCTTGTCGTGGTTCTTTGTATTGGTTAGTTAATCAGTTCTTTTGGCATAATCAAGTTCCTAACTTCAATGTAGTATAACTGCATGCCCACAATTTAATCAACCCATATTACTTATATTAATATGCAAATATTTTTGTTGCATGCAGCACCAAGATGGACATCGGTTGAGGCGGGTGTTTGTTGTCATGAAATTGATATGAATAGCTGTGATCCGGATAATGCACAAGATCAGAAACATTGTTCTGATTTTTGTAGTAGAAACAACTGCGGTAACCCAACGGGTGGCCATTGCAGAGAAAAGAAACTTAAAAAGTGTCATTGCAAATGCTAAAGCGATATGAGAAAAGAAACTTGATCTTTTGCTTTTATGTATTTTTTCGTGTGAAATAATCAATTAAATGTTGATTATGAGGATAATTCCTTATATTAGTACTCGAGTATCACTTCGAGATAATTCTTAGAAAGCGACTTTACTTGCTTTGGGGAAAGAAAGACAATAAACTTCAACAAGAGCTGGTCTATCCTGACTTGCTCCTTTTGTTCATACTTGTCGTGACACACAAAACGTTTCAAGTTCGTAGTTGTAACAAGAGTACCACCCGCTGTTACAATACACTTAATGACATCAAAACCTTAGTTGATGGTATTGACCAAGGTTAATAACATTAGCACCAAGGTTTAATAACCTTTATAAAAGTTATTTGTATCTATAACTGATATTGCAACTCATATGGTCGAATGATATGATTATAATCACTTAATCACAAGTGGTAATCATTGACTCAAACAAACGGGTGTGCACTCCGCATCTCACAGCGTGTTAATATTTATCAAATCTTTTAATTACACACTAAAATCTTTAACAACACTAGCGTTGCCTCAATAAACTAGATGTTTGAGCTCCTCATGCATGCATCAAATGAATGTGTTACCGAGATTGTACAGTGCCTAATATTTTGTAGTAAAGGTTGAGTGGTAAATCCTGTTTGGAACGATTTTTTTTTTCTTTTTTTCTCTTTCTTTTCTTTTTTTGTTGCAAATGATAAGGGTATCAGGATAGTGATTTCACTTCAAAACCTTTATCTATCAAATAAAAAATTTGCTTCGTTTTTCAAGTGTTTGACTCAAATAAAAGATTCCACCATGTTAGTAGTTCAAAGAAATCATCGAATGTTGTTCGAAGCGATGTCATTGAGTTGCAAGTGATGGTATACAATGGAAGATCATTGAATAAAATTGAATCATTACTAGAAAATCGTTAATTGCAACATCACTTTCGGAATTTTAACCCATCAAAAAGTCACAACACACAATGCTAGCATCATAAAAAACCCACAATAACAAGAGAGTAGGAACATGTTCTTGTATTCTTGAATACTTGTAACTAATTCTATCCCACATAGGTTAAAGAAGAGAAATAGTGCTAGATTATATAGCACAACGCAATAAAATAATATTTGTTAGTAAAAGTATCATGCTTGACCTATGTCACTAAATCAACAGGTCTATTGACTTTGACCTTTCACTTGGAAAGTTTATACCATTCCTTAACTTTTAGCGCTAGATCGATTTTTTCGACAATAGACTTTAGAACACCCAAGCAGCAGCTGAAGGATCTGTTTGAATTTAAAAGCATAAGGATGTAATAACAAGTTGACGGGCTGAGATACGGCTATTCTTGTGTTTTCTTGCCAACAAATTGATATAAATTGGCAATCGCCTATACTCACGTATAAATTGGAATTTTCCCATAAATTTTACAATGTGCTTCGATTTATGTTGGTATCCTTATTCTTTTTTTTGAACATGGTATCCTTTTTCCTTCACTGCATGTCATAGTATTTTAATGATGAGTTAATATTTTACCATTATATTTATCTGTGATATCATCACATATGATGCTTGTTCATGTTTAATTGTTTCAACCAAGTTATCGACATGGGCTCAACGTTTGTTTTTGCGAAATAGGTGGGTAATTTATAATCCCACATAGGTCAATAAGAGAAACGCTTGTTATTTCATATAGTTGTTGCATATGGCGATTTATAATTTGAGATTAGTAGTATTATGTTGTTGGACTTAAGGGTGTGTTTGGCAACAAGCATTTAGAAGCGTTTAGGAGCGACAAGCAGTAAGCATTATAGATAAAAAGCTTGTTTGACAACACCTCAACAAGCGTTAGAATATTAGTCTTACCGCTCCAATCTAAATGCTTCTTGATTAAGCATTCCACAGTTGCTCCAAGCGTTTAGTTTATGAAATTACATATATACTCTCATTTGTTTAATCATTTATTTTATTTTAATATGTATATGACCTTTTTCGTAATTTTACAATTTATAATTACTGCTACAGCTACGTTACCAAACACAATTTTTAAACAAACAACTACAGCTTACTGCTTACTGCCTACTGCTACTGCTTACTGCTTACTGCTATGTGTCACCAAACATAGCCTTAGTTGCAAAGAGATGAAAACATGTTTCTTCCTCTTTTGTTCTCCAAGATCTAATATAAATTCCTATAATTTTTTTAGAAACTTTTTAAATATCATGTTTCTCGATGCTTGAATATCATGTTGAAGAACTTTTATAAGTTCTTGGCAAATTATGCTAGATTTTTTATATGTGCGTAAATATGTTTACATAATGAACAAAGATACAACTTCCAGATACATTTATTTTGGTGGTATCATTCTCTCAAAATCTTGAAATTTTGTAATTTAGTCAAGAATTATCATTCTTAGATGCATCCAAATTCATTACGTACTTGAATCAATCTGAAAACCTTAAAGCGTTACACTATAAAAGCTACACTAAACTTCATGACACGCTCAATCCATAACTTAGGTAGACATGGTATGTGGCAGCCACAATTCGTTTCTCCAATCTGAAACAAGTCACCCCAAACAAGACTTAACAAAAGCCGGTCACAATAAGAACTTAGGTTTAAAACCTCTCTTAATGAACGATTTTCCTGAATGTTCAAACTTAATAAAAGATCATATAAGATGTTCAAGATCCAAACTTCGTTTTATGGCTCACATTTGTCTTGACCGTTAGCATGTGGAATTTCCTTTACTCCAACATCACAAACACGTTATTTATAGGCCTATCATTACACAGGCCAATAGCCGACCAAGCCCAATAATATAAACTCATCCTGAAACTAGTCCACGCTAAATTTAAAAATTGCTTGAAATGATGCCGTAGTGTTGTAGGTGATAGAGTTTTTTGTTGTTCAAAATACTTTCTTTACCAATTGTATTGCTAAACTCCAAACTACTTCGAGCCTTTTAACACGATTTGCAAGAATGAAATTTGGAGTGTCCTTTCTTGTTGTCTACTCTTAATTCTATTAAGGCTACTCCTAATCTCTTTATGCGCAGTAGTATTGGAAGCAAAAACTGTTGAACTAGTCGCCAATTGATCATTTTCTTGACTTGTTAAATCTCGCAACTATGAACTTTTACACAAGGATGTTAAACCAATTCTTATCAAGCAGTAGCATTTCTTAGTTTTAGGTGAAATTGCCAAAAGCTTACGTACATAATGAAAGCTTGGATGATACCAGAAACAATAGTCGTAAATATGAGTTTTTTTCTTGACATAACTATAACCATAAATTAAAAAGTAGCAATGTTTAACTCACGTTACACACGGACAAACAAACGAATTTTGTGTTACAATAAGATACAATCCACTAAAAATAAACAACGTGATTTACTCGAATGAAGTTTAGATGAAAAATACTTTACGGTACCCGAAAATACACTTCATGGCATATAATTCAGGAAACAAAAGACTTGTTGTATACTTGTATCTATACGTTGAGTTTTCCCGCGACCTTAACCAAATATAGAGGAACGAAGAAATTATAGCGAATCCACATGAAACCAATTAAATAAATTGTACTCCATATGAGGATCAACGAAGCCAGTAATAGATAAACGATGTATATTATAAACACAAAACAGGTATGAATTAGAATACTAAAAGTGTACTTTTCAACATTTAGGTACCTTGCTTATTCTTTTTGAAAAAAATCATACATCCCTGATCCCACATAGGTTAAAGACATAAAGAGTTCCTAGTTTATATACTAAAGTGTATATTAATCACGTGTGTTGAGAATTGGTTTAGTCTTTGGGTACACAATAATTGTTATGGTTCAATATATATGATAAAAGTTGAACCAGGACCGTTGTGTACCCAAAATTAATAACATGTTCTCAACTTTTTGAGTTTAATTTTAACTTAACGTGTTTTTAACAAATGTTCAGAAGATTTTTTAAAAATGTTAAGAGTCCATAGTTTTGATTACGAAAGTTGTATTTACTTATCTATTTTAGAACGATAATGCAAAATGCGATATCTCCTGAAAATATTTAGAAATTAAACCAAATCGAGCTATGCCAGATAACTTGTTCATGATACTTTTGGGTTTGGTTTTAAGGAATAATGTGAGGCACATAACTCGTTAATGATACATTTGGGTTTGGTTATGAAGGAATAAATGTGAGGCGCACAACCGACCAAGCCCCACAAATGAAACAGAATTACCTCGAACTATAGTGGATTCGATGTTGTTTGCAATGATGTCGTTGTGTTGCAAGTTTTAAAGTACTCAAAGAAGTCTCACAAATCTGAAAGCATCCGAATTTAAAACTTGATATAATCCATCTCACTTACTTCAAAGGACAGTAAATAACTTATAAAAGGAACATAAATATTTTAGATTACGATAGCAAATATTCATGTGTCATTATTACACTTACATGCCTTAGTCCATTAGGATGAGAACGTATGCTTAAATGTCACATCTATAGGAATCGCAACTAGCTAATATGTTGAAGTGTAAATGAATTACAACTTATCTCCATATGAATTACATATAACAAATTGTGGGAAAAAGTTTATTTTTAATGTTTAATATAGAGACGTTTACAAACAAAAATTCATGCAACCTCATGACATAATTGGAATACTAAAAGCTTTGTTATATCCTACACTAAATGGGCGGGCTAACTTCAAAAATTCGTTTAAGATAATAGAGGATGAAAAAAATGATACTTCTTATAAAGTATCACATACACAATATCTGAATCCAATTACGTTGTATGGTAATGTATAATATCTAAGTAGCTTGAAAAGATGAACAATCTATAATATAAACCATTTTCCTTTTTTACTATTTCAACCTTTTTGTCCCACATAGACTAAACAACGAAATTGTTGTTTGCTAATATACCATAGCTAATACTAGTCGTGCGATTTAAAGCTAGTATGATGTTTCAAGTTTCTATTCTCTCTTCAGTAAATAAAGTATTTATTGAGAACACTTTATGAACAATGAAAGGCCATATTAACTCTTAAATTTTGTTTTTGTAACAAAATATATATTACCACTTCAAATTTATTTTTGTAACATAGACTTCAAAACTTTTCCTATGCCTAGATTGAGAGTCCAAACGTTTCTCTTTTAAGGATTGCGGTCAATGTAGAAATTAGAAAACATGATTTATTTATATAATTGTAAAACTTTTGAAAGCTAGAATTGAACATGTCAACTCTTTGTACCCTTTCTTTAAACAATGACCACCAAAAATAAAGAATGAACTGATTTAAGTTGTGGGGAGGAGGGGGGGGGGGTTGTTTAGTGATTGTTTGATCATTTTGAAGTAACAAGTTTAGTGTATATATATATATATATATATATATATATATATATATATATATATATATATATATATATATATATATATATATATATATATATATAATATATATAAGGGAATGGTAGAAACACATAAATAATCCACACAAAGAATCCACACGCTGATGTGGTAGGGGCTTATTGTTTATTTTGATACACTTTCTCTCTCTTCTTTATGAATAAATCAATCAGACCCTGCCATATCAGCGTGTAAATTCTTTTTGTGAATTGTTTATGTGATTTTAGCATTCCCCTATATAAAGTGCATATTTGTTTTTTTTTACTCTACAACAAAAAAGCTAAAATATGCAGCTACATGATTATTTATAAGGTTTTAAGCGATCCCAAACAACCCTTTATACTTATTTACAAAACATTTTATCATGTTGTATTCTGTAATCAGGTTAATTCAAATAAACAAAAAGCATTATCAAATTTATAAACTCGTCAGAAACAAGTTATTATAGATGCAACTTAAAATGCTGATAATTAAACATAACTACATAAGGTGTATTGCACTATCCAAACACTCGAAAATTGCTTACTACATGAATACACCCAAACACAGAGATTCATATAAGTCCTTCAATTGTCACTTTGTAATTTTTACTGGTAAGATAATAGATTACCATTATATCCATTGGAATATGAGCATATATATATGAATTTTTTATTTAACTACTTATTCAACCAAATTTATCTTGTGATTAAAACTTGTTTTTGCTTTTAGGATATATATTATGACTTGAGCTCGATGCTTTAATCAAAATCCCACATCGGTTTTAATGGAAGGAAATTATGATACCATATAATTCATGGAGTGTAGGTTGTCTTTGTTGATATTTGTGTTAGAAATTTGAGCTTGGTCATAAAAGATGTTTAGAAAATTATTTCCTCAATTTCTCTTGAAAGACGAGCTGAAGACCTAACATATATCATTCTTTTTATCTTTTGGAACCTTTTATAAGATATTGACAGTTTGTCCTAGAATATTTCTATATATATATCTATGCTTGTAAATAGGCTTACGTGCAATTACCTAAGTGAAAAGAAGAAAAAAAGATACAAACTTTTAAATATACTCAACTTATACTAGTCAGCGTATTGAAACTCGGTTTTAATTGATTGATTAGAATGGTACAAATAATGCATAAGTAAAGAGTAAAAAATTTAGGTGCCTAATTATTTTTGTAACCAAAACCATGACAACTTTCCAATCTGTTGAAAGTATAGAAATATCTTTATCAAACAGTTGAACCTTGAGGGGTATTTTATGTAACATTTCTATACTAATGTTTCTAACTCTAATACTTTGGATGCTGTTTGTTAAGTTCTATTTGTGCAGGGTTGAATGTGTAATATCTCTGGCTATATATTGATCTTCTCAGCTAGGGTTTCATATCTCTCTCACGATTATCTCTCTCAAAGTTTCACATACAAGTTTATTATCTTCATCTGGGTTTTACTGGTTTTCTGGGTAGTTTACTATTGTAAGCTGGTGTTATAGATCATCTTGATCTTTGGTTTGGTCTTAGTGTGTGAGCAATTGTATTCTATTGTTGCACCTATTAGAGGGACAACAATCTTTCTTTGTATCTGTTTTGGTTAGCACCTGTGTTAGGGACTAATCTACTGTGTATATTGTTATAATAAAAGATTATCACCAAGGGGTGGTTGGTTGGGTGATTATTGATATTATTCTGTACCATTTTAACATGGTATCAGAGCTCTAGGTTGGTAATTGGCTAATTGACGGGTTGTGAGCTCGATTGGTTTTTTAGGGTTTTTTCTTGAAACCCTGATTTTTGGGGGTTTTCTGGTTTCTATGGTTCTTGTTTAGATTGAAGGTGGTTTTGGTGGTTTGGGAAGTTGAATTGTTGATTTCTTGGTACGATTGGAAGAAACCCTAATTTTTTAATTTGGGGGTTTCTTGTATTCTGGGAATCTTGTGGTTCTTGGGCTATTGATTGATTCTTTTCCGCTGCTGGTTTCATCTTTTACGCACTGTAAGGTTTAATTTCTTTTTCTTTAGGATTGACTAGTTCTGAGTTTAATGGGCGTAAACGGATTGACTAACTTCTTGATTTGCCTCCTTGAGAGGTGTGAATAACTGCTCTGGTCAATCACAGCTTACTGGCTTGGGCTAAGTTAGTCCTGGGTGTGTGTTTCTTGGTTTAGTTTATGTTTGGTAGTTTGTAGTTTCTTGGTATATCTGTTTGATTGTTTGTCTGTTTAGTTTGTGTTTCTGTTTCTTTTTCGGTCATTATGGCTATCATGATTAGTAGTCTTGATCAGAGTAATCCTTTGCATTTGCATCCTAATGATTCTAATTGTGCATCTATTGTTAGTATTAAATTGGCTGGTTTAGAGAACTATAGAGTCTGGGCTAGTGCTATAAAACTTTCTATGCAAATTAAAAATAAGGTGGGGTTTCTTGATGGTACTTGTCTTAGAACTGCTTATGCTGCAAGTCCCTTACTGGAAGCCCAGTGGGACAGATGTAATGCAGTGGTGCTTAATTGGATCTTGAGTTCTTTAACTCAAGATGTGTATCTTGGACATGTATTTTCTGATAATGCTTCTGTTGTTTGGAGAGATTTAAAAGATACATATGATAGAATTGATGGTTCTGTGGTTTTTAATCTGTTTCAAAAGATTAATAGTGTTAAACAGGGTGGTTTACCTGTTTCTGAGTATTATCATAAGTTGAATTCTTTGTGGAGAGAGTTTGATATTCTTACTAAGTTGCCTGATTGTGTTTGTGAGGCTAGACAAGAACTTGTTGATCATGGGAAGTTGTTAAAATTGATGCAGTTCCTTATGGGTCTTGATGACATTTATCAACCCATAAGAAGTACTCTTTTGACTAGGGAAATCCTTCCTGAAGTCAAAGATGCTTTTGTCATTGTATCAAGGGAAGAATCCCATAGAGGGGTTCCAACCACAACTGTTAAATCTGAGAAGGCTCAGGTTTCTGCTTTTGTTTCTAAGACTTATGATAATAAGAATACTAGTTGGAGAAAAAACAGTAATAATAACAATTCTGGGTCTAATAACAGGGGAAATTATGATAGTTTGCTTTGTACTCATTGTGGTTTGAAAGGTCATACTGTTGATAGATGTTTTGAAGTTATTGGTTATCCTCCTGGTTTTAAAAAGAATCCTAATCTGAAACCTGCTAATAACTTTAATAAAACCAATGATATAAAGAGTGCCTCTGTTGTTAATAATGGCTCTAAGAATTGTTCTGGAAGTATGTCTCTGAGTAATGAACAGGTTATGAAGTTGTTAAGCTTGTTGAATGATAAACCAGGATCCTCTGCTCATGCTAATATGGCAGGTAGAGATTCTTGTTCTTTTTTTAACTGCAATGTTTTCTTTAATCAGCATTTTTATAGATTCTTTGGTGCTAATATTAAGATGAATGGGGTTAATTAACATCTGGGATGGATAATTGATTCTGGGGCTAATCAGCATTTAACTAATAGTCCTCTTAATATGCATAACTTGGTTGATATATCTGATAAAGATTACTGTGGGACATCCAAATGGTACTCTTGCTAAAGTTACTCATGTTGGTAACTTGAAACTTAATGATAATGTGGTTTTGTTTGATGTTCTTGTTGTTCCTGAATATTGTGTTAGTCTTATGTCTGTTAATAAGTTAATTAAAGATAGTAAGTTGAGAGTTGATTTTGATGAGACTAAATGCTATATTCAGGATTTGAATCAGCAGAGGGTGCTGGGGACTGGTAGTGAGTCTGGTGGTTTGTATTTGTTTGATAAGTCTAGAGTTTCCTCTGCTTTTGTGACTAAAAGTGAGTGATTTAGTTGTTTTGTTTCTAAAGATGTTTGGCATAGTAGATTGGGATATCCTGCTAATCCAGTTTTGAAACTTTTAAAAGGTTCTTTAAAATTAACTAATATTGATCATGGAGCACCTTGTGATGTTTGCCATAAGGCTAAACAAACAAGGGATCCATTTCCTTTAAGTGAACATAAAACATCTGGTTTTGGTGACCTGATACATCTTGATGTATGGGGACCTTATAAGGTGGTTAGCAGGGAAGGTTTCAGATATTTTTTTACTATTGTTGATGACTACAGTAGATCTGTTTGGGTGTATATGCTAAAAGGAAAACATGAGGTTTTTGAGATGTTTCAAAGTTTTTTTAAAATGGTTTTGACTCAGTTTAATAAGAAAATTAAAATTGTCAGATCTGATAATGGTACTGAGTTTGTTAATAATAAAATGGGTGAATTTTTTGATACAATGGGTATTATTCATCAAACTAGTGTAGCATATACTCCTCAACAGAATGGAATTGCTGAAAGGAAACATAGGCATCTGCTTAATGTGGCTAGAAGTCTTATGTTTCAGGGGGGGATTCCTCTTGTGTTTTGGTCTGATTGTGTTTTAACTGCTACTTATTTGATTAACAGGTTGCCTTCCTCTGTTTTGAATGGTAAATCTCCTTTTTCTTTGGTTTATGGAAGAGAACCTAGTCTGGCACATCTTAGGAGTTTTGGGTGTCTTGTTATGCTACTATCTTAAAAGAGTCTGATAAGTTTTCTGAAAAATCTGAAAAATGTGTTTTACTTGGTTATGCAAGTGGAAAGAAAGCTTACAAATTATTAAGTCTAGAAAATAGATCAATTTTATACTCAAGAGATGTTAAGTTTTATGAGACTATTTTTCCATACAAAATGAAACAGTCTGATTCTTCAAATGCTTCGAGAGTGTACTGGTAGTATAATAGATTCTAGAACTTGTTTTGTGATGCATTCCGAGATCGCTAGTGAGACTACACTTGTGTAGTTAGGAATAACTAAATGATAAGAGGCATTAGGATAACCCTTGTTTGATACCCGTATTATAATTACTTCTTCCACATTGGTTGAGTAATTCCCCCACACCCTTGCGTTGTACTCATCTTTAGTACACGATACCCCTAGTTAACCCGTCAGAGCCTATCCTTTTCGCGGTTCTCGTGATGTTTCGGTTTTCCGGAATATCAACGAAGAGCATTGTTTAAAATCCACCCCCAAATGTACACCCAAATCGCCTTAGCCTACCTTGTATGCACTCACTTTTAGTGCATTATTGTTATCATACTAAACCTTTAGTTCAATTATCTAGCTGCTTTCATAAGTTGCTAAGTCGAGACATATTCTTTGTACACAGTTTTCGAACGATTTGGACTCATAAGAAAAGTTAAATTTTATGAAATGACGGGAATGAACGTTAAATTCAAATTCTCTTTATTTACGTAATAATGTACTCCAAGTGTTTTGATCTTTTCAATTCGGGTCAAATTAATGTTAGAGTAATAAAAACTCAAGTGTAAGAATGTACCTATAAATCCCTATTATTTTGATGTTATCGTAGAGGATGGTAGAGTAAAAGTGTATGAATAAAAAAAAAATCGAAAAAATAGAGTGTTGAAAAAAAAAATACAGGCTACCATCCTACATCTATCTTTAAATTTATGTTTATTTGTTTCGAGTTATCTAGAGTTTAGAGTGTCGAGTCTTGGCTTAGCAACGCCATTCTTCTCATGCTTGTAACATAAAGATTTTTGACTTTCCACCACTAAATCGCCTATCCCACCAAACCCTTTGTTTCCCTACCGTAAGCCTAACGTTACAACCCTTTAAAAGACCTCTTGGATAGTTTTTTTCTAGGTGCTTACGCCAAAGCGATGGAGGTTTGATCTAGTCTCAAGCCTATGGTAATCTATGTACTAGGACCGGTTAATGAGTGTTTATCTTTCATTTCCAACTTGATATATTTCATATACACCAGAGAGATGAGAGTATCCAAACACCACTTGTGAGGTGCTAGTAAGTAATTTCCGTGCTTGTTATGACTTTTGTGGGGCTTATACGTGTTGTGAATTGTTCTAAACTAATGCTTCATGACCCCTAACTTATAAATTAATTGGCCAAAAGCACATTTGCTTGAGGACAAGCAAATACCAAGTGTAGGGATATTTGATAAGGATTTAAAAGGTACACTTTTGAGGGGTCATTTAAGCCCTTAATCGACCACTTTTATATCCGTTACCGCTTAATTTCGCTCCTTATCACTTTTTAGGTCTCTTGAATGCAAATTGTTGGAATGACACTTATTCGGACGAAAAGGCGCGAATATATGAAGAAAATGGCCAAAGTCAAGAATCAAGACACTCAAGCTGCTGGAACAGAAGGTGACAGCGTCACAGCCAAATGGCGACACCGTCGCAACACACTTTGTGACGACTAAGAAGCCAAATTGCTATTTTGCACTTGACAGCATCAGGTTTTAAAGAGTAGGGCGTCACAACTTAGACGGCCTAGATTTGGATCCCGACGGCGTCAGAAGATGAAGCCGACGGCGTCACAACCATAAGGTGACGCCGTCACAGAATTGACGTGGCCAATACGAAAACCTAATGGCGGCGATCTGACGGCGTCACAAATAAAGAGTGACGCCGTCGCATATTGTAACTTTATATATAGAATTCGAATTTTCAGAATTTTAGAGAGGTAGTTTTGTGGAGTAAAACCTAAACCGAACTTTGGCTGTCTTGGGCAGTATCTTAGGGTTTCATACCCTATTTTACAACAAGATAAGGGGTTTACTTCATTAATTCAATTATGTCTTCAATTGTTTGTGTGTATGCTTGCGTGTTTTCCATGTCCGGCTAATTTACTTGTGTGTTTGCTTAGATCTATGAAACCTAGGTATAGATTGGTTGTCTCTTATCTTAATTGTGATTGACCTAGTATTGCGATAGGTCATTCGTTGTGTTTTTAATGCTTGAGTAATCTTTGTGAACATTAGTTTATAATCACCTAGAGTTATTGTAGGCTGAACATCCAAAGGTAACCTTAGAGTTAGTTTATGAATCCTAGAGATTTCGTAGGCAATAACCTTAAGGTAGTCTCAAAGGGTTAGGGAAAAACGCATACCGTACGACCTTAGAAGACACAACGCGTTAAGAATAAGGGCGTGCAGTTCAACCATCAATAGGAGATAACTAGGGAGTAATAGCATCTAGGTAAACACATCTTTAAATCATCATAAGAGCACACAACAATAGACATAGACTACCCTCACCTTAGCTTAGTTAATTTAGATAAGTAGAGTAATCAGTAGAAATACCACCCCCCAAATCTAATACCCCGAGATTCGTACCTTTCAATTTTCTAAAAAAATAAAAAAAAATAAAAAATGATCTTCTTCAACCCCAACCTTAGCGTAGTAATGTCTCACTAGCATTCCTATTCCCCTAGAGAACTATATCAATTCCCGAGGCTTACCCTAATACTACACTACAACGATTAGGTTCACTGCCTAGGGTGTTGAAAAACTTGCTCGACGAAAAAGAAGTTCCTTTGACCCTGAATGCGTGTTGTACGCGTATCAGTCGTTATTACAATCATTTGCCTCAATACTTTAGCATGAAAAAAAGTTTTATAACCCACTAAGCTCGCAAACATACGAAGTAGAATATGTGTTAGCATAATGATAATATCTATTAACCAATTTTTAATTTGGTGTAAAGTTGCCCTAGTTACTTACTATTTTTCGATGAAACTATCTCAACTTTTTGTCCCACATAGGTCAATGAGAGAAACTTGTACTAGCTTATATATCGTAGTGCATTTAGCATCTACGTGTAAAAGTTAACATAATGGTTTCACTGTTCTGTGTTGTTCGTGTAAAATATTTACACTTATCAATACACAAATTTGAGAAAGTTATATGAACTCTTATCTTTTTGTAACAGAGACTTTGTTTATTTTTCTTTTACAAAGATTAAGAACAAAAATCTACAATGACAAAAGTAATAAAACTAGCTTCCATAATCCTAAGTGGGGAGTAGTTAGGAAACATGTTTTTCATAACAAGCTCTAATCGATTGAAAATTGTATTTGTTGGGTTAGAGTATCTCATTAAGTCCAAAAGCATTTGTAGTCAAAATCGATATCGTGTATCTCATTAAGTCAAAAAGATATACTAACACTCTTGTAACAATAATTGGAACACCAAAAGCCACTCTAAAAAGAATTAGCAATACTACTAATAACCGAGAGGGCAAATGTTTTTTAAAATGTATTATATTTGTTACTATTTGTTTTTGTAGGTAGCAAATAATTTTTTTGCTTTTGTGGGTACTTTCCTTTCAAATTCATCTTTTTAGGGTATTATGTAACATTTTTGCCCTTTGAAGAAAAAAAAAATTCTATTAGCTAAAAGGGACAAAAATGTCCAAAAATTTCGCAAAATACCCAAAAAAAGATAAATTTGAAAGAAAAGTACTCACAAAAAAATTTGTTCGCTACCCACAAAACCAAATGGTCGCCAGCATGATACCTTTTGAAAACATTTGCCCTACCATTAGCCTCCTTAGAACTATCGAGTTCAGACTTCAATACCATACCTTGAGATTCATCAACTTCAACATGTATATTCTTTTTTTTTAACTTCTGAACTCTTTTTTGTGCTTAAAACAACTTTCTTTACCAATTATATTGCTCAACTCCAAACTGCTTCGAGCCTTTTTACACGGTTTGCAAGAACATAATTTTCGAGTGTCCTTCGTTGTTGTACTTTCATAATTCTCTTGAGGCTACTCCTACTCTCTTTATGTGCAGAAATATCAAAAGTAAGAATAGTTGAACTAGTCGTCAATTGATCATTTTCTTGACTTGTTAAATCTCGCATCTATGAACTTTTACACGAAACAACACTTCTTAGTTTTTAGGTGAAATTGCCAAAAGCTTACGTACGAAAGCTTGGATATGATGCCGGAAATAATAGCCGTAACTATGATTTTTATCTTGACATAACTAAAACCATAAACTAAAAAAATAGCAATGCTTAACTCACGATACACACGTACAAACAAACGATTTTCGCAAACAATAAGATACCATCCACTAAAAAGAACTGAGTTACTCGAATCAAGTTTAGACGAAAAATACTTTACGATACCAACGAAACTAAACTTCCTGGCATGTAATTCAAGAAATAGAGGACTTGTCGTATTTATACGTTAATTTTCCCCACGAGAGGAACAAAGAAATTACAGTGAACCCACATGAAAACCAATGATATGAAGTTATGAATTGTCCTCCATATGAGGAACTACGAACCCATTAATAGATAAACGACATATAATAAACACATGGCCATTATGAATACTAAAAGTGCATTTTCAATATTTGGGTACCTTGCTTATTCTTTTTGAATAAAAACCATACATCCCTAATCCCATATAGGTTAAATACATAAAGAGTTCCTAGCATATATAGTAAAGTGTATGTAAACGTATGTGTTGATAAGTGGTTTATACTTTGGGTGCATTATTGTTCAATATTTAAGGAAAAATTTGAACGATAACATTTGTGAAGGTATCAAATATATATAACAAGTTCTTAACGTTTTAATTTTTATTTTATTATTTTAACTTAACTTGTTTTTAACAATTGTTCAAAAGATGTTTTTAGAAGGTTCCGAGTCCATAGTTTTGCTTACAAAAGTTGGATCATATTTATTTATGATACTTTTGGGTTTGGTTTTTTGGAAGAGGCATATAACTTGTTAATGATACATTTGGGTTTGGTTATGAAGGAATAAATGTGAGGCAGACAACCGACTAAGCCCGACGAATGAAACATAATCACCTCGCAGTATACTGAATTCGATGTTTTTTGCAACGATGTCGTTGTGCTGCAAGTTTTAAAGTACTCAAAGAAATCTCACAAATCCGAAAGCATCCGTATTTAAAACTTCATATTATCCATCTCAATAACTTCAAAGGACAGTAAACAACTTATAAAATAAATATAGTAGATTACGATAGCAAAAGTTCATTTGTCGTTATTACACTTACACTAGCTAATAGGCTGAAGTGTAAATGAATCTCAACCACTGTTCTGAAAGGCTCCGCAAAGGCCTCGCAAAGGCATGAGGCTTGGCCATGCCGCCACGCCGCCTTATGTCACATGTCTTTGTAAACTCGATATATATGAATTATGATATGAATATATAAATATTTTCATACTTTGTGCCGCCTTATGTCACGCCTTATAAACGCAAAAGCTTCGCCTTAGCCGCAAAGGCATGAGGCTTGGCCATGCCGCAACACCACGCCTCGCGCTATTTATAACCTTGATCTCAACTTATCTATACTATATAAAATGGAAAAATGGTCAAAGTGGAAAAAGTGAAAAATGTTGAAAGTTGAATGTTAAAAACATGGTCAATGGAGAGAGAAATAAATAATATAATTAATACTCTTATTAAAACACCTCATTACTTAAAAGTACAATAATTTATTCACATTGTACACCCAATTAAAAGCACATCTACCAAATTAAAAACAACCAATTGAAACCGATTCCGGGTTGACCCGTTGAAACCGATACTAGGGTTGACTGTTGAAACCGATACGGTTGACTCGGGAGCGCTTCAAACCCGGCGCGGCTGACCCGGTTTAATTTGACATTTTTTCGACCCAACCTATCGGTTTGACTCGGTTTAAATCGGCATGTTTTTTTTACCGGAACGGTTCAACCAGTTGAACCACCCGGGTGAAATAGGGTTTCAAATTTGACAAAATTATATGAGAAATGATGAAGTAGTTGTGGAACCCGTGGCAATTTTTTTGAAAGGAGAGACCGAGTAATTGTAGTTTTTGGTTTATTTTGCTTTGACACATGTAATTTGTCATTTGTATAATGTTATTTTAAAAAATGTTGCTCTTGCACCATTTAAGGGACTAGCATATATGAATCGTCGTTTAAAAGTTAATATATATATTGTATAGCCCTTTGTCCAGTGTATCAATAATGTTATGTAAGTTTATTAAAATCATAAAAAATAAATAGTATTGTTATCTTTAGCGATAATTATTTGTACCTCAAACAAATAGCTTTGAACAATGCATAAATATCTATACAAATTGATAGTACAAAATAATCTTATATGGTGATATCCAATTTGCAAAGTTACAATTTTAAAAGCCACAAACCAAATGATAAATGTTACACATGTAAAAAAAATAGTTATCAATGCCTAAATTACTGACAAAACAAGAAAAAGCGGTTACACATGTTGGCTATACCTCTAAACTACAATATAATATTGCCAACTACATAATACCGTTGCTTTTTGTAATGCTTGAATCTATTATTACTAAAAATCTTAATAACTTAAAACAATCCTATTAGAAAATATACTCACACACTTAGATCGACTCCACATAATTTTTTAAAAAACTATATATTTATGCTGCTATGCAACCACGCATCAGAATTGTAGTTATTCGAAAACGATTCTCTAATGCTACAAATACAGTTTGTTGAAAGAAACTTATGGGTCGTCGGAACTTTGCAGAAAACTAGACATCGCTGCCGCTAGGCGCGGGTACTCGTCTAGTTATTGTTCAATATTTAAGGAAAAATTTGAACGATAACATTTGTGAAGGTATCAAATATATATAACAAGTTCTTAACGTTTTAATTTTAATTTTATTATTTTAACTTAACTTGTTTTTAACAATTGTTCAAAAGATGTTTTTAGAAGGTTCCGAGTCCATAGTTTTGCTTACAAAAGTTGGATTATATTTATTTATGATACTTTTGGGTTTGGTTTTTTGGAAGAGGCATATAACTTGTTAATGATACATTTGGGTTTGGTTATGAAGGAATAAATGTGAGGCAGACAACCGACTAAGCCCGACGAATGAAACATAATCACCTCGCAGTATACTGAATTCGATGTTTTTTGCAACGATGTCGTTGTGTTGCAAGTTTTAAAGTACTCAAAGAAATCTCACAAATCCGAAAGCATCCGTATTTAAAACTTCATATTATCCGTCTCAATAACTTCAAAGGACAGTAAACAACTTATAAAATAAATATAGTAGATTACGATAGCAAAAGTTCATTTGTCGTTATTACACTTACACTAGCTAATAGGCTGAAGTGTAAATGAATCTCAACCAACGATACGAAAGGCTCGCAAATGCTCCGCAAAGGCCTCGCAAAGGCATGAGGCTTGGCTATGCCGCCACGCCGCCTTATGTCACATGTCTTTGTAAACTCGATATATATGAATTATGATATGAATATATAAATATTTTCATACTTTGTGCCGCCTTATGTCACGCTTTATAAACGCAAAAGCTTCGCCTTAGCCGCAAAAGCGTGAGGCTTGGCCATGCCGCAACACCACGCCTCGCGCTATTTATAACCTTGATCTCAACTTATCTCCATATGGATTACAGATGATAAATAATGGCAAAAAAAAAAAAAAAAAAAAAAAAAAAAGAGTTTATTTTTATGTTTAAACAATAGAGACGTTTACAAACCAAAATTCATGCGACTGCATGATATAATTAGAATACTAAAAGCTTTGTTAGTTGCAAAAAATTGTAAAGAGAGAATCTCAAATGGATTTATAAATTATAACCCACATTAGAGTATGTCCTTGTATAGTCTTATTTTAAATCAATTTAGTGAAATAAATAAGGGGTAATTATGAGAATATATTTTTTGCTCAAGGTGTCATCATTTTTTAGGAAAAAAGTTTGGGTATTTTCAAAATAGACTTTGAGACTTGCGACTTTTCTACTTTTCATATACGCTTGACAAGTGTCCTTCGAAGTTTGTGTACCCAATCATTTTTCTCGACTTTTACGGCTACGATTTACAAATGAGCGCGAATCTAGGCGACTTTTTAGAATCTTGCGTAATGTTTTTTTGTCCTTTAGTAAAAAAAGTCAAAGTTATAAAATTATTTTTTTATACATTTAGTTCCTTCCCGAGGTTGGCGACTTAAGCGAATCAATATAGCGACTTATTTTTTCTGCTCTCTTTTTGTACCTAAAGTCTGTTTTAACATATTTTTAAACCTTTTTTACCTGTTTTCAAATTTTTACCCAAATACAACACACACACTAACACTCACACTAACACTACTACCAGAAAAAACACAATTCAAAATTGTGAAACCCTAAATCAATCCCTAATTATTCAGTCAATTAAACTCCAAAATGGCTTACATTCCCCAATATTTTGATGCTAAGGTAACGGTTCGTTCCAAGGTTAAGTTGTTTTCGGAAATTAAGTCTAAATTGTTAAGCAATCCAGATCGAATGAAGGCAGGTTCAGAGCAACTGTTTTTGGGCCATGGTTAGATATTCCTGACCTAGGTAAAGGGAATCATATTGTTAATTTCGTTTTACAACACCAGGTATATATCGACAAACTTCTTGATTCTTGTCCCCCCATTTTATACAAAATTGGGAACAATGTATTGAAATTCGGTCGGGAACAGTTTCTATTGATGACTGGATTTTGTTTTGGTCGTTTGCCTCCCCCTGTAGAAATTGATCGAAGTCCTTTTGCTTTGCGTGTCTTTCCTGAAAAACAATTAATAAGAAAGGTAACTGTAAAAGGCAATGAGCTTTTAGATTTGTTTGGGAATGACACAGAATTTTCAAAGTTATCGGTGAGGATGCGGTAAGTAAGGTATGTATGTTGCTAGTCGCTGAGGTCGTGTTCATAGGTCGTGGACCTTGGTACATTGTTGACAGTCATTTGTTGCAATTAGTTGAGGATTTTGGGGCATGGAATGCATATCCATGGGGAGAGTTCTTGTGGACCCGTTTTTACAAAAATTTAGCCAATGTGGTACACCGGCATTACAATGCTCACTACAAAGAGAAATTGCAAGAAAACCCTTCTACAATTGCAACATATAATATTTCTGGCTTTTTCTTGGCTTTTAAGGTTAGATGTGTATACATTTATGAACATCTCAGTTTTTGTTTACTAGCAGTTCATACAATGCTTTTATTCTTTTTGTTTATTTTAGATATGGATTCTTGAGAGTTATCCCACTAGCACTGAATGGTGGAACAAAGACCCGTCAAAGATACCACGTTGTCTTTGTTGGTCAAAGGGTAAAACATTTGCCAAACGCCATTATGGCAAACGTTTTGGTCCTGTAAGCATTTCCATTTGTTTGTATTTGTCAAATAACTTACGACTTCGTTATATTTGTTTTTAACTTTATAATTGTTTGTTTACTAGGGTTCTATTCCAGTCTTGGATCTTCTTCCAACAAATGCGGAAATGTTACAACCATGGTTTGCACCAAGTAACGCATATTTGAGCCAGTTGGATAGTCTACAAGATCAATTACTGCGATGATCCCACTAATGAGGTAAGTTGCCCCGTTTGTGCAAACCATGGTTGTATTCACGTTGACAATTGACCATTGCACATTTTGTTTCGATCTTGCTTTGTAGGTGCATAAAGAGGTGGTGATATCTGATACAGATGTGGCGTTAGGTGATAAAGAGGTGGCTATAGTCAATAATGATGTGCCAAGAACGATAAAGGTCAAAGTTCCAATCAGCTAGACATACATGCCGAGGTTGACGGTATTAACAATAGACTTGCCGTTGTAGAGGAAGCTCTAAACATACAACCCCGAGCCAATAAAGATACAACCCCGAGCAAGCTAGACATTAATGTAGGAGTCCTTAATGATATTAAAAATAGACTTGCCGTTGTTGAGGAAGCTCTAAAGATACAACGTCCAAAGGTGAACATGGTCTTTACATTCAATTTTAGGATATATGTTTCGTAAGAACTTTGAATTAGAAAATGAGACACGTATATTACAACAACTTTTAAAAACTCGTAAGTCGTAAGTATAATGAGGCTTTGTTGTAAATGTACCCACACGTGAATTTCATTCCTCCTTGGAGTTGTTTTGTAAATTTGATGTATCCCTTGCTAGGGTCTATCAAACCCCTGCTAGCGGTTTTCAATCCACTGCTAGCAGGTTCCTTTAATGTATCACTTGAGGGGCTGTTTTTGTAAATTTGATGTATCCACCTGCTATCGTCTATCAAACCACGCTACTGTCTATCAAACCACTGCTATCGGTCTATCAAACCATCTATCGTCTCATCAAACCACTGCTAGTGGTTTTGAATCCACTGCTAGCATGTTTCTTTAGTAGTATAATTGATTGTATATTTTAAATTTCAGACTTCAACTCATACGCACGGCAAATCGGATGAGGGTTGTTTTGGCCAAAATGCCATGGAAATTCAGACGTCAAGTCCATTCATAATGAAAATGGAATGGTAGTCCTAGTTTGTTTGAGCTTCATTCTCGTGATGTTCATTCGTCGGGCGATTATAATAAGGTTATGTTCCTTTTAGTAGTACTTTTTATTTTATTGTTTTTTTTGTAATACCTAAATCAGTTTGGTTAACTACGAATTCGACAAATCGAGTTGTGTAAATCTGAAAAAACAAGTTGGTCTTACTTATATAGACCCTACCGCTTTTCCATCAACTATGTCGCAGCTTGTGGAATATTGTCTTCACGACGGACCATTGTCGTTAGATGATCACATTCCATCATGATCCCGATCATTTCAATTTACCTAATTTGAATGAAACATTTTCTCAATCGGCTGTTGAAGAGCTATATATAAATTCCACCTGCACTATCTATACATGTTTGCTATATTTGGTCATCCATATAGATTTGTTATTCTTGTATAATTCAGGGAAACGGCTGCAGCTAGATGAACAGGTGGAGCTAGAAGATGATTTCTCTGTTTATGGACTTTCGGAAGTTGAGGACAAACAGGTTGGGATAGATGAACAAAATGCTGCTGAAAACAAGGAAGATGGCGAAAAACACCGAGTGGTGGTGGTAAGTGTTGATGATAAACCTGGAAGATGTTCAAGCTACTGAGATACATGCTCATGATTCCGATGTTACGATGAAATTAAGTGAAGGTGCATCTAACGTTGACCATAAATCTGGTGATGATAAACACGAGAGGCGGTTCAAGTACATGAAATACATGCTCATGAAGGTGTGTTTAATGTTGATGATAAGTCTGTAAAGGGCGTTCACGGTAACGAAAATGCCATTGTTGATTGCAATTCTGCTGATCAACACTCTCATGATCGTGAGAAAGTAGGTGAAGTAGTTTTAAACGTGGATGATAAATCTATAGAGGGTGTTCAATTTAATGAAAATGTCATTGTTGATTGCAATTTGTTGATTAAACACTCTCATGATCGTGAGGCAGTGTTAAATGTTGCTGAGAAATCTATAGAGGTGGTTCAAGGTAATCAAAATAACATTATAGATTCTCATGAAGGTTAGAAAGTAAGTGAAGCAGTGGTCACAAAGGCAGGGATGGGTATGAGCATATGAATCATCTTGGAGATATGGTTATTCATAATGAAGCATACAATGTTGATGCCCACGTTAAGGAGAAAGAAAGCGGGGTTGAGTTACCGGTTGCAAATCTGTTGTCAACCAAGGCGGTAATAGACAAAATTGATAATGATGCTGTGAAGTCAAGACAGATGATGATTCATAATTCTGACGTACAAGCCAATAAGCGCTGCTACAGCTCTGAGGACGCTACATTATTTATTAAAGTTACCAATTCCTTTCAAAAGTTGATGTTATTTCATATGAATTTTTTTTGTATAGTATGTTTTCATGCGGGGTAAAAGGAAGAGAAATGCAAGTAAGTTCAGACAGTCACCTTATAATGCCCTAGCAATAAAGAAAACTAGAAAGGCCAAAGTTACCAAAGAGAGTGATGCCAAAGTTACCCAAGAGAGTACTCTCCTGTTTGAAACAAGATGATGAGTCAAAAGGACAAACCAGTGGGCAAGTGTTTGCAGGAGCCATACGTGAATCTCCCTCCCGACTCCACCCTTCAAACAGCCGAACGACTCAAAAAAGCTGAGAAAAGATATTAATCCACCACGTGGTGAAGATAATCAGTTGGAAACATGGGTAGAGGTATAGAAGAACTACATTTAGAAACAGATATCTTAAAGACATATACATTAATCTTGTTTTTAAAAATTTCGGGAGCTGTCACGGAAGGTTGCGATATCAACAAGATTACTAAACCAGCGTGTATGGGTACCTTTATAAAAAAGATTTGAAGTCATCGCATAGCTTTCCTTGGGGTCTTGGCGACATCGTTGTTAATCAAAATTTTTTGGTTGGCTTTGTGGGGTTATGGAAGAGGCAATAAAAAAGGATGGCTTGGAGATGAGGTACCTAACAAATATTTAATTTCCATAAAAAATTTAATTATTTTCTTTGAATTAGTTTATCGGTATTTTGCTTATAAAAAAAATTTGTAGCATCTGGATCTCTGGGTTGATCTAATGTGGCGTTCGGTCGGGCAATGCCGATTGGGTATGGCTGGACCATTTTTCTCTTCCTCTATCCTTGAAGGGTCTATGCGTGGTTACTACGCCACTGGTCAACGCTATCCATTGCCATGGTCTAGTGTGGAGAAGGTTTGTATATAAAGACCATACTTTCTTCTAGATATTTGGGTAAATATATATACATGCTCAAAATGTGATGAATTATGACAAGGATTATTTGATCACATTTAGGTATACTTTCCTGTGAACGTACCGAGTGCCTCTGGTTTCTCGTCGAGTTGCAAATTCGTACCGAGTTATATAAACAATTTATGACACACTAGGTAGCGCCAGAACTCTGAGACGAGAGAAAAGAATTTAAAATGGAGGGTCACTTTTGAGAGAAAGCTACCACAGTATCTAAACTTGTGTAAAGTTCTTCAAGCCAAATCAATATTGTTTCGATTATAAATCACATTTGAGTTGCGGATGATGTCCTATACAAGCCAATGCATACGGTGATTCGCGGAGTTTTGGGTATGTATTTTTTTGCACAGGTTGGGTAACAACTTAAGTATGAAGGTTGATGACCCTCTTCACGTTGCTTTAGCGTATCGAGAGCATATGGTGGAGTACTTTTGGAAGTATAAGGTTAATGTTCATACAAGTGATGAATAAAGATGCATTTCATCTCTTGGTATGCTGTAGTGGTTTTAGAGACTTTTGTTGTTCAACCAAATGTAACCACAAACTGGATGTCTGTGAAGGACATCAAAAGACAACTTCTTATGCATGTCTGTGTAGCGCAACTTGGTATATTCCTAACACCCATGCAGGGTTTCTTTATGCCCTAGTTTCGTACTGTATAACGTGTTGTGATACTGTTGATTTGCAACAAACATTTTGTGTAAAGTGCTAAAAACGTTTGTTTTTACAACATCCATTTGATTTGAAAAAACGACTACATACAATCTTATTGCTAAAAGACTATAACATACATATTACATAACACTTATTTCTAAACAGATTACCATAACCAAACTACAGCACTGAAAGAACAATCAAACCTGAAAACCAACACAACTTTGTCATGAACTTGCACTCTTGACTTGATAAAGTCAACTCATCCACATTTCATGATATCATTGTTTGAAACCTCAATAACTTCATCCGAGACTGCACTCTTCCGGCTTCATTAAATGTTTCTTTTCCTCATGTTCCTTGTAAAACAAATCTTTGTAATACTGAGTTGGTAGTTTCGGGTCTAGGAACCCATAGAAGTTACATTTGGTCTTTTTGTCCTAAAATAAAAATTTGTTAAATTCACATATTCAACCTAACAAGTAAAATAAGTATAATGCATAATAATATTACATAAATTGGATAGGCCTTGAATCTTCTACCAGGATGAGTCCGGGTCCAAGAGGGTTGTACTTCCACCGGTAATGGCTTTGGACATTCGCGATGTTTAGCATTGATGTAGTATTCCAATGGCTTTCGATTGGATCTGGAGGTAGAGGCAGAGGAGGGAGCCATTGTTTTATTTACCCAATGAGTAAACTTGACGCTTTTATAGTAGAGTCACATCTAATTTGGCGGGAAATATACTTTGTGAATGAGCAGGTAATGAATATTGTGGAGGAAAATTTTAAGGGCGAATTTTATATTGGCGACTAAAAGGTCCTATTTTCAGCTAATTTTTTTTGGTTTATTGTTTTGTACGTCCCGAACAGTGAACACAAATCCCGAACACAAATCCCAAAATGACTTCGGCTAATTCCAAAAAATTCAAACTTTATTTGGATTTTGAGACATCAATTCGTGGAGTTTTACTTCCAGTTAACACCACCTACCTACAGCTGATACCTATGTCCTAACAAATATCGGATTAAAGATAAGATCATCAATTTATACTACATGTCCGCTTCAACCAAAATTCATGTGAGTGACGATGATGATGTTTCTTTCTTCGTTCATGAAATATGTTGTAGCAAACTTGATGCGAGGGCGCTATACATCAAACTTATCGAGAAATCTTCCAAGGTAAAGCCGCCTACTTCTTCTAAGACTCTTGATATTGATCTTAATGTTCCTTTGTTGCCTCAAGAATCTTATTTTCAAACACCAAAAGTTGAAGATCATAATAACGAGGGTGCATGTGCAAATGTTAATGTAGATGTGCATCCTAGTTGGCAGAAAACCACATTTATAAATATCCCTATCCACCCAGTTCAGCTGATCCCATAATTAAAAGCTAAGTAACCATAACACACCTTAGTATCTAAATTAAAGGTGGGTAGTCGTTTGATGATTAAGCAAGAGCATTTATGCAATAGGAATAAAAGCGTTGGTTGATATGTTTGAGTATAAACTTACCAACTCATGTAGAAAGGTACGGTGTAGCTTGTTTTGTAGAGAGGTTGCAACTGGTACATTACGCTACGGCAACATTGCGATCTAAAAGTGCTGTTAGCGGATACTTCTATGTTACTTCCATTACGACGTCATACATGTTCCAAACAAAAATTCATCCTAATCATCGAAATGCTACCCGAAAATTAGTGGGTCACATACTTGTTGATAAATTGAGGAATTGCAAACGGGTATATACGGATGCGGACATAAAAAAGATTTTAATGTTGATGGAAAGTAGACATTTCTTACTACCAGACTTGGGGTGGAAAAACATTGCATTACATTTTGAGCGGTTGTCCTAGGGAGTCTTTTCATCCTTTGTTCTATTAACTGCTATAACTTAAAGTTGCAAAATGAGGGACATTAACACACATTGAGACAGATGAGACACTATCGGTTTAAGATGGTATTCATTGGTTTCGGTGTTGCTTAAGTTTATGTTCCATAAATTCTATTATCTTTTATTTCTGATTAATACCTTCATTATTATAAATTTTTTATTAATTAAGCAATTTCTGATTGATTTAAAATAGATTCGGAGCTTCTTACGTTTTATGCGACCATTGCTAATCATTGATGCCGCACATCTTAAAAGGAGATACATTGGTACAATGGTTGTTGTTGGGATGGGCGCACAACGCAATTATACCTATTACAACTGGTGTCTCTCAAGGTGAGACCAATGAATCATGGACATGGTTTTTGAGCAAACTTAAAGAATGCATTGGTGAAGTAAAAGATTTGGCCATCATCTCTGACAGACATCCGGCAATTGCACATGCATGTAGTACCGTTTTTCCCAACGCGTTTCATGGTTTTTGTTGTCGGCATTTAATGATGAACTGCACTTTGAAAACTAGAAAGTGGAAGGCTATATATTGGAGGACATGCAAAACTTACAGGCGGGGAGTTTGATGCTTCAATTTCGACATTGATCATTAAAACGATGTGTATAAAAAACTAAAAGATGAAGCTGGATTTGATAAATGGTTGCGTTACTTCTTGCCACAAGCAAGTACAATTATTTGACCTCAAATAGTCTTTGAATCAGTAAACTCTGTAACCAAACATGTTAGGAAGGTTCCAATAACCCGACTAATGGAGTACTAGAGAGGCTTCTACAAAATGGTATTTTGAGCGTCGAGCAAAATACAAAGGTAACTTAAAAAGCATGTATATAATTGGTTTATTACATATTTGTACGTCGCTCGAAAATGTATTATTATTTTTTTATTTCGGATGCTCCAGCGGATGAACTTAGCGAATGGGCAAATGCAAAAGTAAACAATAGAATGGCAAGGAGTGCTAATTGGGGTGTTAACGGAATTGAGATGCACAGAGATTTACCAGTTCTTGATCCGAAACATGTTCATATTGTTGACTTTGACAAAGAGAATGCACTTACGCAAATGGCGCTATCTGGTCTACCTTGTGGTCATGTTTGTGCTGTGTCTAGAGTTGAAGGGATGGCTGACACTAGCGGTTGGCGATGGATTGGTTTAAGAAAACGTCACTAAAAAACATACGAAAGAGGTTTATCCTCTAAAAGATGTATCCTTGTGGCGTACTCTGATGATGCAAACCGTAAAACCTCACTATGGATAGCGACAACCGGAAGACCCAAAGAAAAACGTATCCGATCCGGGGGAAGAGCGAGAAAGCAAAAACATGGCAGTGTGGAAAGCGACACACACGAAGGCATCATTTCAACCGTTGATGACAAGCAAGGCAAGTGTGTTTCTATATTTTATTTCAATGTATATAATTTTAATGTAATTCTTACATATGGTTGTTTGAACTAATGTCACATGTCGAGAACGTAAAAAGAAACTCACAATCGTGCACCCTACAACTAATGAAGAAGCGATGGAACAAGAATGACACGAGGAGGACGGAGGGGCGCGTGTAGAGGTCGAAGAGGGAGAAGTAAGTGCTCAATCAAACAATGATTTCGTATGGAAATGTGAATCATCTACTCAGAAAATCGTTCCTAACAACATTCAGTCACAACTGTGACTGAAAATGTTCATTTGAGACGATTTATAGTTACTCCAATTTGAACTTTAACACAATGGAAGCACAACTTATCAGTCATCTAGAATTTTCAATGTTTGTTACTTGAATAATAATAGCTACAGGAATGGCTTGCTTTTATTGTTTTTTTATATTACTTTGTGAGAATGTTATACAATCAACTGTTGAACATGTGCACATTTTTTGTTCTTTTCTATAAAAACATATAGAGTCGGGCATATAGTGTAACGTCAATGGTATGCATGTGACTATTTATTTACGTTTCAATTTGTCTATTTAGCAAACTATATATTTCACACACAACATCATTCCATAAATAAGTAAGCAAAACAATGTCGGTGCCTAAATGTGATGAGATAGAAGCTGCTGCTAACACTAACAACTGGACAGACATGATGATTTACTCTGCCGTGCGGAATATAATCAAAGATGTTCAATTGGCAAGAAAGGTGAACATCCTGTTGGGAATTATGTGAAGTATGGATTATCTTTGAAGTTAATGCGAGATGGATTATGCGAGTAGTGTGGATTCTACCAAAGACATAATTCTGAAGATATATAGTGATCGATTGTTTTCTGCGGAAGTTGTTATTCGTGTTTAGTATATTTAGTTTGGATATACATGAGCTTTATTAGGAAGTGATTGTGTATATCTTATTTAGTTTATGTTTATATTTCTTGGGAAACGGTTTAGGGTTTTGTTTAGGGTTCCTTGTCTATAAAAGGAACACAATAGTATGAGTTATGTACCGATTGGAAAAACAAAGTTTGTAGGTTTGTGTACACTTTGCATGTTTTATGTTATTTTGTAGGTTTTTTATGTATACTTTTGTTTGCTTTTTCTCTAACACTAACCCGCTAATGTAATCTTAGTTTGTTTTCTTTGTTGGTTTGTGTGTTTTTACGTGTTTTGTTACATTTTGCAGTTGGTTATTCAAGTTGGAATTTACCATGGTTGTTAAGTTGGAATATGGTCAAGAAACCTCTAAAGCTTGTTTTTCTCTTGAATTCAAAGTCTTTGAAGTGAGCTATTTGTTTCCGAGAGACAAAGTAGGAAGCAAATTGTTCATTCATTCATTCAGAAGCAGGTTTACGACTTACACTACGACTACAGTACAATCAACATCAAATGCAACTACAAGAAAAAAGCTATACATGATCTACTAATCCTAATCTAGTTCATATCATCTATTCCAACATCTAACGGTACATTGGATATGCATGATCACTCACATCTTTCACACTAGATGTTGGATATGCGTTCGTGAAGTCTTGCATAACCACCCCTTCCTTCTATCTCGATGGGGATGCATGACTACTATGGCGAGGATGCTAAGGATCAAAATGGAAAGGATGGATTGATGAAAACGTTGATGATGACGATGACCACACATGATGATGAAGAAAAATAATATGTCCTTTGTGCTTCATCTATTGATTTCAACCAAAATGCAATCCATCCACCATCCTTAAGCATTTCCCCTATACGATGTGTGTTGATGCACCAAAACACAGTGCGTGAAAGACCAGAACCACCTCTATCCTTAGGGAGTGGGATTTATTTCGTGGCCTTCGTTGAGCTGAGGTCTTGGAGGTTGGGAGTAAGATGTTCTCTCCTTATAGGAGTCATCGAATCATCGCTGATTCACTTGGATTCACTACACTATCATCTTAGAAGGAGAAAGGGTGATTTACTTGGTCGTGGATATGGTCGTGGAAAGTAATGAAGCCATGGGTTGAATCATCACTTGATGATGATGATGAGGGATGATTTTGATGAAGTCTATGATCTCACGGTTTAGTACTCATGGTCGATTGTGGTTAATTTTGGAGCATTGATGAAATTAGGGTTTGTGATGTTATTTGGGGTTTTGATGAAGAGTTATGTGTGCATTGGGATTGTTTTATAGACAGTTTCAAGACTTAAAGAGATTTAATGCGTGTGTGGAGCTTGATAAAATAATATATTCTTGAAACTTCTTGAATCATGATCTATTTCTGTGATTGGTATTCTTATTGAGAATGGCTAGTGTTTACGAAGTTGAAAGTTAAATTGGGTAAAGTAGCATTACGTCAGCTTGGTCAACATTGACCAAAATTGGGAAACTACTACTTATTATCTATTCGCATATCTTAGTCTCAAATTAAGCGATTCCCTCTTTCCTCACGTTCAAAACACTTCCACTTGTGTTAATCTTAACCCTAACTTACGATTTTTTCATGGCTTCAATTCAAGCATGATCATAATAAAATAAACTTTTAAGAACACTAAGGGTGATGAGTTGTATAGACCAATGGTAGAATTCTTACAGAGGTCCAAGATTCATTATGCTTTAACACATTCTCCAAATGCAATATATGAATCGTTGGTTACTCAATTTTGGCGGCTGCTACAAAAGCGGGTGATACGAGAGATTGTGCAATGATTGTGAACAGAGCATGTGGTGACAAGGACGGGATAAGAAGACAACTTCGTTTGGATGATGAGAATGGGGTTTATCATTCTAATCTTGCTATGGTACTTGATGGGCTAAGAGCAATTGGATATCAAGGTACAAGGAGTGACATGTGGTTAAAGAATCAGCTTTGTCCTATGTGGAGGTTTTTGGTTCATACATTGCTTCAGAGTTTAAGCAATAAATCAGGAGGATGGGATCAATTTTCTACTCATTTGGGATGTGGTATTGTATGTCTATCTCAGGGTTTAACTTATAATTTTTCTAAGTTTATTTTCGATAATATGGTTGAGAATATAACTAGGAAGAAGAGCAAGTTTTTGATGTACCCTAGGTTTTTACAAATGATCTTAGCTGTTACTACCAAAACCAAGCTTTTATCCCATAGGAGCTTTATCTTCTAAGCTATTTGCTTCAATGAGAACTAAGTATGAGGGGACATATCATCCTTTGCTAGCAGCTATGTTGCCTCAAAACAATGGTGGTGATGAGGATAATGTTGTTGGTGTTCCATCTTCTACCAATACTACTGATGGTAATCCTTCAGTTGCTATTGATGAGGGCCCATCTGCTACTTGAAGCATCTAATGTTTCTCATGACCTACCTCCACCTATACCTTCACCTAGACCTAGTCTAGTCCACCACCTTCAAGTTTCTCTTGATGAAGTTGAGCTTGAAGCTGATAGGCGCCCACACCTAGTCCTATTAGGAATCAATTTGATGAAGGATTTCCTAATTTTGAGAATGTTCATATTTCTCCGAAAGGTAATGAAGCTCCCATTACCCTGAGCAATCAGCTGGTGGGTGAGACCTATTACACTTACATCTATATATGCTCTAGTGAGCAGGTATGCAGGTGAGGTGGTGATCTCAAGAAAGGAGCTTATAGAGACCAAGTCTTCTCTTGTTGGTAAGATTGTGGAGTTCTGAGAATAAAGTTAAGAACTTGGAGGAACTACTTGGAAAAAGGGGCAAAAGGAGAGTTTTGGTTTCTTCTGATGAGGAGCAAGAAGAGACTCGAGCATCACTAGGAATCTTGGCGTGCAGCTCTAACAACTCATGTTTCTTCTCTATTGCATGAATCTTCAAAGAAAAAGGAACCTATTCGATACACTAGCAAAAGGAAAAGACTATATTTGAATAAGGAATCTACTAAAGCTTCAAAGGGACAAATTGTTGCAAGTGTGTCTGCTGATGTTCAAATGGAGGATGTTCTTTGCGAACATGGTCAAGCTTCATTTGTACCTGAACCACCAAGTTCTTCACCTTCAGCAGATAATGATCAAGTTTTTGTTGATGGGAGAAGTATTAAGTTGAATTCTACTAAAGTCTTTTCTAGACCTGTTGAGCCGTTTTCTCAACCTGTTTCTTATGATGTTGATATGGGTGTTTCTTGATGATCATACATTGCATATTTCTCAATTGGTTACCAGGAACCTTATGACAAAGAAAGGAATGTGATTGATGAAGTGTTTGGTTGAGATCGGTGTGCGAAGAAAAGCAAGCTCAAGCTAGGATGTTTCTGATTATGAAAATATCTGAGAAGAGTCGTCTCGGTGGTGAGTTTCTTCATGCTCGGTCGATTCTAATTTGTCTACTGAGAGAACAACTAGAGCTTGATGAATTATTTCCTACGATCACTGATGCTCAATGGGATGCCTATACTAATCAAGGTGCATCTGATCCTAATCTTGCTAAAGCATTTTAGGTGCAGACTTTTGATAGTGAATTTTGTGGCACAAATGGTGGACCTTGGAAAACAAAAGAAGAAAAGCAGTTGCAAAGAGGAATGCTATTGTTGCTCAAAGGAATAAAGCAAAAAGGGAAAAACCAATGACTCGCTCGGAAAGCTCATATGAGGAGGATTGTGAAGAATCAAAGTTCTTCTGTATACAACTGGCATGTCAATGAAGCAAATCTTAGCTTTATCGATGATGCTTTGATCGAGAAAGAAGTATAATATGATTATGAAGTTTTCTTCATGCGGTTCTACTTCTTCTTCTACATTGGAAAGGATTGCTAATATGTGCGATGTTCCTAAAGCAAAGAGACCCAAGACAGTTGAGATTGTAGATAATTTTGATGATGTGTCACCAAAATTAAGTTCTCCTTGTTTCTTAGGCAGTTGTTGTTGAGGAGAGAAGTTCATGATATGGTTTCTTCTTTGAACCTTTCTTTTATCTGAAGCATTGCCTAGTATTGCATCTGTTGATAATTTGGGAGATAAATTGAGTAAGAAAGATGATCTAAATGTTGCTAAAGCTAAGCACAGAGATTGCCGGGAATGAATTCCATGCATGTGTTCCAATTAAGTCTGACGCTTCTTACTAAGAAGTGTTCTTGAAGAGTCGGGAAGGATCTTCTAGGATTTATACACTGTAGGAGGAAGAAAAGGATGGCTAAAAGGAAACTTAGTTCCTTAAGGAGATCTGTGAGACTAGCTAGGAAACATCTTTCCAAGACTATTTCTTTAGATCTCAAGGCTGCTGAGTCAAATTTTATTAAAGAAGGCTGTTGATGTTTTCCGAAGGAACACATGTTGTATTGATCAATTGGACAGCTGGGAAGCTTAACACTGTTTATCGATTGGATAATTCTACTATACAGTTCAACTTCTTGAAGGAAATCTTTCATTTGGTGGATAGACATGATTTGAAGATGTTGTATGAACATGTCACTCAGCATTATACTATTCATTCACCACAGGGTTCTGGTTTATATTTATTAGGTGATCTTCAAGTCTTGTTTGATTCTCTCCCGGATGGTAAAGGGTATTCTATTTGGAAGAATTCACATAAGTGGGAGATTGAGAGTTGGAGATTCTATCCTTTGCCATGTGTTCATGTGGTTCGGACAAAATGTGGCATGATTTTGTGTATGTTCTCGGATAAGACTTATCCTTTTATGCATTTACATTAATGGAAAGAATCTTTGAGACGAAGTTGGAAGTACCTCCTAATCCAGTTGGCAATGATGACCTTCATGCAGCAGAATGTGTTGGATTGATTAAACTCGCTTCGCAACATAAGGTTCATCTTGATTGTGGTATTTTGTATCTTTTCTAATATTTGTTTTCTTTATTTAGTTAGTTAAAAATGTAAAATTCATGTATATATTTGAGTTTGTCTAACTTTTATTGCAGGTTTGTTGTATATTCGTGATGGTTATTGACTCACGGATATACCTTGTATGTCAAAGAGTTAGCTAGTCCAAGGGGCAGCTTTGGTAAAGACACATCAAATCTGTTGATAGCTGTAATGGTTTGCTCTAAATCATAGGGATGCAACCACCCATGTACTTAATTGCTGAGGGTTGTATGGTTCTCAATTCACCATGGTTTATTCCTTTTGGAATCCAAAATTGACTAGCCACTTGTATGGCTTGTGGTAAAGGCATTGGACTACCATATTTGGTTATCAATTCACCAATTCTAAGAATTGACTAGTCCTGAGCAAGCGGCTACGGTAAAGACATTTCAAATCCGTTCATGATTGCTGTTGCTAATAAATCAGATGGTTATCATTGTACCATAGTTTTGAACTTAAACATTTGGCTACTCCGTAGTGATGGCTATTGGTAAAGACATCAAATCCATTATTTTCAATGATTCACCTCTCACAGGAGTTAACACACATGGATGTGATGAGAATAGTATGAAACTAATTTGTTTTGATGTACATGTTGTCATTTGTTTCTGCAAAGATATGGAGTTTTCGAGTTTATTCATCAAAGAGATGTTCTTATTTTGATTCTTTGTTCGTGATTTAGTATACAATCCTCTGGTCTTTTGCATAGTTAAAGATCTATCTGGAACTTAACCTACTCAAATTCGGTTTAGGTGAACATCTGTTGGGAATTATGTGAAGTATGGATTATCTTGAAGTTAATCTTTGAATGGATTACCGAGTAGTGTGGATTCTACGAAGACATATTTCTGAAGATATATAGTGATCAGTTGGTTTCTGCGGAAGTTGTTATTCGTGTTTAGTATATTTAGTTTGGATATACATGAGCTTTATTAGGAAGTGATTGTGAATATCTTATTTAGTTTTATGTTTATACGTTTCTTGGGGAAGCGGTTTAGGGTTTTGTTTAGGGTTCCTTGTCTATAAAAGGAACACAATAGTATAAGTTATGTACGATTGGAAAAACAAAGTTTGTAGGTTTGTATACACTTTGCATGTTTTTATGTTATTTTGTAGGTTTTTATGTATACTTTTGTTTGCTTTTCTCTAACACTAACCAGCTAATGTAATCTTAGTTTGTTTTTCTTTGTTGGTTTGTGTGTTTTTTCTGTGTTTGTTAATTTGGAATATGGTCAAGAAAGCTCTAAAGCTAATGTAATCTTAGTTTGTTTTTCTTTGTTGGTATATATGGGATTTTAATTTAAAATGAGGTTGCGAAAATAACAAAATTTGAACAATCGAAGACATTAACTTCACATTGTTAAAGTATCGTCGAACCTTTTGCATCAATTTGTTGATTTCCAAATTTTTGCGCCTAATCCGTTACACTTTACTATTAGCCGCATTCTAACATGTGAGTGGATTCAATCTTCTAGGATTGGTTTAATTACCTCTGGCGGTAGGTTCCTTGTATGTCGCAATCTTCTCTATCTTTTGAAGCGATTGGATCAATTATAGGATGTGTCTCCTTTGTTCCTCTTGGTGAGGTTTAGCTTCCGGCATTTGTCTTGCCACATTCTTTGATAAAGGATAATCCCTATCAACAAACATGAAAAACCTATCCTTTTTTTAGTTTTTACACCATGAACCTTGCAGTATGAGTACAATAGCCATTCAACCACCTCAGAATCATACCAATATTCACATCAAGATCGAGGTTCAAACATGTTCTTTATAGCAGCCCATACAAACTTAGCTAACTCTCCATTTGGACCTAACTTCCCATATTTGAACTTCATTACTTTCCACAAGCGGTCCAAATCACTCTTAGTCAAACAATCCAGTAAGATCCCAAATGTTAAATAAGTGGATTTGGATCCATCACCTCTTGTAATCTCAACTACTTCTCTACCTCTTTCTATAACAATCTGCCCATCCATAATAGGATGAGCTGCTTTTTAAAGGAATAGGATTAATAGGTTGAGGATTAGGACTATTAGTCTCCTTAAAATCTTGTTTAGTTCTTTCTTTTTTTTCAAATCTTCATCCACCTTTTGTCTTTTATAACTGGATTGCTTCTTTAACCATTACGCTTCTTTCTCGAGAATTCATAGGATTGTGATCATCATTAACCCTCATACACATCAGACAAAGCTCCTTCATCCTCTCAAATGAACATGATCTTAGATCTTCAACAACATGTATGCACGAATTCTTGATAATCTTCATGTATGTATTTCTCATCTCACTCTTTGTAGGAGGTTTCTTTCTTTTGACTTGCTTTTTCTTTTTTTGAACCTTGTTGCCCATTCACACAAGATTCTTGCTTTTTGATTATTAGAGAGCAGTTCCACACTTGGCAGGTGTACTCATTATTAATATTATTAGAAACTTCAAGATAGGATTGTGAATCCTCCCAATCATCTAACCATCTACGAGTAGCTTCCTCTCTTCTAGCTTTTTCCTTTCTATTTACGCTTTTCTTGACTTCCATTCAAACAACTAGGTCATGATCATAAGCAATGCATCTTCTTTATTCTTAAACTTTATATCGGGTTGACAATACCTTTTCCTTTCCAATATCTGGTAGAGCCACCTTCTTCTTCAAAGGCTCACCAATAGTCAAACTTTTAATCAAGGGTTTAGGTCAGTTGGTTTTAGAAATATAGGAGAGGTGCAATGGTAGGGTAGGGTTTGATGAACTTTGCTTAAATTTATCGATTATCTTGGCAGCCTCCTTCTCAACTTCTTTTGATTTAGGTGGTGAAGCAGATGTAGTTGTGACAATTGTAGATGTGGTAGTAATAGCGATGTGTGAGACTACTATATAGTCTACTACATTCTTCAAAATAGCCGTCGGTTACGAAAAAATAGCCGTGGATTCTGAAAAGCCATGGATGTCTCTGCACCACCTCCTTCTCTTTAACTTGTACATCGTTGGTGCGATTGGGTTACGAGTAACTATCGGTGGTTCTGAAACACTAGCGATGGATGTGTCTGCACCACCTCGCTTTTCTTTAACTTGTACATGAGTTGGTTTACCTCGGTTGAAGTTGTAGCGGTGGGTTCTGAAAGACTATCGATGGATGTTTCACGCACCACATCCTTCTCTATATCATCTATCGAGTCTTCAAGATCTAGAGTACGACTTCATTCCCATCTTTATCGGACACCACATCGCCCTCCATGATCTACACTATCCACATCCTCATCCATATACAACAGCGGCCTCCACTGAATCAAATCCTTGATCGTCCCTATTTTTTTTGGTCCTCCAAAACCACATCTTGAGAGGAGCTCATTCTTAGTATGTTTCCTAACTCTTCTAACAACACTACGCCCATGTCTCCTAACTTTCTCCATCACAAACATCACATTAGCTTCAATTGTCATCGTATTCTCCATTTTTGTACATTTAACCGTCAATTCATTTAATCATTCACAATTTTCATCCCCAACTTCGACACAGTGTTAACGGTCCGGAGGTGGTTCATTGGAAAGGCATCATGTTGATGTTCATCATTATCCGTCAATTCATGTTGATGTTCCAAGGTACCCTCCTCGATTCGACACTGTGTGGTAGTGCGAGTGGTGAAGTTATCGAGCATCGAGGGTTGGTGTCGGTTGGTTTTTCATTACTAACAGTGGGTGCAACTCACGGTGTCGGTGGGTTGAGTTGGTCAATTGGGGTTCATTTACATCATCAAACTCACGAATGGCAGGTAAATTAATCATATGAGGGAACAATGGAACAATTGGGATTGTTAAATTAGGCTTTTGGTTCCTCATATGAGCAAAAACCTTAGGATGCATATAATGCACCTCATACTTTGTATTATGTTCAACAGGTTCTGCTATTTGGCTATCCACAATAAGTTGAACAAACCTAGGATACAAGTAATATTTACCTTTCTTCTGTAATACGCACAAACCCTTCCAAAATCATGCTAGACCAATTGAATTCCCTCCCTTGAGATAGACAAATTAAAAGCGATTTGCAATTGCGGAAATTCATTAAACCAGTGGTCTTATTACTGAACATCAGCAAGGTGTGAATTAAAACTTCCATTAGGGAGAAAACATACATTTCAAAAATTTTACCATGTCTCCCTTCTTATAACCTAATCTTTCTAAACCTATAAATATATCATTATCGGAAAAGATTAACTAGTCCATTAGCATCATCGAACATCAAAGTACCTCTAATGACTTCCTCATCCACCAAAATCTCATTATCATCCACATGATCCTAAACACCTCGGATCCATCTAAGCTCCACGTATCTCGGCATTACCCCAAAATCATGTATATAGTCTTTAAGAATTGTGGGTGCTACAGTTAATGCAAACTGAATTTTCTGATGGTTGATAAAATCAATCATGTCATGAAAACCATCTGATTGATTATTTTTTATTAAGTAAGCAACTAGGTTATGGGTGTTGGAATCTTTGCGACGGCATTGTCGGTTGTTATGAAATATGAAGTGGGATTTTGAAATTACCAGTTTGGAGTGGTTAGGGTTTATGTTGAGCGTCAAATGGAAGTGATTTGAAGATCAATTACTTCAACTAGCGGTGATTTGGGGAAAAAATAAGTTTGCACCAAATTTGCAAAACCCAAGCGAAGTATGCATTACCATGAACTTGCTAGCGATGGATTTCAAACCACTAGCGGTGGTTTGTCTGATATATGATGGATACATCAAATTTACAAAACAACCCCCAAGTATATATTAATCGGGAAAACGGTGGCGGTGCATTGACAACCACTGAGGGGGTTTCATAGACGCTAGATGGATACATCAAATTTACAAAACAGCCCCCCAATTATACATTATCAGGTCAACTCCAAGAAAGAATGAAAATCACGTGTGGGTACATTTACAACAAATCGTCCTTATACTTACGACTTACGATTTTTTAAAATAATTTGTAATATACGTGTCTCGTTTTGTAATTCATCCGTTGTTACGAAACATATATCCTAAAATTGGCATTCATATGTATGACACTCTGAATCGTGATCACCAATATAAGGTTTTCCTAAAATAGGTATTAGTACATACGCACCCACGTTATAATAAAAGGCCAACTAATTTCATTATATATTATCACGATCTATCTAGTTTATGATATATTAATGTTAGAGTGCAAGGTGTGAAATAACCAACCACTTAATGAATACCAAAGTCAACCACATTTATTCCTCAACAACATACCTTCCCCACCCTTTATTTTATGATTCCATATTAACTTCTATTTAAGAACCTATAACTCACATACTACCCATATCACACATACCCCAATTATTAACCTCAACTGCTTTCACCTCAACTTCTTCATCTTCATCTTCATCATTGCACCACCACTACATCATAGCGCCGCCTCCACCACCACTACATCACCCTGAGGTATCGTTTACTACTTTTATAAATACTCTTGTTGTGATAAAAGCTTCATGGGTTTTGTTATATAGTTGTAATCTTAACTGGGTATCTCTAGTTTATTAGGTATTGTTATATAGTATATTATATGCAATTGATTAGTTGTAGGAATATATGATTTGCTTTTATACTTGTTTGAAATTGATTAGGTGTCACGGGTTTCAATCCGAGGCCAAGCAGCGACCTTGATCGAGGCCAAAAGGTAGATATAGTGCGTTATTTTAAATAGCTTAGGGTTTTAGGTAATGAGAACTATCAAGCATGGGATTATCAAAAGACCCTTTAAACAATTAAGCTCGAGTTGGTCATTTTAACAATTAGGGTAGGAGGGTAGGATGGTGGATTTTTGGGACATAAACCAAGTTCTTGGCAGGGTGTTGGGGTCCAAACCCTTTCATGTGTAATAGCACTTTAACTAGGATAATGAGATCATGTTGTGTTCATATGCTTGTGATACAAAAGATTTGATGTGTTTCGGACGACTATTTGAGCAGTGTTGTATATGGTTGAGGGTTCCTGAAAACAAAGAATCTTTATTAGTGTGTATACTTAAAGTGCTATTATACCATTGCTCAACACCATTTCATTCTCCTTTTTACAATGATCTTCCCAAAAACTCACCAACAATTCTCTCTTATATTATCAAACAACAAAATTGAAGTCAAAAGGCCATGACAGTGGCTTCTCGATGGTTCTGACGAGGAGGTACCACGGTTTCTTGGTCAGGTAGATACCGGAAAGTGTAAAGCCATTTCTTGTTACGGTATGTAGAAGTAACCTGATGATGAGGGTTGAATCATGAGATGTAGAAGGTGGTGCAAAAGGGTTTAGCTTGCTTTGAGATTGTTTAGCGAGGTGTGTGTTTTAGTGGTGTCTTTTTGGTGAGAAAGTCCATGTTTCCGGTGGCGACGGAGAGATCATAGATGATAACAAGATAGATGAAATGGTTGGTAATGATATATATATATATATATATAATGGTGGCGGCGATATATGAGTTTTTGAGGGTGCCTCATTAACTCCACTTCACTCGCCATCAATATCATTACAAAACCCTGTCATCTATTTAATATTAATCGACATGTCTTTGTTACACAAAAACATGGAGTTTCTCAACAAGCAGACACTAAAAACACACGTCTGAGTTATGAACTCTCTACGCATATTTAAACACTTTGCACCACCTTTCTACCCTTCAAGATTCAACTCTCATCATCAGGTAACCATTACAAACCGTAACAAGAAATGGGTTGTACACTTTCCATCTCTGGACCAGACCCGAAACCGTGTACCTGCGTGGTGAACCATCAAAGAAACCACGTGTCATCGGCGCAAAACTTCAATTTTGTTGGTTCATAATATAGTAGAGAATTGTTGGTGAGTTTTTGAGGTGATCATTGTAAAAAGGATAAGGAAATGGTGTCGGGCAATGGTATAATTTAACTAGTGACACACTAACATCATTCCTTTGTTTTCAGGGAACCTTCAACCATATACACCCTGTTCAAATATGTATGCAAACACGATCAAATCTTTTGTATCACAAGCATATGAACACAACATGATCTCATTATCTTAGTTAAAGTGCTATTACACATGAAAGGGGTTGGACCCCAACACCGCCAAGAACGGTTTTATGTCCCAAAAATCCACCATCCTACCTCACACTAATTGTTAAAATGACAACTCGAGCTTAATGGTTTAAGGGTCTTTTGATACCCGATGCTTGGATAGTTCTCATTACAAAACCTAAGCTATTTAAAATAAGCAGGTTAAGCTTTGGTCAAACTTCGAAGCGAGAAGATATCAAGTCAACTGACAAAACCGCTGGTTAACCGCGAGTTAGCCTTATGTGTTACGATATGTTTGTAGAGAATAACAAGGTTAGGATTACCGCTAAATGGATTATAGGTATAGTTTTTGAACATTTGCTTATACGTAGCTTAGGTATAGTTTCGGACCATTGGTGATTTTGGAAACACATTATATGTTATCGATTGATGCTTATATATGAAATTATGTTTAGCGAATTTGTGTTGTTGTCACAAAACAAAAACGGAAAAAAAAATTGTTCTTCTTATTGAAAATAGAAAATACAAATATCATTTAACAGTCAAAACATATATGATGATAACTTCTAAACATTATACATTTTTTTTCTTCTAAACAATATACATTTTACACTTCTATTTTAAAACTACTAAATGACAATACACATTTTACCTTTATCACTCTATAATTCCACTCTATTTAATCCGCTCTAACAACTCCTATCACAACTACCAACACATTTTGTGGTTATCACTCTATATTTCCACACTCTATTTTTAATCCTCTCTAAAAAAATATGTATCTCAACCAACAACAACAATGTCCAACCCTCGTCTTCCCCTCTTAGATCAACTATCCCGTACAGAAACTCTCGATCAATCAAGTCTATGATGATTGTGGAATATTGGGGAGAAGTTAGGGATATCTTGATGAGGATAATTAGATGCGCAAGAGAAGATTGACGAGCTAACCGCTGCGTGTACATGCAGTAAGGGATGTGCTTATTGGAAATTTCGTTGGTTGTGGGTCCTTCTTTCGTCTGTTCGTCTGTTACGGCTATGAGAAGGATGCAAATTGAAGATAGAGATTGTAAGGAGCGGGGCCTCCATCTTAGAAAGGCGTGCTTTCGCGTTTCTTCTTTGTTATCCTTCATTGAACATCTCGAGAGTCAATGGTCCTTTGACTTTGTGAAGC
>OU343216.1:88574260-88620460 GCA_910596185.1 Chrysanthemum makinoi
ATTTGTAGTTGATTATCTGTTGTACATTTTTTCTTGACTTAATGAACAACTTCTTAATGTACTTCTCTTGCATCATACTAACAGTGATTAACTTCCATATGTCTACAAAATGGTTAGTGGGAACACAAAGCAACAAACAGTGGTTTGAACATAACTATCAGTGGTTAGAAACAAAAATAGCAACACTAAGATCACTCAATAACAGTACAATACTTATACAAAATTTACAAAACAAGTTGAGATTTAGAGATTAATCATTCCAATACTAACTACAAGGTACTCAAAACCCCCACATCAAAAGCTTTAGTAGAAGATCACAACATTGAAATCAGTATGGATTTTACCATTTGAATCAACCTTTTCTCATTACAATCTCTAATAAAATGATGCCTTATCTCAATATGTTTAGTTCTAGAATGTAAAACAGATTTTTAATGATGCAAATTGTAATGTTATTATCAATGTAAATCTTAGTATGTTAAAGTTTAAATCCAAAGCAATTGATTCTGAATCCAAAGAACTTGACCACGAACTCAGCAGACTGACACATATTCAAACTTCAATTGAGAATTTGCCACTATTGTTGGCTTTTTATTAATCGCCAGAAATTAGTCTCTTCCCAAAAATGACATCCTCCGGTTGTAGATTTCTATCGAAACTAGCACTAGCATAATCACTATCTATATAGGCCACCAAATCAAAAGGGGAATCCTTAGAATACCAAAGGCCTAATTTAGGAAGACCTTTAAGGTATCTAAAATTCTCTTAACAGCATTCATGTGTGAGGTATTGAGTGTGACTTGAAATCTTGCACACACACATATTGAGAACATTATATCTGGCCTAGATGCAGTGAGATACATCAAACATCCAATCATGGACCTATACAACTTCAAATCAACTTTGGGACTTCCATCATGTCACACCCCCAAATTACCTGTTTTGCAGCGGAATGGAATTCCAGGGGGTTGACTGTCATAGCATCAAAGTTACAGTTATATCGAACGACCTAAAGTGTCGTTTTTAAAATATCGTTTGATTCTGTAAAATAATCAGAGTTTACAAAACATAAGTCCCAATAGATTTCCAAGGTACCAAAATAAGTTTGTTACAATCAAACGATAGTTAAGTACATAAAATATAGATGAGACGCGTCGACACCGCGACTCTATGATAAATCCACATGCATGCCATGAAGTGAATGTCTTAGATACCTGAGATAAAACATGCTAAAAGTGTCAACACAATGGTTGAGTGAGTTCATAGAGTTTGTTTAACAAGTAAAGCTTTTTTTTAAAAAAACGTTCATGCAACAAAGGCAAAGTTTTTGGTCATATAGAATAGTCGACAAAAGCATAGGCATCGTAAATCCACTCAGTTCCAAGTTCCGCCCATACAAAACTTGCAACCTGTGTGTTCACAAACCATTGCACAAAAAATATAGTATGTCCGTTTATGTTCATGCACATGTTGTCAAATGAGGTCACAAAGCAAAGGCATTGTAAATCCACTCGCCAAGTCCCCCATACAAAACTTGCAACCTGTGTTCACAACCCTTTGCTAAAAATAGTATGTCAATTATGTATGCATGTATCGTAGTAGTTAAAAGTATAAATGTTTTAAGTATGTAACTAGTATATTGATCACGTAAACGTGCATCAAAACTTATGCAATTAGCCATGAGTCTCTATTCCATCTCCGAAACCTCGTGGGTATGATGCTCGAAAGTAATAGCATTGGTTATACTTCATCTCCGAAACCCAATGCGTGTGTTATCCAAGGAGACTTTGTATTGCTCATAAGGAAAGTAATAGCATTAGTTTTACTTCATCTCCGAAACCCAATGCATGTGTTATCCAAAGAGACTTATCATGCAAACGAGGGACCGTGTATGTTAGAGACTTTCAAGTTTAGTATAACACAATCAAGTATAACGCAATCAAGTATATAACACAATCAAGTATAATGCAATCAAGTGTATAACACAATCAAGTATATAACACAATCAAGTATAATGCAATCAAGTATATAACACAATCAAGTATAATGAAATCAAGTATATAACACAATCAAGTATAATGCAATCAAGTATATAACACAATCAAGTATAATGAAATCAAGTATATAACACAATCAAGTATAATGCAATCAAGTATAAATGATATCAAGTATTATGCAATCAAGTATAAAAAGTATAGCGTAGCATAAAAGTGTAAATGTTTTGAGTATTTGTATTTGTAAAAGCAAGTAGTTGAGCATGTATCTCCCCAAAAGTTTCGTAAACAATTACTAGAATGTGGGGCTATGAAAACTCACCTGGTGCAATGTTTATGATGACAAAAGTAGATACATTGAAATGAGGTGCGATCTCTATCCGCAACCTAATATGAATGATGTGCTCTAATATAAGTCATGAAACAATGTCGTGCATGTAAATCCACATGTAATTTATACCACTTGCACGCTTTTGAAAAAATAGAATTTATCGTCGAAATATATGTTTATGACATCTCGTCATGTTATAAAATACATTACAAGTATTTACGTTGAAATGATATCTTACGATAATCATTTAATGATTTATTATGAAATTATAACTTTTCGTCGTAAAATAATGTCATTTGACAATTTCATGAAAGTGACTAAACGCCCTCGAAAAGCTAGTCGTAAAATGGTGCACGTCGAGTGTAAGGAAGCAAACTCAACGGTTTTGGGAAGCTTGTATCATTATCTCAAAGTTTTAGCATTTAAGTTTTCATCCTAGAGGTCTCGATCATGGAGAAAACTATAGGTAAAGTATGGTACTTGTATCCAATATAATGTTTAAGGGTGGTTTTCCGGCAAAGTTTAAGTGACCGTATTTTATTCATTACAACTCCGCTTTGACGGTTGGACATTTTAGAAAATATGCTTGGCGAACTTACTTTTAATAGAAGACATCACGTTATAAAAAGTACTACATCCATGTTAAAAACGACCCTCAACATGGTGGTCCTTCGTCGTAGTATGTGTCTAACAGAAATATATTAATTTGCTTATATAATAAAGTTACGGCAACTTTGTTTAACGTGTGTAATTTAATCGTTACAAGTCCGTTTTCTACGTTTTCTACATCCTTAGATTCAGTATTAAAGAAGTATACTTATATATTTTTGATAAGTCGACACAATTTATAACGCTTAAGACTCATTTTTTGACTCGTAAAAGTTGAGAATACTTTTTTGAATTTCCTTAAACAAATTGTTTTAGATGCGTCAAACTTCAAAATTCATAACTTCTTCGTTATAGCTCCATTTTAACACGTTCAAGCCGCCACGATTCGTTTTAAAGTATATTTTCCAAATATATAGCCCAAAATATTTTGCTTCTTTCGAAAATTCAGAATTCAAAAATATGGAATGGACCTTATGTAAACTTGTAGAAATGAGTTTTTCTCGCGCCAAACCTATTCTAACCAATTCAAAACAACTCCGAAGCTATTCAAATCCTACCATACACCTTCTTAGGGTGTCATGGTTCCTAGACATCACCAAAAGTGATATGTTTCAAGGGATAAATTAAAGGATAATTATATTACATAATAAGTAATAAAACAACAAAAGTGGTATAAATTCATATGTAACATGCATGTTTCTTGCAAAATGATGAAATAACAATAAGATGAATATGAAAAAGTTATGAAGATCATGAAATGCTTACTTGAATGATTATGTGAAAAAGATGATGACAACCTTATTAATCCATAGGTTTTTATTTCAAAACCTTGAAATAGATTATTAGTTGAGCTTGATAATCACTTGGATCATGAAAAATATTATGTTTCTCCTTCCTTTTTGATTAGGCCGGCCATGGGAGAGGAGATGAGAGAATTTTTGGTTGCTTTACACTTTAGCAAATGTGTTTGTATGTGTAAATGTTTTAGGATAGTCATTGTTTAAGTAAAATATCTTGGTCTAGTAGGCATATGTGTACACTTAAGAATCAAAGACCAAATTGGTCTCCTTTGATGACTAAGGCCGGCCATGGGGTGCAAGGGGGGGGTGAGGTGTATTTTGATGTGGTAATGTAATATTTGATATGTATATTGTGTAGTTTGTAAGTATAAATAGATATTAATTGTGGCGTTAACTAAAAATAGATTTTAACGGGACAAAATAAAATGTATTGAAGTCATAAAAACTATAAAAATAAATTTCTCACAAGTATTGTGTGAATAAATATTTATCGTGTTGAATTTACGAAAACCGTCGTAAATATTTATACATAACAATTTATATACAAAATAAATTGAAAACATCGGGTAAACTAGTAATATAATTTTTATAGTCTTAAAATGAGTATAAAAATATATTAGGAATATTTTTGGAAGTGTCGGATCAATATTCAAAATAAATGTTTACGATAAGCGTTTATTTAATAGGAAAATAAACGTTTAATTGAAAAAATGCAAATCCATGCATGAATCGATATGAAGTGATGTTATTGATATGTAGACTAAACCTAGTCTATATAAAATGTTCATGATGATTGTTTATGAATTCGCGACTAAACCCCTAAGGTTACGCTAATTTAATACTATAAACTTAGTTTCACGATAAGCGATGAAATAGTAAATGTGAGAAATGACCGGAAATTGAGAATTGTGACATTCTTAGCCGGTTAGAGGAATCACGTCCTCGTGATTTGATTAATGATATTATGGTCCGAACCTCGACAAGGGTTCTAAAAGTTTATGCTCGCATATGGTCTAAATGGTTATGTCAATGCTCATGCATATGGGTTCCTCGTTCAACTAAAATACGTTCTCGTGCTAACGTGAGCATTTCCCATCCTAAATACATGCTCTCTTATGATTAGGCTTGATGAGGCAGGCTTTCCCATTCTCGAGCGAAACCCTCAAAAGATTTTTAGGTAACCGATTTTTACTTAATCTCACAACTCATCAAACAAGAGCTGTCATGAGATTAGGCTAAATCGGTTTGAGCAACAACTTGTTTCTAGCTTGATCTTTGCAACTCATCAAACAAGAACTGCGCTCGGATCAAGCCGAAACAAGTGGTTTGAAGAAAATCTTTTGAAAATTTGGCTTGATTACGGAATTTCTTACACATATGAGACTACTACTCCCTTCATTACATGATTCTTCCTGAATTAGACATAGGTGATCAGGCTATGTATAATTTAGGAGTAACTACGCAATGCTTGGACTAATCGTCTTATATGATGTTTGGTGTTGAGTCATAAGTCGGCATGTATAAGGAGTATGCACTTATAATGATATGATGAGATGCTATGATGATGTGGTTATAGTCTAGGGTCAATGATGCAACCTAGTTCTCTATAACCCGATTCTCTTATACCAATCTGTCACACCCCAAATTACTGTTTTGCAACGGAATGGAATTCACGGGGTTGGATCATCATAGCATCAAAGTAACAGTTATATCGAACGACCTAAAGTGTCGTTTTGAAAATATCGTTTGATTACGTAAAATAATCAGAGTTTACAAAACATAAGTCCCAATAGATTTCCAAGGTACCAAAATAAGTTTGTTACAATCAAACGATAGTTAAGTACATAAAATATAGATGAGACGCGTCGACACCGCGACTCTATGATAAATCCACATGCATGCCATGAAGTGAATGTCTTAGATACCCGAGATAAAACATGCTAAAAGTGTCAACACAATGGTTGAGTGACTTCATAGAGTTTGTTTAACAAGTAAAGCTTTTTAAAAACAAAAACGTTCATGCAACAAAGGCAAAGTTTTTGGTCATATAGAATAGTCCACAAAAGCAAAGGCATAAATAAATCCACTCGGTTCAAGTTCCCATACAAAACTTGCAACCTGTGTGTTCACAACCCATTGCACAAAATATAGTATGTCTGGTTTATGTTCATGCACATGTTGTCAAATGAGGTCACAAAGCAAAGGCATTGTAAATCCACTCAGTTCCAAGTCCCGCCCATACAAAACTTGCAACCTGTGTGTTCACAACCCACTGAATGAAGCATAAGCTATAAATAATCTAATAGTCTCAATTCTGGAAACTGGAGCAAATACTTCATCATAATCCAAACCTTCAGTTTGTGTGTATCCTTGAGCAACCAACCTTGATTTGTTCTTTACCATTATCCCTCTTTCATCCCTCTTATTTCTGAACACCCATTTTGTCCCAATTGCCCTCTTTCCATTAGGAGGATTCTAAGAACCATAGGGTAGGTGAATTGACCAAAGGATTCTATCGACTGTTGCCACTTGTGGAAGAACTAGGTTTAAGAATTGCATCACTATCGTTACCATTAGCTTGTTTACCAGAGAACCAACCCAATTGATCACATGACACTTTAAGTATTATCAATCCTTACATTTAAACTTATCTATTTGACTAATTTAATTAATTAGACAGTTAGTAATCAACCGTTCTTGGGACGACCTCGGTATTACCATTCCCTCACTACATGCGACGGTACACCTGCCCGTTAGTGCATTAGGTAGGCCATAGGTAAACGAGTTACTATAAATGTAAAACCCGGGTCCGATGAAAACGCATCAAGTTTTTGCCCTTGCGGTTAACGGTCTTCGTATTTTTGGCTGTTTGATTGATATTATTCTACAATTAAGTCTTCGACACGGCTTAACCTTGACCATGGTTACGACATAATCTCTTCTTATTATATATCAGGTTACTTTCGGTTATTTACGGCGTACCTAGTAATTGGACTTACTGTAGTAACCAAGTCTCATGACATCTTAAAATTATAAATGATGTGGTATATTTCACTTGTTGCTCATGTTTACTATTTTTACACATTTAATGCACGAGGTTGTGATAGTGTGCAGGTTGAGCAGGAAGAACAAGTGAAGGGAATCTCGACGCGATCATAAACCAAGATTAGGACAACGATGGACATTATTGGAGACGTCCGATTGATGGCTGTTGCAGGAGTCTAACTTAAAGACTCAAGGAAGTTAAAGAAAAGTGCTCGTCGGGAAACTACCCGTCCATATCCTAGATTTAGTTTTTGATTTTATTTTTCTTATACCTTTTTGGATATTTTTTGTGGTTTTTAGATTTTGTAGTTGGTTTGGCATGTTTTGCTTATCTTGTTTGCAGGTATTGAGACCAATGATAGATGATAGGAGTTCTGATAACTCCTCTTGATCACGTAGGAAGAAGTTGACACTTTGGGCAAAACAACATCAGTATGTAATTACAGCGTAATGGGCCGATCCATTTACGCCCGTCGGGCGACGGAAGGCCATCGCGCCCACTTCTACATAATTACGCCAGTAACTAGGCGATCTAGTTACCGTAACTCCTTTGTTCGGGCATTTTCTATCTGGGCTTTCTTATTACGCCAGAATCGCGGGCGATCCAGATTACGCACTGTAATCTCTTCTTAGTAAATATTTTTCTTAAGTCAACTCACCTACGCCAGAATCGGGCGATCCAGCTACTGTAACTATCCTCCTCGATATGAAAATTTTTCTTAAAACAAGTTTCAAAACATTTTCTTAACCTTGTATTAGTAATTAAATGAACTTTGTGGGTGTGTTCCCTGTAAACCCTCACGAGACTTCACTGTCCACTCTTCGGGACACCGAGGGGTTTAAAAGGCTTGTTGCATGCACTAAATGCAATCGTGATTCCTACGAAAGTGAGTTAGGTTTTATTTTTTATTTTTACATTTAGTGCTATTTTTGCTTTTATCGAATTATGCTTTTGGTATTAGTTTTTCTTGCAGCAATTCAGATTGAAGAACTATGGAGCTATGATTGGCTGCAAGGGAACACTTTTTATCCATCCTAGTTGAGTACTGTTGATGTTGGAGAGTTGATGAGAAGTTGGATGTTGCTTGGGGAGGCGTATTTAGAGTATGTTTCAAGGAGTGGCATTTATTGATCATACCGAGCAAATCCACGGGAATTTTTCGTTCCATCTCTAACCCTCCTTTTCTTTCATTATATGCTTAAGTATGACCCAAGTGGGGGGAAGGGATTAGACATAGACAGCCACTTGAGTTTACTTGCCTTTATTTTTCTAGTTTTTGATGAAAAGTGTTTCATTAGTAAACTTTTGACATGTTTTTCATTACTTAACTGGATTAATCTAGACTGAGCACACCTACCCTATATTTCCATTGTGTGAGGATAAGCCTTTCCGTTTTCCCCTTATACATAATTCCATAAAAATGAGTGTGCCGGTGGCTGTAGTAGACTTTAGAACTTGGCTTTTTATATATTTTCAAGACCATTATCATGAGCAATACTGTTGAACTGTTTTATCACGTTGCACACTCTCAGACCTTGAAAGATCTAACACTCGTGGATCGTTAGTGTTGCCTATGTAATCATAAGCAAACTAATAGAAAATCTCTACAACTCGTGTTCTAAAGCGGAATGTAAACACAAGTTGTTATTACTAAGAACACTTAGATCCTCTATGGATCTTTTTATTCACCTAAACTCTATGTTTGGATGCCTCACAATATTACAAACTATATGGTTCCTTTTATAAACAAGGAACCCTAATCTCTTACTAACCAATCGACTAAACATGCAAGCATTCATTTAATGACTAATACACTAAACTATATTGAGCAGTACAATAAAACCCATGCTAACCTCGGGCCGTTCAAAGATAATAATGAATTAGCATTTAATACGAAGAAGCGCATCTTTATGATCCTAGTCGACTTTTACCCTTCAGAAGAATACGGCAATGCTTGTACTCTTCAAGTAGAATCACTTCTTCGGAGATTACGCTTCTACTTCAGAGAAACCTTCAGCAGAATGAATACAGAAATCCTACTTCGCATAATTCCCAACAATCCTCCTCTAAACTAGAATTTGACTTGGTTAAGTTCGGTTCCGACCTGAAAGATCTTTGAGACTTGTACTAGAGGATTGTTTTCACACATCGATAGCAATGAACCAATAACAAACTCATCTCTATGATGATCAAACTTTGAGACTCGGTCTTTGCGGCAACACATGACATAATGTACATCAATACTTATCGGTTGCATACTATTCTCATCACATCCAGGTGTGTTAACATCTAAGAGAGGTGAATCATTGAAAATAATGGATTTGATGTCTCTTTACCAATAGCCATTACTCTTTGGAGTAGCCAAATGTTTAAGTTCGTAAACTATGGTACATTGATAACCATCTGATTTATGAGCAAATCGGCAACTATATTAACGGATTTGAGGTGTCTTTACCTGTAGCCGTTTTCGGGACTAGCCAATTCTTGGATTCCAAAAAGGAATAGACCATGGTGAATTGAGGACCATTCAACTCTCAGCAATTAAGCATGGGTGGTTGCAGACCCTATGATTTTGAGCAAACCATTCTGACTATAAAGTGATTTGACATGTCTTTACCAAATCTGTACCCTTTGGACTAGCCAACTCTTTGATACACATAAGGCATATCTGGTGAGTTAATAACCCTCAACGAAATACAATAAATCTGCAAAAGAAAGTTTTTTATAAAGAAATTAACAATACAAGCCAAAACAAAGTGAACAAATAAGACCAAATATAACTCTCTCTTGAGGCATATGCCTCCCCTGAGGCCTATGCCTCCCCTTAAACTAGGCAATTAAGGGTTAAGCATCCCAATATTGACCACTAGGTGTTGAAACCTTGGTCCATCAAAAGCTTTAGTTAACGATCCGCCACATTATCATCTCAGTATGAATTTTAGCCACATTTATCAAATGTTTTCATAGGCATCTCTTATAAAGTGGTGTCGATTTCAATATGTTTGGTTCTCTGTGAAAACTGGATTCTTGACAATGCATATGGTACTCGATTATCAATAAAAGAGTTGTGTTCATGAAGTTATACCCATAGTCCAAAGAACCTGGTTTTGGATCCATAGTACTTGCCCACGCTAGTTTGCAAAGAACATACTCTACTTCAATAGTTGAGGTAGCCACAACGGTTTGTTTCTTGCCACGAGATCAATCTCTTTCCAAGGAATTGACGACCTCCGGTTGTGGATCTCCTATCAAGATTTGCACCGGCATAATCACTGCTCACTATATGCTTCCAACTTAAAAAGAGACTCTTTTGGGTACCAAAGGCCCAAAAGAGGTTGGCCTTTGAGGTACTTAAAGATCTTCTTGACGGCATTGAGATGGGAAGTAAGTGGAGTGACTTGATGTCGAGAGCACACACTTACAGCGGGGAAGGTAATATCGTGCCTTGAAGCTGTTAGATACATTAAAGAACCAATCATAGATCCGTATAAATGAACATTCACAGGTAGATCTGGATCATTGTTGGATTTTGTTTTTGGAGCTTCATAAGGTGTTGTGGCGATCCTCGATACCTTCCATGCGAATTTCTTCAACATGTCCCTCACATATTTATCATCAGTTCCTGGGCATTGTAAATAAGTTTTTGATTGTATTTGGGTGAGGAAAATAAGGTTCTCAAGATCGTAGAGACTCTCAGAGGCTCGATACCACTTGTTGAACTGCTTTTATCACGTTGCACACTCTCAGACCTTGAAAGATCTAGCACTCGTGGATCGTTAGTGTTGCCTATGCAATCATAAGCAAACTAATAGAAAATCTCTACAACTCGTGTTCTAAAGCGGAATGTAAACACAAGTTGTTATTACTAAGAACACTTAGATCCTCTATGGATCTTTTTATTCACCAAACTCTATGTTTCGGATGCCCTCATTACAAACTATATGGTTCCTTTTATAAACAAGGAACCCTAATTTCTTACTACCCAATCGACTAAACATGCAAGCATTCATTTAATGACTAATACACTAAACTATATTGAAGCAAAGTACAATAAAACCCATATGCTAACCTCGGCCATTCAAAGATAATAATGAGTTAGCATTTAATACAATAAGCGCCGATCCTAGTCGACTTTTATCCTTCAAAGAAGAACACGGCAATGCTTGTACTCTTCAAGAGAATCACTTCTTCCAGATTCTCGCTTCTACTTGTGAGAAACCTTGGCTAATGATGCCAGTAAATCCTACTTCACATAATTCCCAACAAATACACTGAGGTAACTTGGTGTGATCGGTGCAACTAGGATATAAGGCAATTTTAGGATTAAACCCAAATAGCCCATATGTGTATTGTGTATATTGACTTTTCACATCGATTAGTCAATCCCCCTGTTAAACCCTTTTGTTGCACTCTCCATTAGTGCAAGATACCCCTAGATACACCCTTCTGAGCCTTTCCTTTCATTTTGTTCACCCAATATATTTTGTTTCGTTACACCTATCGCCTAGCCTACCCTGTATTTTCCTTATGTCCATGGTCCGGGCGCAATTGGTTAATTTTGGTTCCACTAGTGAAAGTCGCGGGTTTTGAATAAAGGATTTTGGAAGAAAATCAGGTTTAGATGATAGTTGATCTCAAGTGGGGGGATGCTTTATATGTTCGTATTGTTTTTATTTCATGTATACCTTGTCTTGCATCAAAAAAAAATGCAAGCAAGAGTTTATTAGTTTGTTAATTGCTGATCGTTATAATCAGCTTATGTGTCGTATTGTGATAAGTGTTCTCGCCTTGTTTCATTGGCGTAGATTTTACATAAATCCGTTTTGTCTACGGATAAAATTAGAAACCCGCACATTTCTATTTAGCAAATTTTAATCAATATTTATACAATGGGGACATTGTACATTTCAAGTGGGGGATGGGAGATAGAAATGGTTGATTATGGTTGAAAATGTGCTAAAATTACCCAAATTTTAAATTTTTTTATATAGCGCATACTTTTTTCATTGATGATGAAGGCCGAGTTAATGCATCTTATTTGCCTAGTTTATGGATATTATGTGGCACTACACTATTTGTTATATGCATTGACTCGTGTATTGAAGGCCCCTTGACTCTTGACCCTCAATTTTTGCTATGGGATTGAATGTGACTAGTGGTGGGGTGACTGTGGACTTAGGAATCTATTTGTTTTGTATCTTTTTATTTACACCCATTAAATGTTTCCCATGTCTTATCCTACCCTTAGTCATGAATCGAGTTTAGGTAAAGCAGCAAGCAATCATTGGTGTCTTAGCCATGGATTTGGTCATGTATCATTGGTTTTGTCCCTTTCGCCGTAACTCGTTAGTAATGACAAAATAAACCCATAAGCCTATGTTGTGTCAACCCATTGACTTTTGGATAAATATCTATGCGCTATAGGCTCTTTGGTGGCCAGATGATAGAATATCTTGTGGCTTCTGATAGAATACTCACTACATGAAAGCAATAGATCACCCAAAGATAAACACATGAATTATGAGAGAGAGAGAGAGAGAGAGAGAGAGAGAGAGAGAGAGAGAGAGAGAGTGATTTCAATTCCTTCAAAGTGAGAGGCTCTGGTTTGGAATTTTCTAGCTTAGGTTATTTTTAGACTCATATTTTCCAATTAATTTTGGGAGATATCTTTTAATTATTTAAAAGGGTCTACTTGAGACAAAGTAGGATTCAAGTGGAATATTTGATAACATCAAATTAGCGATCTTTTATATATCATATCCTGTTTATGGCCTCATTCTTATTAATATGGTACTTAATTGGTCTATATTCGTTCATATTTGCATTTCATGATAAATGAGGCGTTGGGAGAAAGGATGTGAAAAGGCCAAGAAATATATGTTCTCAAGATAGATTTACAAGGTATGAAGATTACGCAGTAACTTATTAATTGTGTACGGCCAGTAAATATGAGCTTTGAAGGATAAGGCGAACCATTTTACGGTTACGTCGAATTATTTTTTGAGGTTACGCGTAATACGCATTTAAGCATTTAGTTTAGAGATTATTTCGGATCGGATACACATGAGCTAATGAAGAATTACTGCAGAACTCGATATTTAGTTACGTAATTAATTACTTGGTAAAGTTTCAAACGCCACGATGTAATTATAATTTAATTACTGAATTAATTAAATGCTACTATTTATACGAAGTTCTGAAATTACTGGCTGAACTTATTAATTTAGTTACGCCGTAACTATTAAAAGCCCGGCCCAAGTTGCATCATGCCCTACATTTGTACGTCATATAAATTATCAATCGGGAAGAAAACAAAAACCTACTGTACGTAGGTGGGAGCCGCCGAAAGAGAGAAAAAAGCAGGCACTGTTCGGTTCATTAAAGGGGCAAGGGTACTCAACTAGGGGATCGATAGCATTATCCTTGGCACGAGATGTAATTCTTTTCCGACTCATTTAATTATTTTGGTTTTATTATTCAATTTTAATTTTGATTCTAATTTAATTGTTGGACAATCTTTATTTATTGTGTTTTAATTGATTGTCTTTTAATTTATTAATTGTCAATTAATTATATTGATGTTATGTCTTGTTTATTTATCGCTTTACATGGTAATTATATTTTTCATCCCACTAGGGTATTTTAGAGATGTGAAAATTAGGTCTTGGCCTAGTTTAGATTCTTTTTATTATTAATGCTTTTGCGTTAATTAATTGGTTCTAGTGTATTTTTGCATAGTTTATTGGCATAGCTACCCTTGTTCTAGGTAGTTTTGAATGGCTGAGGCCAATTGCCTAGGAGATATGACCAACCGACCCTAGGTGACTGGATCGGCACGGGAAGGGTAAGATATGACCAACTAATCCTTTCTACTTGTGCGATTTGACCAACCGATCACCTACCGTTTGGATGAACTTAAGAATTAGGGGGTGAGTGTCTAAGTTCCTAAGTAGGGCACTCACTATTATGAATCTAGCATGTAGCGGTACTTAATGACTTGGCTTAGGGGACCGGGAACAACAGGACTTATGACGGTGCACCTGATTTCTCCTGTGGTGGCATCTTTGCCGATAGGTTAGAGCTAATTGACCAAATCGTCCTCTCGAATTTAACCCCACTTGAAACAGGAATCTAGTGACATTTAGAACCCATGTATTGTGATAGTAAACCCCAACTTTTAATGACCGCTATTAGATTGCCGAATGATCCTGTGTGACCTGTTCATCTTGGTGAGGATTCTAAGAACCATAGGGTAGGCGAATTGACCAAAGGAGTCTATCGATTGTTGCCACTTGTGGAAGAACTAGGTTTAAGAATTGCATCACTATCGTTACCATTAGCTTGTTTACCAGAGAACCAACCCAATTGATCACATGACACTTTAAATATTATCAATCCTTACATTTAAACTTATCTATTTGACTAATTTAATTAATTAGACAGTTAGTAATCAACCGTTTTGGGGCGACCTCGGTATTACCATTCCTCACTACATCGCATGGGTACACAGCGCGTTAGTGCATTAGGTAGCCATAGGTAGACGAGTTACTATAAATGTAAAACCCGTCAAAAACTCGCATCAAGTTTTTACGCCGCGGCTAACGGTCTTCGTATTTTTGGCTGTTTGATTGATATTATTCTACAATTAAGTCTTCTGATTACGGCGTAACCTTGACCATGGTTACGACATAATATCTTCTTATTATATATCAGGTTACTTTCAGACTGAAGTTACGGCGTAGTTAGTAATTGGACTTACGCCGTAACCAAGTCTGTGACATCTTAAAATTATAAATGATGTGGTATATTTCACTTGTTGCTCATGTTAACTATTTTTACACATTTAATGCCCGAGGTTGTGATAGTGTGCAGGTTGAGCAGGAAGAACAAGTAAAGGGAATCTCGACGCGATCATAAACCGAGATTAGGACAACGATGGACATTATTGGAGACGTCCGATTGATGGCTGTTGCAGGAGTCTAACTTAAAGACTCAAGGAAGTTAAAGAAAAGTGCTCGTCGGGAAACTACCCGTCCATATCCTAGATTTAGTTTTTGATTTTATTTTTCTTATACCTTTTTGGATATTTTTTGTGGTTTTTAGATTTTGTAGTTGGTTTGGCATGTTTTGCTTATCTTGTTTGCAAGTATTGAGACCAATGATAGATGATAGGAGTTCTGATAACTCCTCTTGATCACGTAGGAAGAAGTTGACACTTTGGGCATAACAACATCAATATGTAATTACGGCGTAAAGGGCCGATCCATTTACGCCATAACTGGCGATCAGTAAGGCCATCTGCCCACTTCTACATAATTACGCCGTAACTAGGCCGATCTAGTTACGCCGTAACTCCTTTGTTCCGTATTTTCTTTCTCGTTTATACCGTAATCGGGCCGATCCAGCTTACCGTAATTCCTTCTTGGTAAATATTTTTCTTAAGTCAATCTCACCTAAGCCGTAATCGGCCAATCCAGCACGTCAGAATTATCCTCGATATGAAAATTTTTCTTAAAACAAGTTTCAAAACATTTTCATAACCTTGTATTAGTAATTAAATGAACTTTGTGGGTGTGTTCCCTGTAAACCCTCACGAGACTTCACTCGTCCACTCGGGACACTGAGGGGTTTAAAAGGCTTGTTGCATGCACTAAATGCAACCGTGATTCCTATGAAAGTGAGTTAGGTTTTATTTTTATATTTACATTTCGTGTTATTTTTGCTTTTTATCCAGAATTATGCGTTTTGGTATTAGTTTTCTTGCAACAATTCAGATTGAAGAATTATGGAGCTATGATTGGCTGCAAGGGAACACTTTTTATCCATCCTAGTTGAGTACTGTTGATGTTGGAGAGTTGATGAGAAGTTGGATGTTGCTTGGGGAGGCGTATTTAGAGTATGTTACGAGGAGTGGCATTTATTAATCATACCGAGCAAATCCACGGGAATTTTTCGTTCCATCTCTAACCCTCCTTATCTTTCATTATATGCTTAAGTATGACCCAAGTGGGGGGAAGGGATTAGACATAGACACCCACTTGATTTTACTTGCCTTTATTTTTCTAGTTTTTGATGAAAAGTGTTTCATTAGTAAAATTTTGACATGTTTTTCATTACTTAACTAGATTAATCTAGACTGGGCACACCTACCCTATATTTCCATTGTGTGAGGATAAGCCTTTCCGTTTTCCCCTTATACATAATTCCATAAAATGAGTGCGTATGGTTGTAGTAGACTTTAGAACTTGGCTTTGCATATCTTTTCAAGACCATTATCATGAGCATTACACTGAGGTAACTTGGTGTGATCGGTGCAGCTAGGATATAAGGCAATTTTAGGATTAAACCCAAATAGCCCATATGTGTATTGTGTATATTGACTTTTCACATCGATTAGTCAATCCCCCTGTTAAACCCTTTTGTTGCACTCTCCATTAGTGCAAGATACCCTTAGATACACCCTTCAGAGCCTTTCCTTTCATTTTGTTCACCCAATATATTTTGTTTCATTACACCTATCGCCTAGCCTACCCTGTAGTTTCCTTATGTCCATGGTCCGGGCGCTGTTGGTTAATTTTGGTTCCACTAGTGAAAGTCGCGGGTTTTGAATAAAGGATTTTGGAAGAAAATTGGGTTTAGATGATAGTTGATCTCAAGTGGGGGGATGCTTTATATGTTCGTATTGTTTTTATTTCATGTATACCTTGTCTTGCATCAAAAAAAAAAAAAAAAAAAAAGAAAGAAAGAATGCAAGCAAGAGTTTATTAGTTTGTTTATTGCTGATCGTTATAATCAGCTTATGTTAAATATCGTGTGATAAGTGTTCTCGCCTTGCTTCAGTTGGTATGCTTTTTACAAATCCGTTTTGTCTTACGGATAAAATTAGAAACCCGTACATTTCTATTTCGCCTTTCAAATTTTAATCAATATTCGTACAATGGGGACATTGTACATTTCAAGTGGGGGGATGGGAGATAGAAATGGTTGATTATGGTTGAAAATGTACTAAAATTACCCAAATTTTAAAATTTTTTATATAGCACATACTTTTTTCATTGATGATTAAGGCCGAGTTAATGCATCTTATTTGCCTAGTTTATGGAGATTATGAGGCACTACACTATTTGTTATATGCATTGACTCGTGTATTGAAGGCCCTTGACTCTTGACCCCGATTTTGCTATGGGATTGAATGCACTAGTGGTGGGCTTAATCGTGACTTTGGAATCTATTTGTTTCAGATCTTTTTATTTAAACACATTAAATGTTTCCCATGTCTTATCCTACCCTTAGTCATGAATCGAGTTTAGGTGAAAGAGCAATCATCGCTGTCTTGGCCATGGATTTGGACATATATCATTGGTTTTGTCCCTTCACAGTAACTTCGTTAGTAATGACAAAATAAACCCATAAGCCTATGTTGTGTCATCCCATTGCCTTTTAGAATAGATCTATAGACTCACAGTGGTGGAGATTAATATCTTTGCAAGCCTATGATAGAATACTCCATGACCGAGTAGTTGATCACCCAAAGATAAACACGTGAATTATGAGAGAGAGAGTGTGATTTCAATTCCTTTTAGGTGAGGTGCTTTCGGTTTGGAATTTTCTAGCTTAGGTGATTTTTAGACTCATATTTTCCAATTAATTTTGGAAGATATCTTTTTAAGAATTATTTAAAGGGTTTACTTGAGGACAAGTAGGATTCAAGTGGGGGAATATTTGATAACATCAAATTAGCTCATCTTTTATATATCAAATTGTTTATGGCCTCATTTATATTAATATGGTACTTAATTTGTCTATATTCGTTCATATTTGCATTTCAGGATAAATGAGGCATTGGAGCGGAAAGGATGTGAGAAAAAGCCAAGAAATATATGTTCTGAAGATAGATTTACAAGGGCCTATGAAGATTAGGCCGTAACTTATTAATTGTGTTACGGCGTAAATATGAGCTTTGAAGGATAAGGCGTAACCATTTCTTATGGTTACGTCGTAATTATTTTGTGAAGGTTACGCTGAATACGCAATTTGGCCACAGAGTATTATTTCGGATCGGATACATATGAGCTAATGAAGAATTACTACGAACTCCGATATTTAGTTACTGCATTAATTACTTTGGTAAAGTTTAACGCTACTAATTATAATTTAATTACACCGTAATTAATTAAATGCGGCTATTTTATATGAAGCTACAAAGAATTACAGCGTAACTTATTAATTTAGTTACGCCGTAACTATTAAAAGCCCGGCCCAAGTTGCATCATGCCCTACATTTATTTGTACGTCATATAAATTATCAATTGGGAAGAAAACAAAAACCTACTGTACGTAGGTGGGAGCCGCCGAAAGAGAGGAAAAAGCAGGCACTGTTCGGTTCATTAAAGGGGTAAATCCCTTCGGGGTTTGCCCCGGTACTCAACTAGGGGATCGACAGCATTATCTTTGACACGATATGTAATTATTTTCCGACTCATTTAATTATTTTGGTTTCATTATTCAATTTTAATTTTGATTCTAATTTAATTGTTGGACCATCTTTATTTATTGTGTTTTAATTGATTGTCTTTTAATTTATTAATTGCCAATTAATTATTTTGATGTTATGTCTTGTTTATTTATCGCTTTACATGGTAATTATATTTGTCATCCCACTAGGGTATTTTAGAGATGTGGAAATTAGGTCTTGGCCTAGTTTAGATTCTTTTTATTATTAATGCTTTTGCGTTAATTAATTGTTTCTAGTGTATGCATGCATAGTTTATTGGTAGCTACCTTTGTTTTGGTAGTTTGAAATGGCGGTAGAGGCCAATTTCATAGGAGATATGACCAACTGATCCTAGATGAGCGGACTGAGACGGGAAGGGTAAGATATGACCAACCCACGACCCTTTTCAACAATTTGCTGCGATTTGACCAACTGATCATCTACCATTTGGAGGAACTTAAGAATTAGGGGGTGAATGTCTAAGTTCCTAACGGCAGGGCACTCACTATTATAAATCTAGCATGTAGCGAAACTTAATGACTTGGCTTAGGGGACCGGGGAACAACGGACTTATGACTGGCACTGATTTCTCCAGTGGTGGCATCTTTGCTTGATAGGATAGGGCGAATTGACCAAATGTCTTTGTCCTCTTGAATTTAACCCCACTTGAAACAGAATCTAGTGACATTTAGAACCCATGTATCATGATAGTAAACCCCGACTCTTAATGATCTGCTATTAGATTGCGAATGATCCGGGTGACCATGTTCATCTTGGTGAGGATTCTAAGAACCATAAGGTAGGGAATTGACCAAAGGAGTCTATCATTTGTTACACTTGTGAAAGAACTAGGTTTAAGAATTGCATCACTATCGTTACCATTAGCTTGTTCACCAGAGAACCAACCCAATTGATCACATGACACTTTAAATATTATCAATCCTTACATTAAAACTTATCTATTTGACTAATTTAATTAATTCGTCAGTTAGGAATCAACCGTTCTTGGGACGACCTCGGTCTTACCATTCCTCACTACATGCACGGGAGTACACCGCCTGCTAGTGCATTAGGTAGGCCATAGGTAGACGAGTTACTAAAAATGTAAAACCTGGTCAGTAAAACCTGCATCACTTTGTGTCTGACCACTATGACTCTTTCATCTCTTTTGCATCTGAAAACCCATTTACTTCCTATTACCTTCTTCCCATTAGGCAAATCTACCAAGGTCCAAACTTCTTGAAACTTAAATTGCAGTAACTCATCTTGCATAGCCTCCACCCATCTTGAATCTTGTAATGCCTTATAAGCATTTTGGGGTTCCATCTGTGACATAAAACAAGAAAACATACAATTTTGAAGATCTTTGTGGCTATTTCTTTGATGTAGGGTTTGAGCAAATAACCCTTGATTCCTCAATCCTTTAAACTTGCTCCTTGTTTGAACAGCAAATTCAGAATCTCCAAGGATCTTCTCTTTTGGATGATCTTTATGAATTCTTATGGTTTGAGTAGGACTTGTAGAATAAGAATACTCCATGTTATGTAAGTCAGCCTCTACACTAAACCCATCCAACACTTCATCATCAGTATCTTCATAAATATGCTCCAAAGCAAGCATATTAGGATCACCTGGGATATGGAGAACTGCTAGGCTTAGAAATAGAAACTGCTGGCCTAGAGATAGGCGTATCAGTAGTAACTGGTGAACTAATGATAAGCGTATCAGTAGTAACTGGTGAACTACTTCCAGTTTCTTTTCTTCGCTTATCAGAAATTGTTGATGCGCTATTCTTCTCTTCATCAACTACTTGTGGTCCTTCAGTAACCACCTTTTCCACATCAGAAGGTTTAGCCCCACCTTCTGTATCACCTTTTGCCACACTATCCACATGATCATCTTCTGAGCTCTTTTTCTTTAATTCTTTGGGCATGAGAAGTTTATTCAGCTTCCACTTTTCAATCAAAACAAATTCCTTTGCAGATCCATTCACCTTAGCTTGTATACCTCCATTAGAATTAACTTTTGTACCTTTATACTGGTTAGTTATACATGTAGAGACTGGCTCATAATTCATACTTCTGGTTAGAGAATCAATATCAAATATCCAGTCAGGTCCACTTCCTGCAATGTTAGGCGAACTCTCACTAAACTTAACATGCAAGTTCTCTTCCACATGGCTAGTTCTACTGTTGAATATCCTAAAAGCCTTGCTATTAGTGGAATACCCAACAAAGAACCATTTGTCTGCCTTCTCATCAAACTAGCCTAGGTGGTCTATGGTATTCAAGATAGTAACAGATACGCAATTGGTTTTATGAAATATATTATTGGTTTTCTACCATGGAATAGTTCATAAGAGGTCTTGTTATGAGGCTTAACTACTTTACTCATATTTTTCACAAAACAACAGTATTAACTGCTTCAGCCCAAAAGGTAGTAGGTAACTTAGATTCAGACAACATAATCCTAGCAGCCTCAATTAGTGTCCTATTACTCCTCTTAGCCACACCATTTTGTTGAGGAGTTCTAGCTACACTAAACTGTCTCAAAATACCTTTTTCCACACATAACTGATTCATCACTTTATTCTTAAATTCATTTCCATTGTCACATGTTATTATCTTTACTTTGAGATTTATTAGGTTTTCTAATCTTATTATAAATGCCTTAAGGATTTCTGATGTTTCCTCCTTAGTTCCTAGAAAGAAAATCCATGTGAACCTAGTGTAATCATCTGTGACAACTAAGCAATACATCTTCTTATTCAAACTTCTCACAAAAGTTGGCCAAAAAATATCCATATGTAACATATAAAGGGGCTCAGAAATAGTATTCACAACTTTAGACTTACAAGAAGCTCTGTGTTGTTTCTCCATCTGACATGCAACACAGGTTTTAGGATTTTCAAAAACTTTTGAGGCCAAACCTCTAACAAGATTTCTCTTGACCAATTTATTTATAATTTTGAAATTTTGGTAACCAAGTTTCCTATGCCAAAGCTTGGATTCATCAACAGTGGTGTGGAGTTTGTTAGGACTCCTTGTGATCGTTTTGAGCCTTATGGTTTAACAATAACAATGATAAAAAACTTGGTACGCAGCGGAATAAAACAAATCATAGTTATTGACAACAAGGTTTTTCATTAATAATCATTCCAAGCCTCAAATACTATTTGATCAGAATAATACGATTACACTAAATCTGTAACAGGAATCAAAGATTCTTGAGGCTAAAATACACAACTCATAGGCGTCCACTTAGAGGACTTGACGCCTAGACACACACACACACACACACACTTTTAATGACTACATTATGGAAGACTTAATTATTAAAATCTACACCCCATGTCCTCTTTATATACTAGAGGATTAGGGTTTACAAATCTCTACAAAGGACTAGTTAATAAATCTTATTTTGCAAGCAAGTCCCTCCATCTTTTTGTAGATTTCATTCTTGTCACTTTAAGCCCTTGATGTTTCATTATTTATTGTTTTGTATCATCAAATCAATAAACCCAACAATCTTCCCCTATTTGATGATGACAAAACAAATACGGTTCTTGTAGGAACTTCCCTAGACGAAGTAGCAGAAGTTGAGATAATTAAATCTCACCATGAATGAAACAATCTTGTCTTCCTTGTCTTCCCCTTAATCCATGCCACGCCACTCCAACATCTCTTCCCATTTTTGTTATCAACAAATAGAGAACATATGCAAACTTGATCTTGACCACCATGAACCAATACCACACATCCAATTCATCCTTCCAATGTCTCAAATTACCCTCCATGAAGTTTTCCGCAACTAAAAATGAACTTGAAATAGTAGAAATCTAAACCATCAGTAGTAATACTAATTAATAGTAGTAAGAATCAAAAACTTCCCCTTGAGTGGTGCATGAACATCAAATAATTCTTCAAATCAGTAAGCTCCTTGTAATGATCACTTGTGAAGAAAACCGAATATAACAAACTTGATAAAGAAGTAGAATAACCCAAACTTGTGTCTTATTTCTTGCACTATAGATGACATCAAACGTATACCCAATCTTGGTGTATAGGGAGACCGCAATCTCTTGACGAAAACCTTCATCTACTATTCGTCAATTCGTTGTCATAATCATTGAAGCACGAACAAGTTATCTCCAAAGTGTAACACCCACTTTGAGATATGATAAGAGCACGAATCTGTGTTGCTCAACTATAATATCAAATAGGTTATGATCAATCATCTTCGTAATCACCTATTCAATAAATCTCCAAAATGAGCTTTTTAAATCCTTTTAAGAACAAATTAACAAAAAACATGTGTGTGAACCAATCTCGTGTGTGTGTCGCCAAAAATCCAATAAACTCTGTACGAAATTCTTGTACAACTTCCCCTCAATTCCAAAACCATTCGAGAACCAAAAATCATGTAATCTGGACCATGTAGTAAATACGAACAATAAAATATTCAATGTCGAGTCACGTGTATTGTCGTACAAGTATCATTATGTCATTCTACCAAACTTCCCATCTCTTTACCACAAACTGAGTTGAACACATAAAACCACTTCACGTTATTTAGCCCAACACCACTTTATGTTAAAAATAATCTCCTTGATATTAGAAATAATATGAAGCAACATATCAAGTCTTGTAGCAGTAGCGTAAGTCGAGCAGTGGTACAAACGATAAGCTTGGCAGTAGTAAGTCGAATCGAGATAGCAGTAGAAACATGCAACCTTCGGATAAAAACTCACGGCTTTTTATTACGTGCACCCATCACTATCCCTTTAATATAAGCACGCAAGCATCCATGTCAACATTTATTCATTACTTAAACCCAATATAATATCAACAATAACATCGTGGTCAATCTTCCAACATGCCACTGATACGCATGAACTTAATGTTGAATATATTAGAAATAAGTAAACAACAAGAGCGATTATAATATTTATTAACGTGGATTCTCATGCAATATATACGAATATAAGATGGGGAATCTCATCAAAGAATATCACTTGAACGATTATATACAATTATAATTTATTAGTAGAACTAATTGCAATATAACCAACCCATGAATGCAAAAAGCGAAGAAACTCACCGAACACGATTAGCAAATACCAATTTAATAATAACCGACCTCGAAGAAGATTAAATATTAAAAAGTATAAGATCGACATTTAAGGCATAGGATGGTTGGTGTGACAGTTAAAAATCCAATCATGGACCAATCATGGACCTGTACAACTTCAAATCAAAGATGCAGTGAGATACATCAATGATCCAATCATGGACCTGTACAACTTTAAATCAACTTTGGGACTTCCATCATCTGGTAGCAGTGGTTTCTGAGTCTCCATAGGTGTACTAGCACTCTGCACATCCTGAAACCCAAACTTCTTCAAAACATCTGCTACATACTTGTCTTGACTAATGAAAATACCATCAGTCCTTTGTTGAACCTGCAGTCCCAAAAAGAAAGTGAGTTCGCCCATAGAACTCATTTGAAACTTGTCATGCATAAGTTTCTCAAAATCCTTGCATAGCTCCTTATTTGTTGAGCCAAAGATGATGTCATCTACATAAACCTGAACCAATAAAATATCATCTTTGTGCTTCCTAATGAACAAAGTTTTATCAATCAACCCTTTTTTAAATTCATTGTCCATCAAATAGGTAGACAGGCACTCATACCATGCCCTAGAAGCTTGATGCAACCCATACATAGCCTTCCTCACCAGAACCTTATCAGGATGATCAGAATCTTCAAAACCAGGAGGTTGACAAACATAAACCTCCTCCTCAATAGTGCCATACAGAAAAACACTTTTGACATCCATCTGATACACCACAAAATTCTTAAATGAAGCATAAGCTAAAAATAATCTAATAGCCTCAATTCTTGCAACTGGAGCAAACACTTCATCATAATCCAAGCCTTCAGTTTGTGTGTATCCTTGAGCAACCAACCTTGACTTATTTCTAACAACAATACCTCTTTCATCCCTCTTGTTTCTGAACACCCATTTTGTTCCAATTGTCCTCTTACCATTAGGAAGATCAACCAATGTCCAAACCTCTTGAAGTTTAAACTGAAGAAGCTCCTCTTGCATTGATTCTACCCATCCTTCTTCTGATAAAGCTTCTTCCACTCTCTTGGGCTCCTTTTGAGACAAAAAACATGCAAACAAGCAATTTTGCAGATCTTTATGGCTATTTCTTTTGTGAAGTGATCTTGCAAAGAAACCTTGCTCAGGAAATGGTGCAGTGTTCTTAACCTTGCTTCTTGTTTGAACTGGTGTATTCAAATTTCTAAGTATTTGTTCCTTGGGATGAATCTTATGTATTATGGTGGAAGTGACAGGACTTTCATGAATGGCATGTTCCAAATTAGTAAAATCAGCATTGAAGAAATCATCCATGTCTTTATCATCAGTAGGAGTATCAATTTCTATCAAAGGTGCATGGTAGGATCATGTGGATACTCCTCTTCACTAAATAATGGCTTTGCAGTTGGTCCAAAGAAAGTACTATTATCGAGTATTTACTAACCAGTGGTTTTCACTTGTCTGGCGGTGGTAGAAGTTGGCTTAGCGGTGCTTTCATTATATCTATCCGTGCTTTCATTTGGCTTAGCATGCTTCGAATGTCTTTTCTTCTTTTCAATTTCTTCTACCACATCGAGTTATCATTCAATAGCTCATCCATATCTTGATGATGATCAACTTTAGCTTCAGTATTCAATACATCATCATCAGTGGGACCTTGCTTATCAATGAGGGGTGAGACAGAACTAGCTTTCCACTTTCCAAACAAATAGAACTCCTTTGGAGAATCAGCTTCCTTAGAATTTGTTCTCGCATCGTAATCCTTTTGTGTACCTCGTGATTTGCATTAGTGGAAGTTCCTGCAATGATAGGCTCATAATTCATAGATTTGGTTAGCATGTCAATGTTAAACAAATCACAGTCCTTTGGTCTCAAACTAGAGTCTTTTCACTAAATTAAACATGTAGGTTCTCTTTAACAATTCTAGTCCTCCTATTGTATACTCTAAATGCTTTACTATTTGAAGAATAGCCTAAAAAGTATCCATCATCAGCTTTTTCTTGAAACTTACCTAGGTAGTCTATGGTATTCAAGATAGTAACAGGATACCCAAAAGGTTTTAGGAATGCAATCATTGGCTTCCTATCATGTAAATGACTCATAGGGGTCTTGTTATGAGGCTTCACTACCTTACTTCTATTTCGCACATAACATGCAAGGCCTACGACCTTTCAGACCCAAAAGGTAGTAGGTAACTTAGATTTCGACAACATTGTCCTAGCGTACTCAATTAGTGTCCTATGTTTCCTCTCAGCTACACCATTTTGTTGTGGTGTTCTAGCAACACTAAACTCTTTTCTATACCCTTAACTACATGAAGCTGATTCATCACATCATTCTTAAACTCAGTTCCATTATCACATCTGATTACTTTAACCTTATGATTTACTAGATTTTATATCTTAGTAATGAAACTCTTGAGGATCTCACTAGTTTCACTCTTAGCAGCCAAAAAGTATATCCAAAAATATCTACTATAATCATCAGTAATAACTAGACAATACTGCTTATGATTCAAACTTTTAACAAAGGTAGGTCCAAATAAGTCCATATGAAGCATAAACAGTGGTTGTGTGATAGTGTTGACAGTTTTGGTCTTACAAGAAGCTCTATGTTGTTTTCCTTTTTGACAAGCCACACACGTTCCTCTTACACAAAAAACCTTAGAAGGTAACCCTCTCACTAAGTTGCCTTTTACCAGTTTATTGATTGTTTTCTAATTGAGGTGACTTAGCCTTCTATGCCATAACTTAGACTCATCTATTGATGCTTTAGTAAACAAACAGGTTAAGGATCTATTAGGAATTACATCTTTAAGATCAAAACAATATATGTTTTCCTTCCTAGGTACCCTTAGCTGTATATACTTCTCATCGGGCATCTTAAAATCGGTGACAATACCACACACTCGGTTTCACCAAAAAGTACCCAGTTTTTCTTATCACACATTTGAGAAACACTGAATAAATTATACTTAAGTCCTGTACCAAATAGACCTTTTCAAAGCCTAAATTCCCTGTTCTGATTGTGCCTCTGCAAAGTATCTTTCCTCCCTTTGGATCATTACCAAATGCCACATATCCTCCATAAAGCTTCAAAATCCTCCGGGTTGCTCCCATCCCATGTCATGTGCCCCGAGCAACCACTATCAAAAACTCCTTTATCTTTTAGCTCATCTTGTAGATTGCCCTCGCACATGAAATTAAGCAAATTAGTTCCTTTTATGGACCAAAGCCAATATGACTGGGTGCCCTATGCATCAATATAATCAAATTTGTTTAGGTCCATTGATGCACAATTGACATGATGTAAAACCTTGGTCTTAGGCTTCCATTGCCAACTAGCCGAGGCCTTAATGACATAAAATGGTTTCCAACCACTGTGTCGTTATCACCTTTGGAATTTTAAAACTTCTTTTGTATCGGTGGTGATATTTTTCTAAGCGGTTGTACAGATTTGCTTAGCCGTTTTACATTTTGCTTAGCAGTGGTTGGAACCCATTTGGGTGCAGCAGTGACAATTGATTTTGTATTCCTGTTCCTCATTCACACTGCTCTAGGAATCATGTTTCTATTAGGATGAGGGTTTGTTTTCTTTGAAAAGTTTTGGTGATTTACCCTCCTCCATTGATTCCAAACTTGTGGTCTGTTTTTATAACAGTTTCTCTGTAAGTGCTCAAAACTACCACATGCAAAACAAGCCTTTTTAACACATTGAAACTCATTCCCTAATCTGTTTGAAATTAGTCCATTGAAGTTTCTCTGGTTTCCCCTAGGTATGTATCTTTTCATCTGTTCTCTTGCTACTTCCTTGTATTCTACTACTTTCTTAGCAATTTGAGCTCCAAATCTAGGCACAAGGTTGGCTTGTCTAGAATCAACTTTCTTAATATGTTCTAACCTTTCAGGCTGTGTTGATTCAGATCTATCTTCCTCAGAATCTGATTCCCAATCTTCAATGATGGGAGCATCAGATGACTTATCAGAACCTATCTTAGGTGATGCATTGCTAGTTTCACCCTTGGGTTTATTGAAACTAAATTAACTGCTAAATGACAGTTCTTTAGTAGGTGGTGCATGTTTCATAAGAGATGGTGGAGGCATATTATTGTAACCAAGACCAGTACCATCCTGGAACAATTTTTGATCTATTGGCATATTTACTAGATCGGAAGCATTACGTGTTTTAGCAACCCTAACAACATGTTTTTCTTTTTTCTTTTAGGGCTTCTACCTTTATACTTTACTCGCTTTTCTAGTTTCTCTTTTAGCATCTTAATCTCTCTATCCTTAAGATCAATTTCACCACCAAGTATATTAATCTTATCTACATACTCAAACTCACATTTAATACAGTAATTAAGCTTTTCTTCAACACTTTCTAGACCAACTCTATAACCTAAGTTATCTAGAGAGCTCTTTCTACTTCTTTTCTTAAACTCTCAATGATAGCTTTTTGAGATTCTAAGTTATCTTGACATGATTTAAAAGAACAAGTAGAAGTTTTAGAATCATTAGATACCTCGAATCACGAGAAGATGAAGCATAAGACATAAGAGCAAAGTTATGCTCTTTTGAAGCTTCACTAGCAAGAAAAGCTGCATTAGGACCTTCTTCAATCTGATCACTCCGGTCATAGTCTCCAATCCCATCTTGAGCAACCAAAGTGAAGAAGAAGCGAGCTCTTCAGGTGGTCTTCTTAATGCTTTCAATTCTCTTAGGAGCTCGACATTCCCTAGCAAAGTGACCCTTCTTCTTGCGGTTAAAGCACTCCATCTTGCTTTTGTCGAATCCGACCTCTTTGACCATCATACTTAACTGTCCAGTCCTCCTCAGAAACTTCCTTGCTTGGAGATTCAACATTGCCATTTGCCATTGAAGATTAATCTCCTCACGATCATCAGGATCAATTTGATATAGATCTTGATTTAAAACTGTAACACTGGTAGTTAAATCAGCTAGAAAAGCACAAATTGCACCATCACTGACGTTATCACTAATGGTGGTATTGTTTGCAATAAGTGGGTTATTCCATAGGCAATAGTGGATACATCTTGTGAACTCTTGTGATTAGTGGAAACAAAAGCAATGTTTTGGCTCGTTGAAGATGCACCAGCAATGTTGTTCTCAGACTCATATACCTTCAAGTTGTTGTAGAGATTGTCCGGAGTCATCTTTTCAAAGTCATCCTTATTTCTCCACACAACAAGGTGAATGGCCCATTCGGTGATAAACTTCGATGAACTTCAAGTTAATATCTTCGTGAGCAACTTTGTAGTCAACTGACTTCAGTTGCCTAATGAGCTTTTGAAGTCTGTTATAGGTGCCGTCAAGTTTTTCTCCACTTAGAGCAGTGAAGTTTTCAAGCTGATGCTTGAGCATATTTTTCCTTGATTTCTTGGTAGCTTCATTACCAGCAAACCTTGTTTCAATTGCATCCATGGGCTCCTTAGCAGACTCATATTGTTCAAAGTCCAAAGCATATTCATTAGGTATTACCATAGAGAGAATACTATGAGTTTTAATCTCCATCTTTCTCTTAGCCTTGTCGTTCTCACTAACAATGGCTATATCATTTCCATCCTCACCCTTCTTGGGAAGAGTATCACCTTTTTCCACAACAATCCAGAGAGCATAATCAATCATGCGAATGTATTGCCATATTCACATTCTCCATATTTGGTACTCTCCATGCTTGAGCAAGGGCACCTTAGAAGCAGTAACCATGTGTGTTTCATCAGACATCTTAACTTACTTAAACATAACATAACAAAGCTTCTTCTTGGTTTCAGTTTCTAGATCACAAGCTCCGATACCACTTGTGGAGTTTGTTAGGACTCCTTATGATCGTTTTGAGCCTTAGGGTTTAACAATAACAATGATAATAAACTTGGTACGCAGCGGAATAAAACAAATCATAGTTATTGACAACAAGGTTTTTCATTAATAATCATTCCAAGCCTCAAATACTATTTGATCAGAATAATCTGATTCTGATTCAAGAATAGAATCAAAGATTCTTGAGGCTAAAATACACAACTCATAGGCGTCCACTTAGGGACTTGACGACTAGACACACACACTTTTAAAGACTACATTATGGAAGACTTAATTATTAAAATCTACACCCCATGTCCTCTTTATATACTAGAGGATTAGGGTTTACAAATCTCTACAAAGGACTAGTTAATAAATCTTCTTTTGCAAGCAAGTCCCTCCATCTTTTTGTAGATTTCATTCTTGTCACTTTAAGCCCTTGATGTTTCATTCTTTATTGTTTCGTATCATCAAATCAATAAACCTAACAAGTGGCTTTTGCAAATAAGCAAGTTAAAGCTCTTTTGGGAATTATGTCCTTTGTGTCAACACTGTATATGTTTTCTGTTATAGGGATTCTAAGAAGCACAAACTTATCATCAGGCATCCTAAAATCAGAAGATAGGACAAGACATTCAGTGTTGGTAAAAAGAACATAATTCTTTTTGACACACATTTATGATACACTAAAGAGGTTGAACTTATGTCCGTTTACAAGATACACTTTTCCAAAATCCAATTTTCCTGTTTTAATTTTACCTCTTCCAAAAATCTTCCCTCCTTTGGGGTCATTCCCAAATGCAACATATCCACCATCTATAGCTTCAAAATCTTCAAGATTAGACATGTCACCAGTCATATGTCCAGAGCAACCACTGTCAAAAATAGCCTTGTCCTTTAGCTTCACCTGTAAGTTGCCATGCACATAAAAGAAGAGAATCAATTTTTCTTGGGGACCCAAGCCATCACTGACTTGGGTCTGCCTTGTGCATCAACATAGTCAAATTGTTTTATGTCCATTGATGCATTGCTATTTCTGGAAACATGATTTAAAACTTTTATTTTTGGTTTTGGATATACGGAAGTGTCAGTTATCACTTTTGGCTCAGCAGTAGAAACTTCTTTTGCCTTAGCAGTACAAACATCTGTACGTTTTTTAAAAGACCTTTTCTAATTTGGAAGAATAGTAGTAATGGATCTAGTAACGCCAGATCTCATCAATATTGTTCTTGGAACCATGTTCTTGTTATTATAAGGGTGAGTTTGTTTAGAAAGCTTTTTGTGATTCACCCTACTATGATGGTTCCTTGCTATTTTCTTGAAGTAAAAACACTTTTCTTGTAAATGCTCAAAACTACCACAATTATAACAAGCCTTATGAACCAATTTCCAATCACTACATAATTTTTGTTTTATTAGGTTGTTCCAGTTTCTTTGGTTAGCTCTTGGCCTATTATTGTGCCTTCTAGGCATCTCTCTATGTTCCTCGTTATATTCAACTATCTTCCTAGAGATTTGTTTACCAAATTCAGGTTTTAAAAACTTGACATGTTTAACAGTTTTAGGTCTTTCTTCCTTTGTATGCTTAGGTGTTGACACAACCTTCTCCTCATCACTATCTGATGTCTAGTCATCAATAGTTGGAGCATCAGATGACTGCTTTTCAACTTTGGGTGTATCATTACTGACTTCTCTCCTACAGTTGTGCTTCCTACTTCTCATATGAATGAAATTTCTTTCTTAGGGGGGCATAAGCACTTTTAAGTGGAGGACCTACTTCAGTATATCCTAAGCCATTTCCTTTTGTCATTAAATGACTCTCAATAGATTTATTCACAAGATCAGATGCATATTGTTGTTTCTCAACTCTAACTATGTGTTTCTCATTTTCAGCTAAAGCAGCATCTTTTTCTTGTGAAGCCACTTCTAGTTTTTGATTAAGAACATTTATTTCATAGGTTTTCCTAAAAATATGACCATCTAGAATAGCTATCTTATCAACATATTCTAGCTCATTTTGTTTAAGAAATTCAAGTTTTTTTTCAATTGATTATAGACCAACTTTATATCCTAAGTTATCTAATTACAGTTTCTATACTTCATCCCTTAAACTTTCATTCCTAGCCTTAAGCTATTCTAAAGTATCTAAACAAGATTTATATAAACAACTAGAATCATTAGATACCTCAGAATCAGAAACAGCCGATGAAGAAGCATAGGCCAATAGAGCAAAGTTAGGTCTATCTTCAGTCTGATCACTCCAGTCTTACTCCCATGACCATCACAAGACACCAAAGCTGTAGTTGTCTTTGTATCTTCAATAGGAATCCTTCTTGGAGTGTCTCCATTCTTCTTAGGAGCCCTACATTCTCTGGCAAAGTGGCCTTTTTCTCTGACAGTTGTAGCACTTAATCTTGGATTTGTCAAACCCTGCATTGCTCTATGCTTTAAACTTAAGCTCCCTACCTGTATTCTTCAAGAATCTTCTTGCCCTCATAGTCAACATAGCCATCTGCCACTTAATGTCAATTTCTTCTAGATCATCAGGGTCAATTTTTTCCAAATCCTAATTTACTACATGAGTACTGGTAGTAAGATCAACCAAGAAAGCATAAATAACAACATCACTTATGTTATCACTAGCAGTAGAAACTTTTGTGCTAGCAGTAGAAACTCCGTAAGAAGTAGAAAGAGTTTCCTGATGACTTTCTGACCCTTTTGAGGACACAAAAGCTAGCTTTTGTATGCTAGAGGTTGAATTGGATGTCCCCTTAACTTCAGATTCATACACTTTGAGATTATTGTATAAATCATCAAGGGTCATTATATAAAGGTCAGCTTTGTTTCTCCAAACCACAGTATGCATGCTCCATTCAGGTGCAAGACTTTTGAGAAACTTGAGATTAATGTCTTCTTAAAGAATTGTAGCTTTCATCAGTGCAAGTTGGGTCACAAGTCTCTGCAGCCTGTCACGAGTCTGATCAATACCTTCAGAACTGAAAGCAGAAAAGTTCTTAAACTGATGCTTCAAAATATTCTTCCTTGACTTCTTTGTTACATCATTCCCACCAAACCTTAGTTCAATAGCATCCCATAATGATTTGGCATCTTCAATCTCACAGAAGCTCAATTGATACTCATTAGGTAACCCTATTAGAAGGATACTATGAGTCTTGATCTCCAGTCTTCTCTGAGCTTTGTCTTCATTAGATTTGATGGGTACATCCTTCCCATCAGCACCCTTAGTAAGTAGAGAATCACCCTTCAAGATGATTTACCACATAGAGTAGTCCAACATCTTGAAGTACTGCTGCATTCTTAACCTCCAAAGCTCATACTCTCCAGTCTTTAGCATAGGTACCTTTGATGCAGTTACCATGTGTGTTGATTTAGCCTCCATGACTTCAGTGGTTGTTTAAACAGTTTAGAGTAAACAAAAATTCTCTTTAATCACAACTTCTAGATAGCGACCTGTCTTTGTATAAAGGTTAAACACTATGCGGAAACTATTGTTTAATGACAAAAAGAATGATTAACACAATTTGTTATCTCAAAAAACACTTCAATATACTAATACAAATACTCAAAAGTATTAGGGTTACAAAACCTTGAAGTAATCGACGCTAGAATAACTCGTACTCTATACAAGGTACATCTTATAGAATCTTTTCTATAATTATCTAAACGACTATACAATATCATATAAGCAGTACTAATATTTGCACTGGCAGTTTTGTACTGCTAGTGTATTCTTCTCGCATTCCATCAGTTAAGCTTAGCAGCACTACTTAACCTTGGTAGTACAAACTGTTTAGCTAAATTCCCAACAATATGTAATACTAAGTAAAGAAACCATGAAAGTTGAAGAATCTTTAAATGTCAAATTTGACGAGAGTCCACCTAAAACCTCCATACCTGTTGTCGATGACGAGTTAATCGAAAGTGAAATCTTAGAAATAAAAGAAAGTGTAAACAAGGAATATAGAACATTAAGCAATGAAGTTATCAATAATCATCCCGTAGAAAAGGTCATAGGAAAATTAAATGAAAGAACTTTAAGGTCTTAATTCCAAAACCAAAGTAGTCACTTTTGTTTTGTGTCAACTATAGAACCTAGAAACACTCAAGAAGCTATAAAAGATGAATTTTGGGTTATGGCTATGAAAGAGGAGTTAAATAAATTTGTTTCTAAAAATGCTTGGAAACTTGTACCTCCACCTAAAAACCAAAAAATAACTGGAGCAAAATGGGTATATAAAACCAAGTTAGATGTAACCGGTGTCGCGTCTAGAAACAAAGCTAGACTTGTTGCTCAAGGATACAACCAACAAGAAGGCATAGACTTTGATGAGACCTATGCTCCCGTAGCTAGATTAGATTCTATAAGAATCCTTCTTGCGTATGCTTGTGCTCATGATCTTAAACTCTTTCAAATGGATGTTAAAAGTGCTTTCCTAAATGGCTTTATAAATGATGTAATCCTCCCTACCCACTTAATGATAATAACATATTTCCCTCAAATCTCTTGTTTCGTTCAATACAACAAAGATTTGCCCACCAAGTCGTTTTATAAGTTTCAATGTCGAAGGGATGTACAAAGACTAAAAAAAAAAAAAAAAAAACAAGTCTTGCTCATATGCATAACATCCATCTCAACTTCACATTAACTTTCCTATATGGCCTTAAGGTATTTTAAGTTTCCTTCGCTGCCCAACGGATCAAGACGGAGTGGGTCGACCCTCGTCACAGCTTAAATTATACGATTGATAATATTCTTGGTGAAGTAACTACACACAATGAGGCTATGCATCTACCATATGCCTTAGGTTGTAAAAAATATTTTTTACGCAAGTAAAAATAAAAAGAGAAGAATCACACATGGCAAAATTCGAGCCTTAGTGGCTTCAAAGTAGATTACTGACTAGTCTAACTAGTCTAAAACATGCCGTAGCCTTCACAATCCAACAAAATAAAATATTGTCTTATGCCGTAGCCTACATCACACATACCATATGATAATTTTTTCATCAGGAACGAAGCCTGGAAAGGAACACGGACAATTGTTTTAACAGGGTACATACCACCCTGGGGATCAAATTACAACCACATGGTTGCCTTCAAACCTTGGAATGAGTAGGATCAGTTGAACTCGAGAGGGAACCTTGGGTGACTGAGTCTTCTTGGAGGAAGACGGAGGCTGGATGTCCTTGGATTTTTGGCAAGCGGTGTCCTCAATTGAGGCCGGGTCCTTCGTCACATCTGCAAGGAAAGGGAACTCTAAAGCGCTTAGTTGATTACTGCATCATCATACTCTTTTTCATGAGTTGCCCTGTAGTAAGGAACTTTCTCTAGCTCCACCGTTTCCCAGTCTTGGCTATCTCCTCCAAGGTAGTACACTTGCCATGGAAAATGGCAGCATTTACCACATTCCCAATGGCAACCCCCACATCATCGCTATGGTAAAGTTCCATAGCAATATAGGGGATCACCTTGGTTACCAAATCCACCCTATCCTTCTTTAACATCTTCAGACGAAGGTTTAAACCATCAACCTTTTCTCGGAGCTTGATCTCTTGGTCCAGAAACTTTGCCCTCTCTTTTTCGAGGCCTCCACACTTGGATGAAAGAACATATATCGGCTCCTTATAGCCAACGACCATTGAGCCGAAGTTAACTGCTGACTCAGCTTCACCGCTGCCACACCTTTGATCTTTTCATTATCAGCTCTGAGATCTTGCACCAAGGGGTTCTTGTCAAAATCTTCCAAGGCATCCTCACACTTCTTCTCCAGTTGCATACTTGATCCCTAGCCTTCTCCCTTCTCAGATAACATCCATTTCCTCTCGAGCTTTTAAGACAGCTGACGCAGCGGTTCCCTTGTCCTAGCATTGAGCTGATTGTCTAGCATGCACTGGCGAATATAGCTTTTGTCATGAAGGTCGCAGAGCCTTTCTATGGACATGTTATCCATCACCCCTTCCACTTGGGTGGGATTACATGGCTCACAAGTTGGTGACAAGCTAGGGGAGAAGGAACTTCTTTCGTATCAGGAAGTCCTGCAACATAGGTAAATTTGTTAATATATTATTACTGGTACCTAATTTTTGTTCACAGGCAAGAAATATTACCATGGATGTCATCACCGCTGGGCCCTTCGATGGCTGGAAATTCCACAGCCTTACCCTGGGCAATTTTTTGCCGAGTAGTTCGAGAGGAGGGTAGGTGGGATGAGCTTTCTTTTCAGCGACATCACGCTTTAGCACTTGAACCTTTCCCGCTTTACCCTCTCACCTATGCGAGAGGGTCCTACGATGGCCAACCTGTCCTTCGGAGACCTGGTTCGCCGTGAGTCGCCAACGTTCTCCCCGCAAGTTGATCTTCCACATCTATGGGTTCCTTTGACGGAGGAGCAGATGATACAGGCTCGATGGGCTAGGCTTCCACATCATTGTTGTTTATGGACACTGATGGGGACCCCACGCCATAGCTTGTTTCTTGGGGATTCTTTGGAAGGAAGCTTACCTCCTTTGCACCACCAGCTACCGTAAAGTTCCTGAACGACATCTCTGCACAAAGAAGCAAATAAGATAAATATCAGAGAGATAAGTTTTAATTTCTTATGTTAATCATAAAAGTACATACTTTCTCCATCATAAATTATCTCAGGTACCAAAGGAGACCCCTCCCATCTTTCAGCAATGCCGGCTATGAAGGATTGGCTCAGAGGGAAGGTTTGGCAATCACCGGATGACGAGCCAAATGCCGATACAAAGGGTTCCTTCTCACAGATATAGGGGCAAGGGATCGTTGAATCTTTTCTCATCATTTTGAAATTCTGGGTTCAACAATGCGAGTATGCAGGGAGGAATAATGGTGTTTTGAATATAAAAAAATTTGCCTTTCTAGTTCCTTATATTCGTAAAAGGTCTATCTATCAGAATGGGCACATCCCTTTTACCTCTTTTGGCTAAGGTCAACCAGTCTCCTCTCGGGTATAGATTCAGGAAACCTCTAAGCACAATCAAGGATGGTTCGAACCCATAAGCTTTACACATCACGATGAATGTTGTAAGCTTGGCTAGGCCAAAAGGGTTGAACCTAGAAATGTGTACCTCATACTACCGGAGGAACTCTAAGATCAAAGGATGCAAAGGTATCCTAAGGTTGGAAGTAGTGAAAGCATGGGTATACAGGCCTACATAATTTTCAGGGGCATCAAATATCCCTTGATTTCTTCTCGGTAGCATGATTTTATGCTCCTTTGGAATGGGGTAATCAGTGAGGAATGCTTTAAGCTCCTCCCTCGTTAGTGTACAACCTTGTTGTTTTATTACGAATTTTTTATTGGTTGACATGGAGCCTTCTAAAATACACAATAATGTATTTGAAATACATAAAAGAAGGAGCACTTTACCTTGTTTGATCGAAAGCTTGATCAGAAGGTGTTTTAGTAGGTGAAAAAACTTGGGCGAGAGATAAACTTTGTTAGGGTTTTACTGTTTTTGCAATTTATATACCCTACAAGGTGAAAAATCTTGGCCCTACATGTGTAATTACTTATCATCTTACCACCGGAATTCAAAACTATTTCAAATTTTGAAAAGATGTTCTCTTTTACCGAGGAAAAGGGGTGGTTAGGATAATTAGTTTCACTAATTACGGTCAATATTAGCGAGACTTTTTATCTTCGTTCATTTTTGTGATGAAGGGGAAGTTTTGTTCTTATTTCTGAGTCGTAAGCAATATTTCTTGTTCGTACATATCACTTTCGACTAGGGGGCTTGATGACGTATCCTCCGATCAGGTCGAAGGATCCCCCTTCGGCCTCAGTCAAAATGCATTACGAAGACCCAAGTCTTTCTTCATAAGTCATTGGTCGCGTAAAACGATTCATCATTGACATGGTTACCAGTTGGGAATTCGCCAGCAGAAGGCCTATGCCCTTCGGTGTCTTCCCTTGAAGATCCCTAGACAAATAAGAACCTTGACTTGGTTCTGCTCCCACGCTTCCCACTATGTCCTTAGCTTCCCGCCAAGTCCGAGATAGGGATGAAGCCTAGCGGTTACCACAAATCAGGGGACGCCCCCATGATCTCCTAAACGTGTGCTAACACTCTCCAAGCTATTTTCATCTCCTATAAATAGGTTGGACGAGTCATTTCAATGGTAGGTTCACTCAACATAGTATTTTCACATACATCATATTATTTACCACACATATCATATACTTACTCTCACGCCGGAGGTGGTTCCCAGGGCCCAACCCCTGCGCAATCACTTAACGAAGTATCTACTATTTCTTATTGCAGATTGACTACAAGTTTGACGCAAGCATATCACCCCTCATACCCTTCGATCACTATCGAAGGCCTGGTCGTACGATTTATTGTACAATCACTTAGATAAAGGCTTCGGGAAGGGATCAGTTAGATTGTCATTTGTGTAAACTTTGAGTAGATTGATTTCTCTTATGTTGATTTGCTCTCGAACATAGTGATATCGTCGAAGAATATGTCTGGTGCCCTTAATGACCCAGGTTCATTGGAAAATGTTATTGTAGCAGAATTTTCACAATATACATTTATAGATAATTCAATTGAAGGCATAACTCCAAGTCCCGAAATGAATTTCCTGATCCAAATAGCTTCCATCGCAGCTTCTGAAGTAGCTATGTACTCAGCTTCTGTAATAGACATTGCAACCGTACTTTGCTTCTTGCTCTTCCAGTCTACTGCTCCTCCACTAACGACAAAGACATATCCCGTTTGAGACTTCTTATCATCTTTATCAGTTTGGAAAGACGCATCGCAAAACCTACAACATTAAGTTCTGCATCTGGATTCCCACCATACACTAGAAACATATCTTTAGTAGCCCTTAGATACTTAAGAATGTTCTTAACAGCAAGCTAGTGCTTTTCACCTGTATTCTGTTGATATCGACTGGTAATATTCTATGCAAATGCCACAACAGGCCTTGTACATCTTACCACATACATGATAGATCCTACATCCGAAGCATAAGGAACCTTTTTCATGTGTGCCACCTCAGCAGGTGTTGAAGCGTATAGTTCACTGGTTAAGCCATGTTTTACTTGCATCGGCAAATATCCCTTCTTGGATTTTCTATATTGAATATCTTCAATATTTTTATCGATGTAAGTACTTTGACTTAATCCAATCTATTGATACAAATAAACCGTAAAAACGTTTATTCATATCTAGCGATCTCGTTGTGTTTTGTTGATGACAAATATAAAGTTATCATAGGAAAAATTATAAGACTACACGTTATTTTTGTAAAGTATATACATTTGGTCATTCACATAAAATGTTGTAATAATTCATTTGTTGTAATAGTTTATATAATAGGATGGGTAATATCCAAGACTCATGACCCATACCCATGGAGCTAATCTATAACCCATGACCCATTACATGACATCATGCATGAAATCATGTTGGGTGTTATCCATGACCCATGACTCAAGACCCATGACCCATTGTCTAGATACATTGTATCTTGTTGGGTACCCATGACTCATACCCATAACCCATAACCCGGTTTGCAACCCAAAATCCGGACTGGTACAACCCAGTTTACCAAATCCCTAGGATTGCACTTGACGGATCCCCCAAGTGAGGGATCCATCGGAGCCGAGCTACAGAAAGCTTTTGTGCCTATAAATAGTGAGCCATTTTTTCATTGTTACTCACACTTCTTCTTACAACTCTCTCATATATTATCTCACTCTTCTAACCTTTGATCACTTGATCAATCTAGTAGTTCTTCTTTCTTTTGTCGTGATTCTCATATAGGTCCTTCTCAAAGGTAAGATCACGATATACTACAAGTTATCCAAGCAAAGGGTCCTTTATTGATTTGTCCATCCACAAGATTTCTGTAGGAAGATCATGTATTTCATATTTCACATAGTTGTTGTGTAATAGTTGTGTTGGTTTGGTCCGCCGTGCTAAGGACTCGGTATTTAGCTTTGTACCGGAAAAAGTGTAAGCGACGTTGTGAGGCTTCTCCGCCGTGTTGAAGGAGTTTGTTGACATAGTTCTTGAACTCTTGATTGGGGAACTCGGGGAGTGGAGTAGGGTAAAGAAGGTGTCCTTGTAGCCGAACCACTATAAATCACTTGTGTCGCTACTCTCTATCCTTTACTTTACTTGCTTTTTTTATTTACTTTACGTATTGCTTTATACTATCTATCCATCCATACGAATTTATATAAGATCGAATCCAAGTCTTTGAAACGTAAATTAAAATCGGAAAACCTATTCAACCCCCCTTATAGTTTTCCACAATTGGCATCAAGAGCAAGGTTTACAAAAGTTTTAAAGTAAATTGTATTTTAAAAAAATTTCGATCATAATGAGTTTTGAAATTATAGAAAAGGGCAATCTATGCAACGACCTCCACTACTTGAAACAAATGGTTTTATTTATTGGAAAAGTAGATCTGAAACTTATGTGAAATCAAAAGATATTGATCTTTGGTACATAATTGTTGAAGGTGATTTTCAAGCCACTACAAAAGATGATAAAACCTGCAACGAAACAAACATCCCTCATGATCGTCTCTCCGAAGACCAAAAAAAAAATCTTTCCACAAATAGTGAGGCAAAAATGTTTTATATAATGCATTACCTAAAAAGGAATTTGGAAGAATTTCAATGCTTAAAACCTCTAAAGAAATTTGAAATTCTTTAGTTGTAACTCACCAAGGAAATCAACAATTTAAAAACAACAAAATTGATTTATTTGTTCAACAATATGAACAATTCTCAGTATCGGATGAGGATAGTACAGATAATTCTTTTGCTAACTTTAATACTATTATTACTTCAATACAAACACTTGATGAGTCTTTTTCTAGTCGTAATCATTTCAGGAGATTTCTAAGGCGCTTATATTAAAGTTGAGACCAAAGGTGATGGCCATCGAAGAATCCAAAGACTTGTCAATCCTCACTCTCGATGAACTCATAGGCAATGTAAAGGTCTATGAGCTCGTCCTCGCTAAACACTTTGAAGCCTCAAAAGAAAAGAAAGAGAAGCACAAATATCTTGCCTTAAAAGATAAGAAAGTCTCAAGCGATAAAGAAACCTCATATTCAGAAAGTGATGACGAAGAGTATGCAATGGCGGTACGGGATTTCAAGAAGTTCTTTTGGAGAAAAGGAAGATATGTCAAGCAACTATATGACGACAATAAGGGGTTCCGGAAAGGCAAAGACGAAAACAAAGTAAAGGACGAATGCACATGTGTCAAATGCGGGGATCCGAATCACTTCATTAGTGAGGTTTCCCAAACGTGACGAACAAAAGGCGTTCGTAAGTGGCTCGTGGGGAATGAGTGAGGAAGAGAACGAAGTAATTTGTCTCATGGAAAAAGTCTCAAACGAGGTATGTTCCGAATCTCTATATTATAGTAGCTCATCATTAGATGATGATTCCTAACATCGTGAATATGATAAGCTTTGCAAAATTAATCTAAAAGTAATTAACAAAAATAAGATTTTGAAAAATGATGCAGGCTTTACTGACCAGGTCTTAATATTTATAGTGTCTCACTATAACTATGGTCTACCCTAGTGCACCAACGGGCAGTGTACCCGGTCGCGTGTAGTGTAGTAAATGGTAAAGCCGAGGTCGTCCCAAGAGCTATGTGTTGTTGGATTATTACTAAGTCTAGTGTCACAGAATAATAATTGTTTCGATAGGGATTTAATTAATTAAACTACTAATGCAGAATAAAAGCAGATAAATGGATAAAGGGAAATCAATAGAGAAATAGTGGTGCTAACCTAGTCAATACTCCTAGCTAGTTATGTCTATGTCTACTTACTTCCAATTACTTCAGGTGGGGTCAAATTCGAGAGGACAGCATTAGGTCAATTCGCCCTAACCTATCATCAAAGATGCCACCACAAGAGAAATCAGGCGCACCGTCATAAGTCCTATTGTTCCTAGTCTCCTAAGCCAAGTCATTAAGTACCGCTACATGCTAGATTCATAATAGTGAGTGCCCGGCCGTTAGGAACTTAGACACTACACCCCCCAATTCTTAAGTTCATCCAAATGATAGGTGATCAGTTGGTCAAATCGCACAAGTAGAAAGGGTCGTTAGCTGGTCATATCTTACCCTTACCGTCTTAGTTCGCTCACCTAGGGTCAGTTGGTCATATCTCCTAGGCAATTGGCCTCTATTGCCATTCAAAACTACCGAACCAAAGGTGGCTACCAATGAACTATGCATGCATACACTTAGAAATAATTGTACGGAAGTAAAGATAAACATAAACAAAACAATTAAGGAATCATAACTAGGCTAGCACCAAAAGGTGCTTAACCGCTCATATTAATCATGCAAATCAATTCAATATTCAAAGGTACGAAATGCATGAATTGAAAGTAAAAGAAATATAAAACACTAATGCTTATCGTAATGGAGTGACTTCTCCTTGGAAACAACTGTATGCTCCCAAGACCTGCCTTGAGCTTTTTCACACGTTCTCTGAGTGTTGTGTGTGGAATGGGATGATTAGAAATGCCGAATTCGTGGGGGTATTTATAGGCCAGATCTGGGTTACGACGTAACTAATATAGGAGTTACGCCGTAACCTTCTATTTCTTCGTAAAACGCGACTGCATCTGCGGTTACCGTGCCCTTATGAGTGGTTACGCCGTAGTCTTCAATAAACTTGGTTACCTCAAGTGATGCAAAGAAGCGTAAGTAGTATCGCATGGAACCTCTTTTGACCTAATGTAGTTACGTAGTAACCTATCGAATGACTTACCGTAATCCCTTCGATAAGTTGGCATACTTGAGTCACGCAATAGTTACTATGTAAGAGATAAGTTACGCCGTAACTTCTACAAAATAGCATACTGTGATAAATCTTTAGATATGTTTCCATTTCCGGGTCTCTTTAGCTCCAACTCTCGTAATTTACCTGAAAGTGGAAAACAATGGAAAACAAGCATAAATCCATATAAATGATATAAAGAACAAGCATTATCGGGGGAAATTGACACTTAATATCTAGGACTATTTGATGTTATCAAATATCCCCCCACTTGAACTCTACTTGCCCTCAAGTAGACCTTATTAGATAGATTCCTAAAAAGATATCTCCCATAACCTGGAAAATATGAGTTTACAAATCCCTTATGCTAGAATAAAACAAAGCGAACACCTCACGAAAGGGGAACAAACACTCAAATCTCTCAACTATTCTAAGTGTCAATTTCGTGGTGATCACTCAATCGCACAGTCATAGCATGTATTCTATCATAAGCTTGGCGGTTACACAAATCTCCACCACTAGATTTAAGGACTAAACAATTTCAAGGCAATATGGGTAGACACGACAAAGGTTAAGGGGGACTCACATTACTAACATGTCACAAAAAGTGGACAAAATCAATGATACATGACCAAATCCATGGCCAAGACACCAAAGATTGCCACAGCATCACCTAGACACGCTTCATGACTAAAAGGGTAGGAGAAGACATGTGATATATAATTGGTGTAAAATAAAAAACAAGCAGGTAGTCTAGATCTATAACCGAGAAACCAGATCATGAATTGTAAGGTAGATGTGTCATTAGAGGACGTCGTGATGGGCACACTACCTTTTCTTCTTCTACATAACTACCAACTCCCATCTTCTAATGTGACCGAGGTGGCCTCCTCGATACTAATCAATAAAGCTCATACTACAGTGCTTATAACAACGCACTTTACAATATCATAACTCAATCAACTTTTTTTTCCAATATAACATCCCCCCACTTGAGATGAACAATGGGAATTCGGGGGGTCTTCAATGATCTTCATAAATGTTGTCGATGAAAGCGTGATTTCCAAACCTTTCCATTGAAACCTTGAACTTAGGCAAATGATGAAATTTCAATCACAAATAAAGACTACAGGGTAGGCTAAGGTGTATAGGTGTAACGAAACAATATATTGGGTTGAAAAAATGAAAGGAATGGCTCAGAAGGGTGTATCTAGGGGTATCTTGCACTAAAGGTGAGTGCAACAAAAGGGTTTCACATGGGGGTCAAAAAGTCGAGGTGACTAATTGATAGACTCACAATGGTAGGCTGTTTGGGTGATAATCCTATAATATTGCCTTCTAAAAGCTAAAAGTCCAAATACATCGAGCTAACTCAACATACCTCGTCTATGGTCTCAAATGATGCAAAGGCCAAGTTCTAAAGTTTACAAGCTACCGGCACACTCATAATTTGGTGGATTTGGGGTAAAATATTGGAAACGGATAAGGCTAATCTCACCATATAATATCAAGGGTTGTATGTGCTCGGCTAAGGTATAATCCAGTTAGGTTAAGAAAAACATGTCAAAATTTAAAATGGCATAATTTTTCAAAATAAACTAGAAAAATGAGGGCGAAATAAAGTTCAAGAGATAATTCTACTCCCGTCCCCCCACTTGACTTGTACAAAGTCCCTTTTGTACAAGGCATTAAAATAAAGGTGAAGAGAAAGGTAGAATTAGAACGAGAACTTCCCTGAAATTTGCTCCATAAAGAAGAAGGCCCACGAAAAAGAAATGTGCCTTCGTATAAGCGTCTTGAACAAACTTCAATCCCTGAAATCACAATACCGACAAGCATAATTCTAAAAAGAAAAAATGAAAAAACGAAAAACAAACCTAACTCACTTTAGGAATCACAGCTTGCATTTAGCGCATGCAACAAGTTTTTAAACCACTTGGTGTCCCAGGAGGACGAGTGAAGTCTCGTGAGGGTTTACAAGGAACACACCCACAAAGTTCATTTAAAAACTAATACAAGGTTACGTGTTTTAAATGAAAGAATTAAAGCAGAGGAAAGTTACGTCAGAACTCTATGAGGAGTTACGCGTAACGCTTATGAGGGAGTTACCGTAACCGCAAAACCTGGAATGAGCCGCAGTGAGGAGTTGGCGTAACCAGAGATGGTATTACGCCGTAATAGGTAATGGTCAAGAATTCTCGCTAAAATGTTGGTTACTGCATCACCAAGATGAGTTACGCCAGAATCTGTCTCAGATCAAGAATCTAAAGCAGATTAGTTCCTTGTTTCCTGCAAAAATGGTTAGAAAACACAAAACCCAACAGAAAAGGAAATAAAATAAAAGAAAGGGATAATTCGGTTGTCTCCCGAAGAGCACTTTTCTTTTATTTACGAGTCTTTAAGTTAGACTCAGAGTCGCGGGGTTTCTATGGGGCCTTTGTATTTCACCGACTTCTTCCATGTCTTTCATTAAGCCAGCCTAACCAACCCGACATTTGTGGCAAGGGCGGAGATATTCTTTGGTTTCAATTTTCCGGATCTTGCAAAAAATTTTTCTTCAGTGCCCCAAATGGTATCACAAACTCAAATTTTTCGGCTATAATAGGTGGTGGCCTCTTAAATTGGATGCCAAGAAGCTCGCATCTTCTTTTCTCGTGTAATTTCATCATCTCAATCAATGAAACCGTCTTCGCCTTGTAAGTCGAGATAATCGAAATCATCATCGTTGGAATCGGTATCTTCAAGTTGGTTGAGTATTTGCTTGCATTCTTCATTTTCTACCTTAGCCGAGCCCTTGGTGTCATCTTCTGGTTTTTTACTAGGAACTTCGTTGTTAGGTTGATCTTTACTCATACACCAATTCCAGATTTTCTCTTTAGTTAATTCGTCAATTTTTCCGTATTTGATTCTGACCCAATCGTTGAATCCGAGATGATCTGGCCAAGGCAATTCTGTTCTTTCAGAATCATTAGTTGAAGTCCAAAGGAATTCGTCTTCCCCAGCTCTCTCAATGTTACTTCCTCCATCACATTCATACTCAAAAGGGTTGCAGGAAGCCCAAACTTTTTCGTCGCTGGTTTTAATTTGTTCACACCAATGATTTTGAACTCCTTCGTCATTGTCATCTTCAGAAGGAATATCATCGAGAGGCTTAATGGTTTTTCCGCAAAGAATATGCTTCTCATATTTGAGTTCCAGATTTCTGAACAAAGCTTAATTAATTATCGCGTCCCCGAATCTTATCGAATACCAATCACTGAATGAAAGATTTCCAGAATCAACGTTGTGCCTCCTAGATTCGTGTGGGCATATCCAAACTTCTTTCTTCTCATTACCTCCTACGTTGCAATAAACACGAAAAGGATTGCACGTTGGACAAGCATGAGTAGTCTCATCTTCCATGATGAGTAAGGGTTTGCAGTAATGCTTGATGGGTGGCCCTTCCACTTCGTTAATCGAGAACTTGGCTAACCTTTCTTCGTCATTTAGTGTAGTCCACTTGTATCTGTCATCTTTTATCCTTTCTTTATCAACACCACCATTGCAGGTTTTCTGAGGATCACATGAGGCCCACAAGCTGTAGCATTCTCCATCATCAATTGCAATAGCCTTACACCAATGACTTCTCCTTTTAGGGTTGTCGTCCTGGGTGCCCGTGTCTTTGCTTGAATTCGGATTAAGCCGTAACTCCGACGTGGGATGACGGCGTAACTCACTTTCGCCATCAGTATCCGACTCATCAGAGTACTTGTTGTTATCAGAGAATACAACCTTACATATAGTGGATTTGTTTTTGTTCTTCGCTTTCTTCTTTTGTACCTGCCGCCAAGCTTTCCAATTAAAATTTCCAAGTTTTAAGTGATATGTCATGGGAAGAGAGGGCTCTTGTTTGTATTATTGGAAATTTTAAGCCATTCCTCTTGCTCCTTTTGCCTCTTGGTAGTGTCCACAAGGTACTTGTTAATAATTTCTTCCAGGTTAGCTTTTTCTCATTATCATAATACTGCGGGGTCCTCCACAAAACCCGTTACGATTATCCCCGTAGAAAGGCCTATTCTCTCCATATTTAGCTTCCTCGATCGTATTTTCCTTGTCAAATTTAGGACGCTTTTAGTCAAATGTCCCCACCACATTTTTCACTCAAATTTGGATGGCATGAATGGTCTTGATTTTCAAAGATATCTCTA
>OU343216.1:88620560-88668988 GCA_910596185.1 Chrysanthemum makinoi
TCATAGTAATGAAAACTTCTCTTGAACAATACAATGAGAGTATCCCTTAAACACAATTAAACCTTTGCATGTAAAAAACAAAAAGAAAATAATACAATCATTCACACCAAAAAGAACTAAACATCTTTATATCGAAGAGATCAGGCAACAGCAGTAGCCGCCACTGGTGCATGTAGTATTCGACAACCTACAACCTGGTTACTAGCACGGATAACTTCGACCAAGAAGACGACACACCACCAGATTTACCAATGAAAAGATAAATAATATGCACAAGTAAGTATCCCTAATCAGATGTTTGATTAGTTATTGAAAGAATGCGTACATGACCCTCCCCTCACCTCCTACGTCTGGAGATGAGGGGAGATAAACTATGAAAAGCGGTAAAACATAATCCCTCACCCCCTCATCTCTATTTATAGAGAATGAGAGGGGAGAACAACCGACTCCAAGAAGGACTTGGAAACCGACTCATAAGCTAAATATAAGGAAACTATGCGACTATGTATTATACTATGATAATACTATGCTAAACTAACATAACCCCTAACCTATCTAATATGAATACTAAATTACAAAAATTTCCACCTTAGTATCATATTAGCCATCTCCGATATCAGCTCTTCAATCGCACTGGAACCTCGGATAGGGGTGTGCCTTCAACCCTTGAGAGTAGCAATAACCGCTACTAACATTAGCTCAGCTCCTGACTCTATCGAGAGTCCCTTTAATCAAATAGCCTTCCTTAGCAGCCTCCGTAAGTGTCATATATGCCGCTTAGTTGTTGACAAAGCCTTCCATGTGCTAGCATCATAGCTTCCAAGCTTCATGCACATCCTTGTATCATAAACCCGTACCTTGTGATTGACCTACCCATGATCGATCTTCCTATGGCATAGTCAAAATCCACAAAAACCATGCGTTTATCTGTAATCCACGATCAAACCCATCCAACATACCCACATCTGCAGATGCTATGTCAGGTCTCGTGCAGACCACCTGATACTCCTGGCTTCCAACCGCATATGTATATGACCACTTACCATTCTTTTCCACATCACAATCCCTTGATAGACTACCCTCCAACGACAGTATGGAGTGTCCTTTCAACAAAGTCTGTACCAACTTCCTGTTGTGAACCTTGGACCATGACCCCCTCAGAGTATTACCACTCTGATCCCTGATGATCTCCGTACCAAGTATATTTCCTTTTGCTTTAACCAGCAATCCCTTGGTAACCCAGATCTCAGCCTTGCATCCGCAAGAAAAACCATACCATCTATATAGAGAGATAGATGTATGAACATACCTGGTGTATACTCCCAGTAATAGTCGTTGCTGTCATCTTGCTTTTCCTACAACCGCTTCGCTGAGCACATACACATATTTGACCGAGTATCCATATCTTCTTTCAATCCAGCCTTCCACTTGGAAATCACCTCACAAGCAACTGTATCATTGAAAGTCAATGACTCATGTGCGTATATCTTCTCCACTACAGCAACTGCAAAAGTAGCTTCATTATGTCTTCTCTATACTGTTTAGTTCCCGTGCTGAGTGTTGCTCCCTATCACGTGCTGAATGATAGTATATCAAATCCTGAGTTTGAACTTCCTGTGAACCAACTACCTGACCGATATTACCCTGAGGTTCCACCTCAAAGTATGATCCCTAGCGGTTCCACCTCAAACCCAACTCCATGCAACATCTGCACTAAACTGTACCTACACCGAACAGTGAAAGTTTTTCAATGAAATATGTATTCCCCTTTCATTGAAAACCATATTCCTGTAAAGCACTCCCTTTGAAGTAACGTCATTTAACCTCCAAAGCTGATAACACACCATACCTTCACGGTATCGCAGGAATATGCACTTGACCTCAACCGGTTCAAGCATCCCTTGCTTAATACTAGCAAGCCAACCAAATAAACCCAACATATCTATAAGCTTCTTGAATCCTATCGCTGATGATGGTGACTTATTCACTAGATATGTAGACTTGGTTGTATCCTCTGCCCAAAAAACCTTGGACATACCAAACTGAATCAGAAAACAACGTACCTTAACCAAGAGTGTCACGTTCATCTTTTTAACCAACCCATTCTGCTGCTGTAACCCTGCAACACCCAAATGTTTGGCGACCCCACTCTTCATACATTGTTGTGTAGACCTCTGATTTACAAGACACAAGAAAATTACCTTTCTTGATCTTCCTTCCAGTCTGAGATTCTCCTAACTGCTTCCTACCCTTCAATGTCTTCCCGGTCACTGCCTGACCGTCCAGGGTATATACGCAATTAGCCTTCCTTGTTCCTGATAAAACCATCAGCGAACCCTTTATAACCTTGAACTTTCTTAACCCGTGTCGGTAACTACCTCGACCACTTGAAAATCCAAGAACCTTTGAAAAGAATCTTTGCAATACCCGACACCTTTGAAGTTCAAAACCTGAATCTTCAAGAACCTTGTGTCGATCGGTTTAAAAACCCAAACCGAAAAAACGCTTGAATGCTTCTACACCTTGTCGTAACCTCGACAAACGAAACCCTTCAAGTAAACCTTGACAAAGACTACTTTCAAATACAAAACCCTTGTTGCTCGAACGAGCACCAAGTCCTGCTGTCCAAACCCGGAATAGCAGAAACCCTTTTCAGTTGATATCGTGTACCAAGCAAAAAGTCCCGACACTTTTCAAAGTCCTAAAACCGAACTTCCAAGAAACCTTGTGTCGTACTTCCTTTTGTTGTCAAACCTGGTAGCCCAAGCAGAAAAACCTTCTGCTCCAACCAGAAAATGAAAACCAAAAGTCATAACTCGAAATCACCAGTTCCATCGAATTTTTCGATGTGAAACTTGACTCCCGTCATTCTTTAAACCCTTTATTAATTTGCTAAACCTTGTGAAAAAACCTCACAATCACAAATGAATAAAGTCCCTTGTGCAATACCCAGTAATAACTTTATGATAATTAAATATCACCTTTTACTACAAAACTTGGTTTTTAAACTAAACAAAAAACATCTTCACATGGCATGTTTTTCTTTATTAAAAACCCCACCAAGTATTGTACCTTGATTTGTCGTCCAAACCATAGAAAAAGTTGACACCTTTCTTCTTTTATCTTCCACTCTTGCTTTTTAAAATAAAAAAGCAAACACCAAGTTATTACTTTATAACATAACCTGTTCTCTTCTTCTTTCTTGTTCCTTTGTCAAAACAGCTATTCACTTTCTTGTTCCGATCGTATAGAAGCCCAAACAGAAACAATCTGCTCCTTCCATAAAACGACCACCAAAACAAAAAACCCTCAGGTCTCCTACACCTTGTCGCGCACCCGGACAATCGAAGACCCAAGAAGTCGACGCTAGCTGCTCCTTGTTGTCGTTGAATATGGTAGCCCAAACAGAAACACACCCTTCTGCTCCTACCAGGAACCGAACAACAGAGAACCCTTCTCGATCGATCCTAGATAACCAGCGAACTTTCGAACCAAAGCTCTTGATACCACTTGTAGTATTTGACAACCTACAACCTGGTTACTGTAGTATATGTTAAGTGTATATTGCTATAAGAGACAAATAAACCGTAACATGAAAAACATAAAAGTGTAGAGAACGATACCGTAAACCTTTTGCGTGTATAGACTCAAAGAACACAAATAAGGAAAATGTTGAGGCCTGTGATGCTCACAGTTTCCTTAAGACATATTCGTCCTCTCCACGGTGCTTGAGAATCGTGAACGTCTCTCCCAGGATACAACAACAACGGATAACTCCGTTAGCACAAACGGGTTATCAAGGCGAACCAAAACTGTGTCTTCCCTCTATTACGAATTGGATACACAAGAAATATGAATGGTAACACAAATGGAGAGGAGTGATGATTTTTGTATTTTTCGGTGTCTCTAGACAAATGAGAATAGCTCTCATTTATAGGGAGGGGGATCAAGAAAAACGGTCACATTAATTAACAAAATTAATCTTACTAATGTCTCATGAATTAAAAAATTAACCTACATTAATTTATTTTTAATTCACATTAGTATTTTAAATGACATAATCAATTGTCATTCATACATTTGACCAATATTTCCATCAATCCCCCACATGAATGAAATTGATGACAGGAAACAAATTTCAACGACTCAAAGTTGTAATAGAGTTTTGTAGTTGACATTTGCATAGGATAGGTAGGTGTTACCCTTTGAACCTTCCCTCGTGAAATATACTTAGCCTCCTAGCATCCAGTAGAACTTGATGTCTTTGAACTGTCCGCTGTTTGTGGAGACGACAATATATATTCACACAAATATCTTCTTGACACATTTTGGTTCTCATAGTTATGTTCGTTATGTCATGAACATTAGCCTGGTTCTGCGAGAGCTGTTAAGAATTGCGCCCCCACAATTCCCTTAGAAACGACCCCACTTCTCTCTCACATAGGTGATTCTCGATTAATCATTAAAAGCCATATGCTTAACCTCATATTGTCACTGTTATAGGAATGGACTAGGAAGTTTACTAACTCCCTTAAATAAATGTGGAGTTTATTACTCCCCCACAGTGACCTCGATTTATACAAGTAGGTTGTCCTATTGAACCCAGATCTTGGGATCTCCAGTCAGCTGGGTTAGGTTTTCCTTCATATAAACTTTTCAAGGGCTTTAGTCACATTCCTCTTCACGACTTGCTAACTAACTCTCACATTTAGCTTTTCGCAAGCGGATCCGCAAAGTTATTCTCTGACTTTATATTGTCATAGGGATAACCCATGCTGAGAGTAGTTGTCGTATCAACATAATAAGTTTGTACAAATTTGAGTTTCGCGCAACTCTAAATATATCATGCTCTAGGTAATTCTTGAGTATTCCAACTAGGCAAGAACTTCATGTTTGTTGACGTTCTTTTGAACTCTAGCTAGGCCGGAATCCCCCACATGGAATTTATCTCAAGAATTTTGTAGAAAGGTTCTCTCTTTCAATATATTAATCTTGTTTATAAGATTTTTTTTTTTCACATGGATATGACATCAAGATCCTTAGTAATTTGTCACTTCACAAGTTTCATACTATTGTATGCAAACTTTTTGAATGTCTTATGTTAATTATTTTCTGTATCATAATTAACAGATTCCAAATCTAGCATGCTATAGACCAAGGAATCAAGCGTATGATAGAAGCTGCATCATTCTGATTACTCATAGCTTCATCTACTAACATTCTTCTTTTAGAAAAATCACCATCTTAAACCACAAATGTTTTAGGAGGATCCCATAAGTTATATATTTAAGTCCTACACTTATAACATGTCATTCCAATTCACTTATGATTATATATAATCACATTTAACCTTTTATCATTATATGATTATCACAATTTATTATGTGATTAAAATCACATAAAATCAATGTGTAATCATTTTACACAATCAAAATATGTCCAACTTAACGAATGGACTATAGCTCACATTGGATGACAATCGCACCATTCAAGTTAGTTACATAAACCGACGTAATTCGTTGTCATCTATATGTGTGTTCATTTCTTGACATTTCACAATGTCCTACACGGTTATATTCAACACATAGTCATTTCTTACATATGACAAACCGTTCGATTATTAGCAATATGAGTTATAACAAGTCTTGAAGATTATTCATCTTTCTAGAATAACAAGTAGTTTGATTATTCGCAACAATATTCACAACATAATATTTGCAACATCCAAACTTCCAATACTCGATACAAAATCGAGCGTCTTGTTTATTCTCATGTTACAAAATTGGTTGCACAATGCTAAACAACACCACACTAAACAACCTTAAATAGGCACCACTTTGCCATAATATCATCGTAGTTTCTTGACACTATGTACACCACAATGTGTATCAATCAAGTCAACAAGTGTATGAAGTAATATTCTTCATTATCGACATTGTGTCTTTAAACACATCAACCTATGATTCAACAACATATGCGATCAACACAAAGTAAAAATAAACTTTGTTCTAACCGTGAACTACAAGTGTTTTAATCACACTTACCATGCTCAAAGAAATCAAACACAAATACAATAACATTTTTTTTTTCTTTTTTATTTTCAAAATTTTCATTGAAAGCAAAGACCCATTTGATAATAAGGTATTATGTCCAAAGACCACTCTTGTACCAAAATAAAAATCTCATTATCATCCCATCCATTAAAACTCAATTTTTTTTTTCTTTCCATAAATCACTTTTAATGTCTTAGCTACACACTTAAAAAAAATTGGGCTCAAACTCATTCATTTACTGTATAAAATAGGCATTTTTTTTTCACGACCGCGTAGCTGTGACAACATATATTTTGGATTCCATATAACTCCAAAAATCGTATTTCGCAAGAATGAGTTTAATCTCAACATTTTGTCATGAAACCAATACTAGTTACACAAACTAGTATCATGACAAGATTTCGGACAACATGCTTTGAACACTCGATTGTTTTATCAAAATGTTGATTCACAAACTTTTATAACATCATACAGTACAACCGGTTTGTAGGTTATCTCCTAAAACGACTTGAAAAACTCACTATAGCTTTTCTAAAAATCAAATTCAAGTTCAAAACTTTAAGCACTTAGATGTGGTCCATAATAATTACAAAGATTTCAAAGCAAAGGTAGCTTCAAGTCAATTTCTTTGACATCACTCAAATAAAAAGTTAATTATGTGATAACGATAACACATGTATAATAAGTGATCACATAAATACACAAAGCATCTATGCATTATCAAAGTACATATTTCATATATCTATCCAAACCAAATATGCACACTCAGTAAAAACAATCAAACAATAAAATATTTAGAAAGGATCAAATCAAAGTGTCCCACCAAATAAATAATCTACATGTTTTACATGAATTAAGTCCAACAATATTATGTCCTACTTAGGAGACGTGCCTCATTTCTCAAACCTACTTAAGAGGAAGAGAAAAACAGATTTGGTTTTTTTCAATCGAATATCGTTTATTCAACAATGTAAGATAGCATGCAGGTTCTATGAAATATAAATTTTAATTTCCTTTGCTCATGTCAACAACCCACATTTTGAGACACAAACAACCGAATAACATAACTAATGAACCAAACAGTTTAGTACTTTTTTTTCTTTCCAAAACACATTCAGATTGATTTTATTATTATATATATAAGATGTGATTTAAGCACTCTGATCTCACTTTACATAAAATCAATAGCATTTTACTAAAAAAAAACCATAACAGTTTATGCTATTCATCATCCAATAACTCACATTTAAGTTACTTGTAGTTGTTATTCTTAAATATCATTAGATGCTTTGACCAAAAACAAAACCACTTCATATTTTATATTTCTCAACGAAACAATATCAAAAAATTTCAAGCAATGTCTCATTCACTTTTTCCGTCAACCATATTGTCTACATGTATATAGCATAACTGTCAACTCAAAACATTTCACACGTTAATTACTCACATGTAAGTAATATTTATGCAAATATATTTCATTAATAAATATGCCTGCAACCAAAGTTTAAACCAGTTTTCGGTTTCCTCAAGAGACAAAACCACCAGATTGTTTTATGCTATAATCATATTATATTTAGTTATTTCACATATCAACAGCCACTCTAATAGCAATAAATAATCTGTCTTAAGATTGTAGTATATGTTAAGTGTATATTGCTATAAGAGACAAATAAACCGTAACATGAAAAACATAAAAGTGTAGAGAATGATACCGTAAACCTTTTGCGTGCATAGACTCAAAGAACACAAATAAGGAAAATGTTGAGGCCTGTGATGCTCACAGTTTCCTTAAGACATATTCGTCCTCTCCACGGTGCTTGAGAATCGTGAACGTCTCTCCCAGGATACAACAACAACGGATAACTCCGTTAGCACAAACGGGTTAACAAGGCGAACCAAAACTGTGTCTTCCCTCTATTACGAATTGGATACACAAGAAATATGAATGGTAACACAAATGGAGAGGAGTGATGATTTTTGTATTTTTCGGTGTCTCTAGACAAATGAGAATAGCTCTCATTTATAGGGAGGGGGATCAAGAAAAACGGTCACATTAATTAACAAAATTAATCTTACTAATGTCTCATGAATTAAAAAATTAACCTACATTAATTTATTTTTAATTCACATTAGTATTTTAAATGACATAATCAATTGTCATTCATACATTTGACCAATATTTCCAACAGTTACTAGCACGGATAACTTCGACCAAGAAGATGACAACACCAGCAGTTTACCGTCGACAGAAAAGAAAGAATATGTAATGCACAAGTAAGTATCCCTAATGAGATGTTTGATTAGTATTTGAAAGAATGCGTACATGACCCCTTCCCCCTCACCTCCTTTTCCAGAGATGAGGGGGAGATAAACCGGTACAAAGGATGAGTACATAACCCTTCCCCCCTCACCTCCTTCTTATAGAGATGAGGGGGAAAGAACAACCGACTCTAACACTGTACCTATATCGGCTGTGATAATAGAATAATACAGACGTGTTGGGTTTCTCAGCTTGAGATCCAAACCGACCCAACGACGCGTACACGTTAACGACGCGTACACGTTATTGATATTCTAGAACTAGTTGACTAATAGAAGCTTCATGAATCCCCTAGACTCTTGTAGGCTAATATGAATACTAAATTACAACAAATCAAACAACTTTCATGGACGCATTCAACCCTCTTCAACTATTGAATCCCTCTTTCCAAGTCTTCGAGTTCTGGATTTATCTCATAATGGGTTTGTAGGTCAACTCCCTACAAAATATTTTCAAAGTTTCAATTCCATGAAGAATGTTGTTAAAAGCAACACAACACCAGCGTATATACGGATGGGTGTAAGTGGAAAGTATTACTCATTCGTTGTTGCGGTGAAAGGGGTGAATCAAAATTTTCCACAAATTTCGGTTGACTACACAATTATTGATCTATCAGCTAACACATTTGAAGGAGAGATCCCAGATGTTATTGGTGGTCTTAATTCACTAATAGTGCTCAACTTATCCCACAATTTCCTTGAGGGTCCAATTCCACATGCTCTGGGGAATCTCACAGAGATTGAGTCGTTAGACCTATCTTGGAACCAACTCTCAGGAGAGATTCCTCAAAGCCTTGCAGACATCAATACCCTTGAAGTGTTAATTCTCTCGCAAAATGATCTTGTGGGTCGTATACCCGAAGGACCTCAGGTCAGAACATTTGAAGGGAACTCCTTTGGTGGGAATCCAAAACTTTGTGGGACTCCGCTGCCAAAAAAGTGTGATGAGCATTCACATGAACCACAACTTGAAAATGATGAAGAAAGTGGGTTTACGTGGGAAGTGGTGATGTTGGGATATGGATGTGGAACATTAGTCGGAATGGTGATGGGATATCTCATGTTGTCAACAAGAAAAGTCAGGTGGTTCAATGCAATTGCTGATGCAACAGAGAGTTTGGTCTTGAAGAAGAAGAAGAGAAGACATGTTTATATTGGGAAATGACGTTAGATAATGAAAGGTACGATATTTCATATGTTTTCTTATTTAATCAATTTTTGCAAAATGCCTTACTCTATAACTTTTCTTGCTCTAAAACAATGTGTGATGCAGATATAGGAGTTTGGAGCTGGGACCATTTAAGTTAAGCTGTCGTATATAAGCTTCTGAATTATGATGTTTGTGTGTTGTCTTTTTGAATTACTGTAGTATGTATTTAACAATAAATTTACTTTGGTCACTGTGAGATCGCGTATAATGTTGTTGACCTTAATGACAATTTAGTAATTTTATTGTTATTTTGATTATTATACAACCATTGCAGAAACAGTGTATCTGTGTAAACTGTATAATCAAGTGAACACTGCAATAATTTGTATCGCATTGCTTTTGGTAAAATAAATATGTGAAAATGGAAGCATAATTATTAATAACATGTGTTTTACTATATATACTTTGACCATCCATTGCGTTCTTGTGTTTTGCAATGTCAGTGATCACTTAGAACTTGTGGTTAAGTTACATTGTATAAGGCCATTTTTTTTTTGAACGGCAATTTTATTAACACTCTAGCAAGAAGCTAGAGGGAAGAAAGGAAAAAGAAAATGAAAATACAGTTAAGCTACAAGTGAATAAGGATTAACTATCCAATCTAACCAACCGGGAACCGGAGTGTTTATCCTATGCATAATCCACGAGTGAGATAATAGTTTGATTTCTTCGCTTAACGTATCCTTTCTCGGAGGTTTCAAGTCGAAGCAAACACACGATTCTGTATCTCCAAATGACCCAAAAAGTAGTTTGAACAACCGCATCAAAACAAGTCTTCATGGCAGGACTTAGGGTGGTTGTATCACTCCAACTGATTAAATTAGCCAACGTGGACGGGAAATTATTGAAGCCCCACCAAACTGAGATCATATTCCATAGGTAAGCTGCCACCGAGCACTCAACAAAAACATGTTGTGCAGTTTCTAGATCATCATTACACATAGGGCATCTTATAGAATCCAAGTCCAATCCCCGTTTGTCTAAATTACAACGTGTGGGCAGTCGATCAACACAGAGCCGCCATGAAAAAATGTTTACTTTTATGGGAATGGTTTTGTTCCATCTGATTGGTGACCTTTGAGATGGAAGGAGAGAGGCGTCGATATGTTTTCTCATAGAAGAGACGGTGAAAGAATTGGTGGTGTTGACACAGTATGTCCACGAGTCAGGGGAGGGAACAGGGGAGAAGTCTATAAACATTGTATAAGGCCATACAAGACAATGCCAGTGACCCTGCTGTTGTTTCGCAGATGTGTGCTTCCCTATATCTTCTTCAAATCACAGAATTTCTGCATAAACTGCTACTTGTCATCCTTTAAATATATAAACCACAGGTCTTGATTCACACGCACTGAAACAAGAACAAACAAATAAAGCTGGAACAATCACAAACAATCACGCACTAGTTTTCCTGGAATATGCTTTCCTATTAATCAGAAAATATAAGCTCTAAAACTGATCGGTTTTCATGTACACAACCACAAGCTTGGCTGTTGTATATATAGGAGTTTAGAATAAGCTTTCTAGTCCTACTACAATTCTAATAAAGCAAGATAGTCCTTAACAAATAAGGAATCATAATTAAACTAGAATTGTAATCGTCCATATGCTTGGAATCTGTTTGTCTTTCCATCTGCTCGGTCAGACATTATGCCAACATTCACCCCCCTAATTTCTGACTCGAGATAGGGAGGTCTTCAACTCCGAGTAACTCTTGCATCTCCTTGAACTTAATCCTTGCGAGAGCTTTCGTCAGAATATCAGCACGCTGCAACTCACCTCTTACAAACTCAACTTGTACTTGGTCTCTTTCAACACACTCTCGGATAAAATGATAACGTGTGTTTATATGCTTGCTTCTCCCGTGAAAGACTGGATTTTTCATAAGTGCAATAGCCGATTTGTTGTCAACAAATAAGACCACCACTCTTTCTTCCATTCTGGTTATTTCACTCAACAACCCACGTAACCATATCCTTGACACGCTGGCTGAAGTTGCGCCATGAACTCGGCTTAACAAGACGATAGAGCCACCGTGTTTTGCTTTTGTGAGCACCAAGTGATAGGTGATTTACCTAGATAAAATACGTGCCTAGTTGTGCTTCGACCATCATCTTGGTCCATAGCAAAACTACTATCACTAAACCCCACTAGCTCCTTGGTTTTCTCTTGGTTGTATCGTATTCCAAAATTCAAACTACCTTGGATATACCGCAGTATTTGTTTCACAGCTGCCATATGTGATTCTTTTGGTTCTTGCATGTAACGACTAACCAAATCAACCGAATAAGATAAATCAGGTCGTGTGTGTAGTAAATACCTTAGACGGCCAACTCATCGTCTATACAAAGTTGCATCAACTGGTTTTCCTTCCTTATCCAAGCTTAACTTCATTCCAGGTTCTAATGGACATTGAGTAGGATTCGCTTCATGCATTCCAGCATCTTTTAAGATCTTCTTTGCATAGCCCGCTTGACTTATTGAGATACTCGAATCCTCTTGCTTTACTTCAATGCCAAGATAATAGCTCAATTTTCCCAAATCACTCATATCGAACCTTTCTTGCATTTGTCTCTTAAATTCACCAATTTCGCTAAGCTTCGAACCGGTTACTAAGAGATCATCTACATAGACCGCAATAATCAAGATTGACTTGTTTGTCTTCTTCACATACACCGCTTGTTCGTGTTGACATCGTTTGAACGACATTTGCTTGAGTTCTCTATCAAGTTTTGTATTCCACGCCTTTGGGGCTTGCTTAAGTCCATACGCTTTTTCAACTTGTAGATTTTCCTTTCTTCTCCTTTCTTCACGAACCCCTCCGGTTGTGTAACAAAAACTTGCTCTTTTAGTTCTCCATGTAAAAAAGCTGACTTTACATCCAGATGATGTAGCTCCCATGCTTCTTTTGCAGCCAATGAGATCAATAAACGTATCATTTCAATCCGTGCTATAGGCGCAAATACCTCGTCATAGTCAATTCCTTCCTTTTTAGCATAACCCTTTACTACTAAACGAGCTTTAAACTTATTAATTGAACCATCCAGATTTCTCTTAATTTTGTACACCCACTTTAGCCCAATGGGATTAACTTTAACCGGAGCTTCAACTAATTCCCATGAATCATTCTTCTCGATAGACTCAACCTCTTGCTTCATAGCAAACTTCCACTTGCTTGAAACTTTTGCTTCTTGGTACGTTCTTGGTTCATCATCTTCAATCAAAAGCAGATTTTGATCTTCATTAACAACTGAGGTTCTAGAACTAGACCCCATGATAAAGTCATTAAATCTTGTTGGCCTAGTTGAAACCCTCGAAGAACGCCTCATAATTGATTGAGTTTCTGTCACAGGATTAGGGTCATTACCCGCCTCGATTTGGTCTTCTTGTTCGGTATTGACTGGTTGAATTTCATCAGCATCATGCTGATTTTCAGCTTCTTGTTCTTCAGCCTCTACCTCATTGGTCACACCTGGGTTTACAAAACCACAACCCGTATCAATAGAACCGTGCCATTCTATGACAAACATACCTGGGTTTAGCTCGTGTGATTCGCTTCCAACAACATACTTCCAGCCAAGTTCCTCATTAAACTCCGCATCACGACATACCACTATCTTCTTTAGTTTTGGATTGAACAGTCGAAAACCTTTTGTACCTGGCTCGTTTCCGATGTAAATGAGTCGTGTTGACCTGTCGTCTAACTTATGTAAATATGGCCTTGTTCCCGTTGCATAAGCCACACATCCGAATACCCGTAAACCCTCCAAGTTAGGCTTTTTTCCTTTGAAAGCCTCGTATGGAGTTTGATTAACTAGAGCTCGAGTTGAAACTCTATTAATCAAGAATGTGGCGTGTCTAACTCCTTCAGCCCACATGTAGTTAGGTACGTCTCGTGCTTTCAAGATGCTTCTAGTCATTCCCATAAGAGTACGGTTTCGCCTTTCCACGACTCCATTTTGTTGCGGTGTGTAGGGAGCGGTTAGATGTCTTGTTATACCCTCGTTTTCAAAAAAGTTGGTAAATTCTTTTGAAGTGAACTCACCTCCTCTATCGGTCCTTAGGGTTATAATCTTCCTTCCCGACTTCCTCTCAACTAAAGCTTTGAACTTTTTGAAGTATTCAAATGCCTCTCCTTTTTCCTTCAAGGTAAAAGTCCACATAAACCGTGAGAAGTCATCAATAAGAACAAATATGTACCTGTTTCCTGCTATGGATGGTGGAGAAATTGGTCCACATAGGTTAGCATGTATGAGTTGAAGAGGATGTGTTGCCTTAAGTTTCGCTGCTTTAGGAAACGACTTCTTGGTTTGTTTTCCTACCAAACAAGATTCACACAACTTGTTCTCTTGATGAATTATTGGCAACTTTTCAACCATGCCCTTCCTTGCCATTAATTCCATCGTCTCGAAATTAATGTGACCCATCCTAGCATGCCATAACCAAGCATCATCTTCCATCTTTGCTTTGAGACACACCGGACTTCCAACTTGGAGCTTTATTTTGTAAAGTCTATTACTTGTTCTAGGAACCTTCATCAGAAGCTTGCCATCTGAGTCACGCATTGTAAGAAGATTACCTTTCATACGAATGTCACATCCGCCTTCGGTAGCTTGCCCAAGACTAATTATGTTGCTTTTTAGTTCGGGTAGGTAATAGACTCCAGTGATCAATCGTTGCTCACCTGTTTTCCCTTCAATGATTATCGAACCCTTCCCTTTTATCTCGATGTAGGAGTTATCAACAAACTTCACTCTGCCGGAGATATTCTCATTCAATTCCGAAAAATATTCTCGGATCCCCGTCATGTGATTGCTTGCTCCATTATCCAAATACCAAGTGTCCTCCTCGTTTGGCTTAGTATTCAATTGGTTTGGGATAATCTTTTCTTCATTCAAGAATACTACTTCTTGAACGCTCTTCATCATAAATAGTGTCGGGTCATCATCATCCTCCTTTTTCAGAAGGTTTGCTTCATACTTTTGCTTACGTTCCACGTCGTTCGGGCAGTTAGAAGCAAAGTGACCATATTCGTCACATCTGAAGCATTGAATCTTTGAAAGGTCTCGGCTTTTGTTCTTCTTTTGATCCGTATTGCTCCCGGTGTTGTTTTGGTTTCCTCGGTTGTGGTTATTAGCTTGACCACTACCACGAGATTTGTTTTGAGAGGAAGAGTTTTGACCTTTTCCGTTGCCACCAGAGGAGTTCCTTCCTCTACCTTTCTCCGCCTTGTTCTTATCATATCTTTCAGCCCTTCCGAACATCAACTTGCCTTGATCTTCAGAATTGGTGTCAACACTCTTCATTCTTCCTTCAAAAGCTTTCAACCTTCCAATAGCTTCTTGAAAGGACATAGTATTCAAGTCAGCAAATTGTTCTATTGAGGCAACAATTGCAACAAATTTATCTGGTACGGATGCAAGCAGCTTCTTAACGAGTTTCTTGTCTTCATAAACTGTCCCCAAGCTGTTTACTTCAGTTACAATTTTGCCCATCCTAGCCGCGAAGTCATCGACTGATTCGTTGACCTTCATCTTTAAGGCTTCAAATTCCGTCTCCAAGGTTTGCAACCTTGCTTCTCGAACCCGATCAACACCCACATACCTGGTCTTTAAAGCTACCCATATTTCTTTGGCTGTGTTGAATTGTGAAACCTGAAAAACAAGTTCTTCTGGAATCGCCTGGAAGAGTAACGCCACTGCCATGTGATCTTGCTTAGCAACAACTGAGTTCCTTCCTCTCCGGTTCCAGTGCATCGAGTATTCCATGGACTCGGAATACCGCTTTGACTCTTATTGCCCATATGTTATAGTTTGTGCTTGTTAACATTGGACATTGAAGAGCCGTTTTAGAATGTTCGACAGGAGGTGGTTGACTTGATTCGCCTTGCACCATCCTTTTTGAACGCCTTTTGTAAGTTACAGGTGTAGATTGTTCGTCTTCCAGCCCTAGTCTGCTAGTCGACTTCTGGTTGTAATCCCTTCCAACCTAGCTCTCGATACCAAATATAAACCACAGGTCTTGATTCACACGCACTGAAACAAGAACAAACAAATAAAGCTGGAACAATCACAAACAATCACGCACTAGTTTTCCTGGAATATGCTTTCCTATTAATCAGAAAATATAAGCTCTAAAACTGATCGGTTTTCATGTACACAACCACAAGCTCGGCTGTTGTATATATAGGAGTTTAGAATAAGCTTTCTAGTCCTACTACAATTCTAATAAAGCAAGATAGTCCTTAACAAATAAGGAATCATAATTAAACTAGAATTGTAATCGTCCATATGCTTGGAATCTGTTTGTCTTTCCATCTGCTCGGTCAGACATTATGCCAACAGTTAAAGATTAATGATTGCTTGTGTTCAGTCAATAACGAACTGGTATGTCTTTTCAGAATCCACATAATATCTATAATTGGTAGAATTTAAAGTTTTGCAATTACTTATCGACAGATAAAAAGACCACCTGTGGACTGTGGAATCTTCTATTATTATCAGAAGAGGATATTCTGAGGCACTGTTTGAGAAAAAGTTGTCACATGCAAAGTCTCTCTCTAGCTTGCTATATGTTTGGTTGGAGGCGATTTCACTTGAAGCCTGATATTTCATAATGCAAGTAGCCTTGTCGATACTACAGTTCCGTACAGCTTTGGCTCTATAAACAAGTTTCCGCTGTTATAGTTCACTTAAATTATTGTGTTGTAGTGCCAGCCTTGAAGACAAACGATATGTGTGTCCGAGTAAATAACACATGGTTACATCTTTTTGCCATCTAATTTTATTGGCCTTTTGTTCTGATTTACGGAAGATGAGTACATTTTTTGCTTTTGAGTTACAGCAGTTGTGAGATAATTAAGAAATTAGCTGACAATTTAGTTGCTGACCTGATGGTACTCTATATAGCACAGTTTCTGACCTATCAAACAGCCTAAGTTGTATATGGTCATTAATAATATAAAAAAAAAATCCAAGTTTCATGGTTTGTGATGCAAATTGTTTAAAACATTGTCATAGGCTATCAAGATATATCCGTAATAGGATATACACAGTGTATCCAAAACCTTAGAACGGGCCCAAGATGACTGAGGCAATGACAATAAAACTAGCGGTCTCAAAATGGCAGGACGGGTTAGGTAATGGGTCAAAATGTGTTTGGGTCACAGATTGAACCACTACTTTTTACCAATCCCCCCTCTCTCCCCTTTTCCGGGATTACTAAATTCAATTTCAGAATATAGTACTAGTATTTGTTATATGCCTTATTTCTAAAACCAAAGGTGACAAACAGGTGTGGAAAATAAAAATAAATTGATGGTCATACTCATACACCCATTTATATTTCAGCAAGAATACGTGTATTTGGTATAAACTTGACCTGAAAAGTCTAATGTTTTACCCTTAGGTAATCGTGTATTTGTGTGACTGAACCTTCAATATAAATTCGTCATGTTTCTATTATTTTGATGGTCATACACCCATTTATATTTCAGCAAGAATACATTTGTTGATAGAAGTTAGGTTCCGCTAGCTAATGTCATCTGGTTGTTGTGATTCTCCTTGTACATACACTCATGTTATACCTGTAATGTTGTAGAGAGGCCAACTGCTTAATGCTTATGCCTTATGGGCGGTAATTAACACATGCATTGGTGGCAATGAAATTTTGAAGTTTCTTGGTCTTCCTACATGCATAAGAAGTAATGAAGAAACGCACTAAACGGGCTTTTCTACTATTCTGACAGGTACATGTTAATGCAATTGCTGAAAGTGTGTATGATTTCAGAAAGTGAGCTTTCTGTACAAGACTTTTAAAATTCAAAAATGATTCGATGTTTATGCAATTGCTGAAAGCGTGTATGATTTCAAAAATAATTTCAGAAAGTGTGTATGATTTCAGCAAAAATGGTCATTATTAGAGATACTTTGAATGTAAAAAGTCCATGTTAAAAATCAAAACGCCCCCACAAGGCCACAACTCACAAGTCTGACAGGTTATTCCACAGATCTTTACATAAGTGGGTCGAAATTGCCACTACTTGTACGACACACATATGGCTAAGCATGGGTTTTCATCCTTATTTGATTATGTTCTTAAACTTCTTTGAAGGTTGTGATCAAGTTTGTTAAGCAATGCTGAATTTATAGTTACTAAACTGAAATGGAATTTATAGCGAAAGTTACATCCGCCACCATCATCCCAGTTCCTCTGGTATGTTAGGAACCAAAAAGACGAACACTAACATTTTATAAATTAAGAATTACGTTGTTGGATACATTGTTAACAAGCCTCATAAACCTTGAATCTCTCGATCTCTCTTACAGTGGTTTTTCTGTTGCGACAAAGGCCTCTTGCAAGCTAAAGGTGTTTCCAAATTCATTTCTAGCAACAAAACCCATGGCCAAATTCCTCATTTGACCTTAATGGCAATTCAGTAATGTTTTCTTGTAGTAATTAGAGAAACAACTCAGACAATGGACCATTTTGGAAGAAGGCTTTGGTACTCCTTTCTTATCGTTTCCATATTTGACAACTGAATGCACATCAACATTTTGGTATCATTCACTATCAACTGTTTTGGTGTCTTAATATGGGTTTGATAGATTTCATGGCAATAGAAACATGAACATATACCATACTGACTGCTCCTTATGTCCTGTAGACATTGCCACAGTTTGATTTTTAAGATACCTGCAATTTTGGGTAATATGCTCAAATCTTAAGTAGCAGTGTATGAGTATCCTTTGTTGGAAATGTATATATTTAAAAATACGTGAATGTCCGGATTCGAACTCGTGACCACGGGATTGCACACATTACGAATGAGAATTAAAGTTAATAATTAATGTTAATTGATTACGATTAATTATATACAAAACTCGACTAACGATCGTTAAGTATTTAACGGAAAATAACTAACGACCGTTAACTGTAAAGAGAAGGACTTGTAGTGAAAAATCTTAAAATGGAAAAGATATGAGAATCCCTTTGAGGGCTTTACATGGCCAGCCATAGGGAGGGTTTTACAACCCAAACCCTAATTTGTTCCCAAAGATTTGTAACACTATATAAACAAAGGCTAAGGTTAATGTTTTTCATAGCTCTTGTGCACATACATTAACCTAAAGTTTTTCTTGTCTTTCTCTTGCAAAATTCGGTCATACATTCTTTTAGGGTGTTTGGTTTTGTTTTTTCTAAAACAAAGTTTTGTAGATCTAGCAATCGCTTTATTCGTTTGTTAATTCGTGTGTACAAGAACGTGGTGTAACACACTATTGTTACATCAATTGGTTTGAGTTATAAAACGGTAAGGGATAACTCGTTAAACCACTTTGTCACATCCATTGAAGAGATCTAGCAAATTGCAAGAGGTACGTTACGCATTCTTTCAGTTAATTAATTATTGTTATGATTCCAAGTCTTCCGCTGTGTACTCTGTGGTGTCTATATGATTTTATTATTTTTCATATATCTTAAACTCAACAGTGGCATCACGAGCCTTGTATAACAAGTAATTAATTACTGAAACACATAAAACAAATAAACATGATTGTGTTATTAATTGTATGTGTAGATCTAGGGTTTGCAAAACCTAAACCCTAATTTTTTAGGGGGGCATTTTTTTGTGCCCTAATTAGGGTTTTGTAAACTTCGGTTTTAATTGGATTAGAAACCCTAGGTTGCAAGCAATTTTATGTGTATTAAATTGCGTAACTCTGTTTAATTGCATTAATTGTTAAGTGTGATTTATATCCATGATAAATACATGCATGTTTTGTCATGGATCTGCTTTTATTGTATGTTTTACTTGGTTAAGTGATATACACTAAAATTATGATAGATCTAAAATTGGGGAAGACCTCAATCATTATTTTTAATCAATTATGTGGTATGTGGTATGTGTTTAATTTTGATTTACGGAATCAATGAATCGATGCATGTGGCTCACTTTGTACATTGCTGAAAACGGGTGAGAGTCTTAATTAAACATATACATATTGACAGATCTAGAATTGATTATTAATAGGATTTATAAAAAGGTTTGCATGTGGCTATTTGATATGCATGACTTATTATTATGTTATGCATTCATTGTTTATATGTTTATTTTTTTAAATATTTTCTTGTTTGTTATGTGTAACAAGGGTATTTTTATAAGAAAAATAAACTGACCTATACAATGGTGAAACATGTAATTTTTAAGCATAGTAATCGTAATCGTTTAATTGATTGATTTTTATGCACAAAATAGCTAGAACGGCTCACCCATTATTGACAACCTTTGTGCGTCTTAATGGAGCTACCAAGTATTCCTATGAATGTGCATAAAATCTTAAAGGTGAATTGACCTAAATTCTACGCGCCACTTTTGTGGTAATTATCCGAATAACTTGGGTCTTTTGACTCATGCAGTAGTAGGATATAGTGGTAATTAAAGGTAATTCTTTAATTGGTTATCCAATACCTCGATTAAAGTTTGATGATGAAAAGCTTAAATATTAATACAAAGATATAAATGTTTTAATAAAACCTATGCTACGAAGATGAATGCATGACATCTTTGTACATATTTGATTTGACATCAAAATTATTACCCTTTAATTTAAGTTATATGCCATCCAACGAAACGGAAACACCTGAGATTACCTTTTATTTGCGTGAGAACGTGACTTAGATCGTAATCAAAGGGTAAAATGTCCACGTGTCGTGAGAACGGGCATGGATGATTTTGCAGTTTCTTAAGTTGGACAACTTAATTGAGTTAGGCGGTGAGAACTGGAAACTCAAGGCATAAGATGGGATAAAACATGTTTACATGGCAATTGAAATTGGCTATATGTAAATCCCATAAATCTAGGAATTGCAATTGAAATTGGCAATTGAGCAAAAGCTCTACCATTTTGTATAAAATTCATTACTAGCAGATCTACTGACGTGGTGAGATTATGACAATTTGGATCCTAGTTTTCAATAATAATTAATTGGTTATATGAATATGAACCTTGGGTATTTAATTGTTTATTGAAAAGGAAAATGATCAAAATACTAATTATGGTTTTTTGAACTATTTCTGTAGATGGCTCATCAACCTGAAAACACTATGAGCTTAATGAGTTCTGCTTTCAAAGATATGATTGGAAGAGACAAACTGACTGGCCCTAATTTTAATGATTGGCATCGTGCACTTAGGATCATCCTTCGTGTTGCCAAAAGACTTGAGATTTTGTCTACACCTCTGCCTAATGCTCCTCTCGACACGGCTACTACTCTTGAACAGGAGGAGTATCGTGTTGAATATGAGAAGCACAATGATGTGGCGTGTCTTATGCTTTCGGGGATGTCTGCTCAATTGCAAAAACAATTTGAGCACTATCCGCGTATGAGCATGCTAGATGAACTCAAACGTATGTTTGAGAAGCCACCAGCAGCTAAATTGTATGAACTAATTGAAAAGGTTCATAGCTGCAAGTAAGAGGTTGGTAAATCTGTCTCCAACCACGTCCTCGAGATGAAACATCACTTGGACCAATTGGAGAAGCTCGGTTGTGGTTACTCCCAAGATGTGTGTGTCGGTGTTGAACCTTAGACCTTGATAGATCTTTGAGCGCTCGTGAATCGTTAGTAATGCTTATGTAATCACAAACACACTAATAGAAAGTCTCTAATACTTGTATTCTAAAGCGGAAATCAAACACAAGTATCAACACAAATAACTAAGAACGCCTTCATCCTCTATGGATCTTTTAATAATACTAAAACTTGTTTTTCAAACTCGTACATAATTCATACTAATGTGTTCCTTTTATAGACAAGGAACCCTAAACCGTTTCCCAAGAAACGTATAAACATAAAACTAAATAAGATATACATTATCACTTCCTAATAAAGCTCATGCATATCCTAACTAACTATAAAATACACGGAATATCTATCTCCGCAGAAACCAACTACACAGTTTTATAACTTCAGCAGAATTACTTCTTCAGCAGATTCCACAACACTTGCTTGAGAATCATCAGCAGTAACTTCAACATAATTCTTACTTAGTAGAATTCCCAACAATCCTCCCCTAATCTTGAATTTGACATGGTTAAGTTCAAGATTCTTGATAGATCTTTAACACTTCAGAGCAAGAGGATTTTATTCAAACATCAGCAGCAAAGAACCAAAACAATCACATCTCTATGATGACAACACTTTGAAACTCCAGATCTTTGCAGCAACAAATGACAAAATGTACATCAAAACATATTAGTTTCAGACTATTCTCATCACATCCAGGTGTGTTAACTCCTCTGAGAGGTGAATCATTGAAAATAATGGATTTGATGTCTCTTTACCAATAGCCATTACTCTTTGGAGTAGCCAAATGTTTAAGTTCGAAAACTATGGTACACTGATAACCATCTGATTTATAGAAAATCAGCAGCTATAAACGGATTTGAGATGTCTTTACCTATAGCCGTTTGCTCAGGACTAGTCAATTCTTAGGGGAAAGAATCACCTTTGGTGAATTGAAAACCCAATTTGGTATTCCACTGCCTTTACCACAAGCCATATACTTGTGGGCTAGCCAATTCTTGGATTCCAAAAAGGAATAAACCATGGTGAATTGATGACCATACAACCCTCAGCAATTAAGCATGGGTGAGTTGCATACCCTATGATTTTGAGCAAATCATTACAGCTATCAACAGAGTTGATGTGTCTTTACCAAAGCTGTACCCTTTGGACTAGCCAACTCTTTGAAGTACACAAGGCACAGCTGGTGAGTTGATAACCAACAATAGAGTAATGTACAACATACCTGCAAGAAAAGTTAGACAAACAAAGAATATACATAGTTTTTTTTTTTTTGAACTAAGAATGAAACAAAGAAAGAAAGAAATAATACAAGATACCAAAAATCAAGAAGATGCTTGGTGTTGCAGAAGCTGAGTCTTAATCAATCCAATTAATTGTTCAGCATGGAGCATATCATTCCCAACTAGATCAGGAGGAACTTCCAACTTCTTTCTAAGCATTCGTTGCATCAATTTCACAGACAAAGGATAAAGCTTATCAGAGAACATACACACAGCCATCCCACACTTTGTCTCCACCACATGCACACTTGGGATAGGATAAAATCTCCAAGTCTCAACCTTCCACTTATGTGAATCCTTCCAAATATAATACCGTTTACCATTTGGAGATTGAGAGTCAAACAGGACTTGAAGATCGCCCAATAAGTACAACCCAGAACCTTATGGAGTATGAGTATCATAATATTGTGTGACAAGGCCATGGAGAGTAATCAAATCTTGCCTATCCACCATATGAAGTATGTCCTTCAAGAAGGTAAACTACATAGAAGACTTATCTAACCTAAAGATGGTGTTAAACTGTCCATCAGTCAATGTCCATGCAGTCAACACACCATGAGACCCCTCAAGAAAAGCATCAGCAGATCCCTCTTTAACGAAAGTTGAATCAGCAGCCGTTAGATCCAAAGAACTACCCCTGTGAGACTTATGAACCCTAGATGTGTGTGTCCCAGCTGATCTCACAGATCTCCTTAGAGCAATGTGTCTCCTTTTAGACATCCTTTTCCCCCTCCTACCTGGTATATAAATCCCCATAGAGACAGAAGATGGTACCTTCTCAGAGGCACCAAGGACATCTTCAGTAGGAATGGAAGAAGTAGAAGTAGAAGGAATTGGAACAGCACCACGCAATGCATACAATTTCTCAAGCACCTCTCTGGCCTTTTAGCTTTAGCAGCTGCTTGTTCAGCTTTCCTAACCATATCTGCTCCTTATTTATCAACAGATGCAACATGTGGACTAGGAGCAGTCATACCCTTTGAATCCAGAGATGGATTAGCCATACTAGGGAATGCTTCAGAAGAAACAACATGAGAGCTCATCTTTGGTGTAACATCATCAAAAGAATCCACAATCTCAACTTTCTTGGTTCTTTTGGCCTTTGGAGCATCTGCACAACCAGCAATCCTTTTCAAGTGAGAAATTGGAGTAATTTGCTTCATAGTCTTATTGTACAAACTGAGTAAGGCATCATCAGACAAAGCCCATACTTGCTTCTTTGTCAAACCAGATTGATAGAAGTTAGAACTTTGATTATACACCACAGTCCTCATGTATGTTTTCTTTTGGGCTGCAGTTGGTGGTCTCTCTCTCTTAGCTTTAGCCTTTTGAGCAGCAATGGATTTTATCTTTGCAGCTACAGCTAGCTTCTTTTGATTCCCAAGAGCCATCATTTGTGCAGCAAAGTTGTCACTATCAAAAGCAGCACCTAAGATACTTTGGGCAAGAGTTGGATTTGATGCAGCTTGAAGAGTGTAAGTATCCCATTGCTCATCAGTAAACTGAGTGGATTGCTCATCCAATTCTCTTTGTCTTTCAGGAGGCAAATTGGAATTAAACTATTTTGAAAGCTTTTGAGCCAATGTATGACTCTTCTTTAAATCTGCATACTCTGCTAGCATTCTTGCTTGCTCAAGCCTTTCCTGTTCACTCACAAGATCTGAACCAAGCTCCTCATCAACCATAACTCCTTTCCCTTTATCAGCAGGCTCATGAGCAGAATCAGCATGAGGAGTATCAACAATAGGAACTTCAGAAGAAACACCCATGGAAGCATCATAAGTAATATGTTGAGGAGTGTCTTCAACAAGAGGAGAAGAGGCATCAGCATTAGGATCCACGTTAAAACTCCTTCCAGCAATAAATACTTCCTGATGATCTGCTGAAGGTGGAGGACATGGCTGTTCTTGCATAGATGAAACTTGACCATGTTCAGAAGCAACATCCACCATATGATCATCAGCAGTTGCAACATTGACCACACTTGGCTCCTTTGAAGATTCAGTGGAATCCTTGTTCAAATAATGTCTTCTCCTTCTTCTAGTAAACAGAATAGGTTCCTTTTGCTTTGAAGATTCAGCAACAATTAGAGAAGAAGCATGAGTCTTTTGAGCCACATCAGCCAATATTTCAAGTGAATCCAAATGAGTATCCCCTTGCTCTTCATTAGAAGAAACCACAAACCTCCTTTTGCTATTGTGTCCAAGTTGTTCCTCTAAATCCTTAACCTTTCTCTTCAACCCCACAATCTCACCACCAAGTGTAGATTTAGTCTCAACAAGCTCCTTTTTGAGATCAGCAACCTCTTCCACATACCTATTCAGTAGAGAGCATATACAGATGTAAGTGTAATAGGGTCCTCAGCTCCACCATCAGATTGCTCAGTGGTAATGGGAGCTTCATTGGACCTTTCAGGAGAAATATGGACATGCGCAAAGATAGGAGAGCCTTCATCAAATGGCTCTCTAACTGGACTAGGTGTGGTCAGTCTATTAACCTCATGCTCAAACTCATCAGGAGTAACATGAGTAGGTGGTGGACTAGGACTAGGTGAGGGTACAGGTGTAGGTGGAGGTTGGTCAGGAGAAACATGTGATGCTTCAGCAGTTGTGGAAGGGCCCTCATCAATGGCAATTGATGGATTACCATCAGCAGCAACATTGGTAGAGGGTGGAGTACCAACAACATTACCCTCATCAGCAGCCTCATTGCCTTGTGGCAACATAGCTTCTAGCAAAGGATGATGTTTCCCAACATAATTAGTTTTCATAGAAGCAAACAATTTAGCAGTTAGAGCTCCTATGGGACAAAAGACTCTGACTTGGGTTGTAATGTCTAATATCATTTGTAAAAACCTAGGGTACATTAGAAACTTATGCTTTTTCCTTTGAATATTTTCAACCATATTATCAAAAATAAACTTAGAAAAGTTATAAGTTAAACCCTGTGAAAGACATACAATACCACAACCCAATTGGGTAGAAAATTGATCCATCCTCCTGATTTATTGCTTATGCACTAAAGTAATGTGTGTACCAAAAACCTCCACATGGGACAGAGCTTGTTCTTGTGCCACATATCTGTGTTCGTACTCTGGTATCCAATAGCTCTTAGCCCAGCAAGTATCTCCACAGTATTAGAATGATAATATAACAACCCGTAACATTTCCGGATTATTATAATAATATTTATCATGTGAGAAAATTCAAAACAATTATTTTCTGACAAAATGCCAATATCTAAAATTTAAAAACGAGAGGTCATTTCGTTTCTTTAGAAATAAGACACCGCACATACAATACTTGCCCACAAAGTATCTGTGAAATTTACTATTGTCCAAGTTAATATGTAAGCATACATAAGCTTAATCCATTGTTCCGAAAAGTTATTCCGTATACTGCAGTGCAGTAGCATACAAGACTAAAAATAAATACTGAGATAAGAGAAAAATACACTTTTTATCAATCACTAATAATTTACGAAAGAAAACGAGAAGTTATCTCGTGAATTCAGAAAGTCACGGCACCGCACACATACCAACACCAAATTAATAACGGCAAACAATTATAATCCAATTTCAACGAAATAAGAATGTCATATTATTACGTTTAAGAAATCGTTTCCAAAAATATAATTTCTATATTTTTCGGGTACCGGGAAGGTACATTTACTCGAGGATTCGACAAAATACGGGGTACAGTTTATACTGTGTTATAATAAAACAAAAGAGATAACATTCCTATCTCTCTCTCTCTCTCTCTCTCCCACGTTTCCAACATATCTGTCCCTCCTCTCTCCTTTGTCGACACAAACCAGAGAAAACAAACACAAAAATGACTACTTCTCCTTCTTTTGAAAGTCAAGACCAAAAATCCATCATCACCCCATGCCAAATTCGTCTCCCTACTACTCTAGCAATCACAAGGATACCTAGGGGTGCGGCTGTGGACAAGAACGTGAGCCAAGAAGGAGTGCCTTCCTACAACTAGGTCAAGAAAGAAGATTTCAAGCCTTCCATATACTCCTCTACAAATAAAGAAGATTAATCGCAGTTTCCTCACGCATCATTCCCATCATCACAGAAATTAGGGTTCTAAAAATTTAGGTTCTTCCAAATCAAAGGGGTATCAAAAATTAAGTTGGGGGTTTGGAAATTCGAGGTAGAAGGATGGTAGTTCAAGTCTCAATTCGTTCCATTTCATTTCAAGCTGTCCCCATTGGAGCTGTGGGTTTTTGGTTCTTCACCAACTCGACCCACCAATGTTTTTGTAAGAACCTTGTCTTGTTGTTATTTAAGATTGAAAGTGTAAATTAAATCTTTTATGTGATTTGAGGTCTTACTTGAACCTTCAAAAAGTTGACATCATTGTTGTTGTTGTTAATGTGGCTTAACATGTGACTAAGTGATAGCGGCTTAACAATAATTTTCAGTTAAATCCCCAGCTTGTTTTCGGCTTATCCGCTAGTTTATCCGACCTATTTGTTCACTTATCCTTTGGCCTAATTGTGTTGCGTCTTGACCAGTATTAATACCCACTCGCGTGGAAATTATTTCGCTGGTCCCTGATTCGACTTACACAACCCCACACCACAAGAGTATGAGTCGAGTATTCAAGTCGGGTAGTACCCTACGGTTATGAATCACTAGTCAAATTTGTTTGAAAGGTCTATGTTGAGATGCGGTTAAGTTTGGGTTAGACATGTGTTTAAGACCGCGACATAACTTTGTACCATTCTTGTGTTAGTAAGACCGTTGAGCTGTTATAATAAGCTAGTAGCTTATGCTCGTGTTTGGTCTACTTCGGGTCAAACCATACACCCCAGTTGAGACTAGGGTTCGGTTGAGAGAAACCCACGTTGAGGTACCTATTTTCATTGTTATAATTGCATCGTACCGTCACAAAGCCCGTAAGGGTGTGACTAGTAACAAACCTTCCCTTTCGAGTCAAGTGGTACTAGCAAGACATGAGTTGAACTTGGCCACTACCTTTGCGTCTTTTTCGAATACTCATGGACGTTGTTACTAGTCTAGTTGTTGTGATCACCGTTGTTGATGTACATGTCTAGTCTACATTCTTCTAATTGAGTACACTCACCCCATTCTCGGGCTCGATAACGAGCCTTCAGTTCACCATTTTCTTATGTCAAAATCCAGGTTCCAAAAACCCGTCCTAATGTCATATACATTTACACGCTTTGGGCTAAGGATGTGTGTTGTTTAGTTATCACTGGGCCGAAGCCCAGAAATTTCAAAGGTCCGTTTGGAGTTGCAAAGGCCACCAGGGCGCATATTGTTTCGTGATAGTCCCATAACCCACTTCTACTTTGCTTAAATCGTTTTCCTGTCACTCAATTCGTATCGACGTAAGTAAATAACATGGAAAAACATTTTCAAAATAACGACACTCATTTATACTCGACATTAATTTGCGAGACACATATAAAAATTTAATAGATACATGTTATAAACATTATAAAACATAAGCCAAGAACTTACTTTTGAATCATTATCCCATGTCTATTGAAATGATAAATGAGTATTTTGTGATAATTATAAACGAAAACTAAATATTTTCATACTCCTAAATCAAATATTTGGAAAATATAAACTTTTAGTCAATTACTTACAATACTAAATTTGATTATTTAAACTTGATAAAAATTCACCTTTATAAAACTTTAACAATAGTCACCTCGGACAAAAAGGTTATACATCCGGGTTACGCCATAATTTGCTACAAATATACTATATATTTTCATAACAATTTGAACTAATTATGTCGACACTTACATACAAGCATGATTATTTCTTTGGTATAACCATTCTTTTAAAAATATATGCATTTATATCAATGCATCTTAGAAACTTACAAATATGCACAAGATGAGTTGTACTTAAAACTTTTCTTTATACGTTATTAGTAACGACACAAACATATATATATGAATTATATAAACACGGGTATATATATATACTTCCTTCATCTATGGTATCCACTTAGTCCGATAATATCCTAATGAATGTACATACCTTTCGTACATCGCCATTCGGTTATCATCAAACCGAAGTCTTGTTCATCCTTGATAACTTTTTCTACATCTACTCTTCCGTATATTATCATTTGGTCATTATTAAACCAATGTCGAAATTCCTTCCTTGAGATTTCCTTCCATGTCATCCTTTCTAAGTCGAAATCCACCCTATTCCTTGTAAATTATTCTAAGATAAATGATGCCACATAAGCAGCAACAACAACAACAAAAACATTTAAAATTTATAAAGTTAGTTAAACTTTATCGAGTCTTAAACATAAAGACTAAATTGCCGTATTAATTAGGTTGCGTGTCGGAAGCCGTGCACTATCACTCCTTGATTTAATTCCCTTTAGACTTCATATTGCACATGGCCAAGGTGAGTTTCATAGCCCCTACTTTTAATCTGTTTTATGCTTGTTTTGGGGGAAGATACATGCTCATTGTACTTAAATGATTAAATTACTTAAATTGTGCATTCTATGCATACTATGCTTTTACATGTTTAAAGTTTTCATCACACATAGATGTTTTATGGACCATACTAAAATGTTTGACCTAGAATATTGCGCAGCTTAGCCTAAGACTTTAGATCCCAAATTGCCCTTTTCATGAACCATCAATTCCTGCCGGGAAGCACGAATGTTATAAATAGCTCTATTGGGGGTGACTCCCCTGTTCGGTTAACCCCGCTTGGGTCAAGGCGAAACATATAGCATGTCGGGACTGAGTGTATTGGGATAAACACTCGCCATGGGCTCCTTATTTGTATGACTTCCTTGTGCATACAGAAATTTTCGTAGCTTCGGTTGCATGAGCTTAGTGCTAGCGCAATAAATTTATAATATATGACATTATATTCATTGTTATGTACATATACTCTTTTAATGGTCCATTAATGAAATTCTTTTATGAAATGAAATCATAAATTTTATGACATTATGCAAGACGTAATGATCATCAAAAACCAAATGTGAAATAGTGTACTAAAATCCCTTTTTAAATAAACCTATGAACTCACCAGCGTAAGCTGACCCCTTTTAGCATGTATCTTCAGGTTTTGAAGTGATTGCTTATCTTTGGAGGCGCAAGGTAAAGGCATGACATGGTCATAGATGACTCTGATTTATGTATTGGGACCACTTGTTTATAATGGGCCATTTTCCGCACTAATCAATAATGTAAACATTGTTTTTAAGAATGAATAAGAGTTTATTTATGAAAAACCAATTGTTCTATGCTTATGTTGTGATACCAATTTAGTAGCATCCCAATACTTGTATGCTTCTGCTGAGCCATTTTGGGGGTGTTATAGATTGGTATCAGAGCCTAGGTTATAGAGAACTGGGTATTTTTAAAACCTAGACTATAACCACTTTTACAAAAACTAAACCCTATGACCGACACGTGCCTGCCTGCCAAGCTGATGCCTCACTTATGATCCAGTTGAGATCATACTTGATAAGATACATGTTTTATCATGCTTCACCTAATTTCATTATAGTTTATAATTATCTTCCCTATACGTATATTTACGTATCACAGCACTACACCTTTTCCCTCACATAAATGGAATAATTGTTCTAGTCTTTAAGATAACCTTTGAAAGTATTGGGACATATTACTAGCGTAACTAAGCTAAGTATTTCAAAATTCATTGAACCTCGGTTGAATATAGATTGATCATCTATATTCAACCAGGGACAGTGGGACATAGCCTGATCACCTATGTCCGACTCAGAGGTGAATTTTGCAATACTTGGGATAATTATAATAGCGTTATGTCCAGTGAACCTTGATGAATATTAATACTTTAATGAACATGAAACAAGCCACTCACTGGCACTCCCTAATCACAAGCCACTCACTGGCACTCCTTAATCACAAGCCACTCACTAGCATTCCTTAATCATAAGACACTCATTGGTATTCCTTAGTCTTAAACCACTCACTGGCATCACAATATTCCTTAATCATAAGCCACTCACTGGCGTCATCCTACTTCTTAATCATAAACTTTATAATTCCATATCACAAACGGGTTATGTTATAGTCACTCCTACCCCAACCTTACATTCCGTGGACAAATCAAACCATTTTAGGAGCAACCTTCCAATAGCACCTATGAGAAAAACTCTCTAATGGGAATAGGCAACAAAAGAACAATAAACCTTTGGCAAAATCTAGAAAGACACGGTAAATGACCCATGATCCCGCAAAACTTGAAAATTTCACCATTGAAAATTTGATACCTAAAGACTCCACCCACCTATTAAGAATAACTGTGCCTACCTTGTTGCTCTCCTACAAACAAAAGAGTTGCCATACAAACTATTTCCGATTTCCTCTCAAACCATTATAATCAAAATACTTCATGAATCACTTCATGAATCATTCTACAAACCAAATTACCACCTTACCATTTCACCATAAAATAAACTACAATTCTACCCATACCTTACCAAAATAAAGTGTTCCTTAATACTTTGAAAGGTATTCCAGAACCACTCTATTGGTTACTTATTTCCTCGAAATGTGTTTTAAGTTAATACCCCATAAACAAAAATGATCAATGTCTTCCTTGATAGCTAAGCCTGACCTTAGGATGTACCCCACACCTCTGCCTAAAACCATAGAAAACAATGAGGTTCACCAACCATTAAACCTCAAACCCTACCCAACTTAGACAACTAAACCCTACTCATAGCTATGGGTAAACGTTATACTCTGCTTCACATCCTTACTATAATATAGTTTCCAAATTGAAGGATTCCCCATTAAAATCCAACAATAATACTTTTCAAATCCCTCATTAAAATGAGACAAAATGCTCAAACACTAAAAGTTTCGCAAAATTTCGATTATACACACCATAATTAGGAACCAGTTTTACAATCTTGAGAAAATGTGTCATTTTACACATTATCGATTTTGAAATCTGGTCTTAGTCAAACTTGTGTAAACATTTATTCGAAAGGAAAATTCGAAAACAAATGTTTCCCCATCCCTTAAAGAAGAAAACACACAAACCCGTAGCTAAACCTTAAGAATTAACCACTATACTTTGGAACCATTAAATACCAGAAATGAGTATGTTTTACCGTGGGAAGTTAGAGATTCTCACATTAACAAAATAGTGAAACCTTATAACATCAAGAATTAGAACTTTCACTCAATGAACCTACCCCAGAAAATCATGGCTCCTCAGATAGAGGATGTGCTATTGGCATAGCATCTAGGTACCCATACCCAAAGAGGAAACCCTAGAACAACCTAGGGAACATTCAAAACTTGTTCCAAATACCATCACCTCGTTTCCGACACCCTATCGGATAACGTAAACTGAGATCCGGGACAGATCTCCTATAAGGTGGGTAGACTATAACAACCCGTAAAATTTCCGGATTATTATAATAATATTTATCACGTGAGAAAATTCAAAACAATTATTTTCTGACAAAATGCCAATATCTAAAATTTAAAAACGAGAGGTCATTTCGTTTCTTTAGAAATAAGACACCGCACATACAATACTTGCCCACAAAGTATCTGTGAAATTTACTATTGTCCAAGTTAATATGTAAGCATACATAAGCTTAATCCATTGTTCCGAAAAGTTATTCCGTATACTGCAGTGCAGTAGTATACAAGACTAAAAATAAATACAGAGATAAGAGAAAAATACACTTTTTATCAATCACTAATAATTTACGAAAGAAAACGAGATGTTATCTCGTGAATTCAGAAAGTCACGGCATCGCACGCATACCGACACCAAATTAATAACGGCAAACAGTTATAATCCAATTTCAACGAAATAAGAATGTCATATTATTACGTTTAAGAAATCGTTTCCAAAAATATAATTTTTGTTGAAATGATACATGTTATAAACATTATAAAACATAAGCCAATAACTTACTTTTGAATCATTATCCCATGTCTATTGAAATGATAAATGAGTATTTTGTGATAATTATAAACGAAAACTAAATATTTTCATACTCCTAAATCAAATATTTGGAAAATATAAACTTTTAGTCAATTATTTACAATACTAATTTGATTATTTAAACCAGTGTTCTAAAAGGCGCGCCATGGCGGTGCCAAGGCGCCGCTAAGGCGTGGCCTCCACGTTACGAAATAAACCAAGGCTTCGTCTTTAGGCGTGGCGTGAGATAAGGCGAGAAAATGCGCGCCAAGGCGCGAGGCATGGTGAGTTTTTTTGATTCAACTTCGATAATTTTTTCTTTTTTCTAGAAAAATGAAGAATATTACATGTAAGGATAGCTTATTAACCTTATTAAGTAAGTACAACGCTTTTTTTAAACTCGATATATATGAACTATGATATAAATATATAAATATTTTCATATTTTGTGCCGCCTTATGTCACGCTTTAAAAACGCAAAAGCTTCGCCTTAGCCGCTAAGGCTTGAGGCTTGGCCATGCCGCCAGGCCACGCCTCACGCTATTTATAACCTTGATTTAAACTTGATAAAAATTCACCTTTATAAAACTTTAACAATAGTCACCTCGGACAAAAAGGTTATACATCCGGGTTACGCCAAAATTTGCTACAAATATACTATATATTTTCATAACAATTTGAACTAATTATGTCGACACTTACATACAAGCATGATTATTTCTTTGGTATAACCATTCTTTTAAAAATATATGCATTTATATCAATGCATCTTAGAAACTTACAAATATGCACACGATGAGTTGTACTTAAAACTTTTCTTTATACGTTATTAGTAATGACACAAACATATATATATGAATTATATAAACACGGGTATATATATATATATATACTTCCTTCATCTATGGTATCCACTTAGTCCGATAATATCCTAATGAATGTACATACCTTTCGTACATCGCCATTCGGTTATCATCAAACCGAAGTTTTGTTCATCCTTGATAACCTTTTCTACATCTACTCTTCCGTATATTATCATTTGGTCATTATTAAACCAAAGTCGAAATTTCTTCCTTGAGATTTCCTTCCATGTCATCCTTCCTAAGCCGAAATCCACCCTATTCCTTGTAAATTATTCTAAGATAAATGATGCCACATAAGCAACAACAACAACAACAACAAAAACATTTAAAATTTATAAAGTTAGTTAAACTTTATCGAGTCTTAAACATAAAGACTAAATTGCCGTATTAATTAGGTTGCGTGTCGGAAGCCGTGCACTATCACTCCTTGATTTAATTCCCTTTAGACTTCATATTGCACATGGCCAAGGTGAGTTTCATAGCCCTTACTTTTAATCTGTTTTATACTTGTTTTGGGGAAGATACATGCTCATTGTACTTAAATAATTAAATTACTTAAATTGTGCATTCTATGCATACTATGCTTTTACATGTTTAAAGTTTTCATCACACATAGATGTTTTATGGACCATACCAAAATGTTTGACCTAGAATATTGCGCAGCTTAGCCTAAGACTTTAGATCCCAAATTGCCCTTTTCATGAACCGTCAATTCTGCCAGGAAGCCTTGAATGTTATAAATAGATCTATTGGGGTGACTCCTGTTCGGTTGACCCCACTTGGGTCAAGGCGAAACATATAGCATGTCGGGACCGAGTGTATTGGGATAAACACTTGCCATGGGCTCCTTATTTGTATGACTTCCTTGTGCATACAGAAACTGTCGTAGCTTCGGTTGCATGAGCTTAGTATGACTTCCTTGTGCATACTTATGGGTTTGTGGGGCAACTCCCTGTAAAATATTTTAAAAATTTCAATTCCATGAAGAATGTTGCTAAAAGGAGCACAACACCGGAATACATATACATGGGTCAAAGGTATTACTCATTTGTTGTTGCGGTGAAAGGGGTGAATCAAAATTTTCCGCAAATTTCGGTTGACTACACAATTATTGATCTATCAGATAACGCATTTGAAGGAGAGATCCCAGACGTTATTGGTGGTCTTAATTCACTAATAGTGCTCAACTTATCCCACAATTGCCTTAAGGGTTCAATTCCACATGCTCTGGGGAATCTCATAGAGATTGAGTCGTTCGACGTTTCTTGGAACCAACTCTCAGGAGAGATTCCTCAAAGCCTTGCAGACATCAAGACCCTTGAAGTGTTAAATCTCTCGCAAAATGATCTTGTGGGTCGTATACCCGAAGGACCTCAGTTCAGTACATTTGAAGGGAACTGTTTTGGTGGGAATCCAAAACTCTGTGGGACTCGCGCCAAAAAGTGTGGTGAGCATTCACATGAACCACAACTTGAAAGTGATGAAGAAAGTGGGTTTACGTGGGAAGTGGTGATGTTGGGATATGGATGTGGAACATTAGTCGGAATGGTGATGGGATATCTCATGTTGTCAACAAGAAAAGTCAAGTGGTTCAATGCAATTCTTGATGCAACAGAGAGTTTGGTCTTGAAGAAGAAGAAGAGAAGACATGTTTATATTGGGAAATGACGTTAGATAATGAAAGGTACGATATTTCATATGTTTTCTTATTTAATCAATTTTTGAAAAAGGCCTTACTCTATAACTTATCTTGCTCAAAACAATTTGTGATGAGATATAGGAGTTTGGGGTGGAGCTGGGACCATTTAAGTTAAGATGTCGTTTATAAGCTTCTGAATTATGATGTTTGTGTGTTGTCTCTTTGAATTATTGTTGTATGTATTTAACAATAAATTTCCTTTGGTCACTGTGTGATCGTTTATAATGCTGTTGAACTTAATGGCGATTCAGTAATTTTATTTTTATTTTGATGATTATACAACCATTGCAGATACAGATGTGAAAACTGTATAATCAAGTGAACACTGCAATAATTTGTATCGCATTGCTTTTGGTAAAATATATGCTTCTCATTTCTATCAGTTTTGAGGTGCAGTAGAAATAAATATGTGAAAATGAAAGCATAATTATTAATAACATGTGTTTTAGTATATATATATATATATATATATATATATATATAGTTGGGATCTAGTGAGAAGTAAATTAAAATAAGAAGTGGTGAGAAGTGACTAAAACCACGCATTTGAGATGCAACGACTTGCATTAGATGCATTTCTATTCATATAGATGCAATATCTTGAGTTTCGAAAGTTAATTTGATGTGTAGATGGTGCAAATTGATTTTCATGATTTTAGCACGCACGTGAAGAACAAAAAAAGAGAAATCATGAAATGCATCTAATATCGTTATATGCATCGATTAAAAGCTATAAAACACACTATGGTACGTTATAATGCATCTAAGATTATAGGGATGCATCTAATTTAGGTCGATGCATCTCGGATTTGTGGTTATAGTTCTTCTTATTCCTTCTTATTTTAAGTAATCTTCTTATTTGATCCTAACTCTATATATATATATATATATATATATATATATATATATATATATATATATATATATATCTCCACACTATATAATAGAGGAGACCATGACACATCTTTGCCACGTCAATGATGACTCAATACATTATGTAAACATGTAAAAATTCAGCTTATAAAAATGAAAAGTTAGAGGTTCGAACTTGGGTTCTTTACAAACAAAGATTGAAACAACCAAACCATCGTACCATTACAAGAGTTGTGATAAATTTTAGAAAACAAAATTAATAAACAAATCTACATAGATATAGAATTAAGGAAACTTTCAACACATAAAAGATTAGGGCGTTTTTTTCCTAAAAACCAGGGGTACCCACGTTTTCAAATTTCTTCATTCATCAATCTTTAATTTTGTCATTATTTTCATCTTTTATCCGAGGCAACTATATCAAAATCAACCAACAATCCTGTTTTACAGCTATCATGAAACACGAAAATTAAGGGACCTAATTTGCATCTATAAATTCAGTGTCTCACATTTCATAATACATCACAAATCACCGCTCATTCACAAGTCTTAACAAGTAAGGGGTTTATAGTTATTCATCTTTAATTGTTTTTCTTTTTTTTTCAAACAATTTATATTTCATACAGTTATTATATCTCAGATATATTATGATTTATGTATTCTCATTGTTTGCTTTAATGAAGCAGATAATCAAATGGAACCAAACAGGAAGTATACTCCTTCTTATGCCCCTGGTATGTTTACAATAATCTTTACATTGCATCTTACTGATCATGACACCTTTTATGTTTACCATTTAACTTTTTTCTTTAGATACGGAATCTGAACCAGACAATGGTTCAAAGTCAGTGGACTCAAGCAGTGTTTTGAAAATTAGTATGTTTAATGTTAAATGATGAATTCTTATAATTTAATAATATTATGATCATGCATGTAATATGAGAATCATAGTAACAACATTATATTATCTTTATGATATATTCAATCAACTACTTACTGGAAGCAAAAAGGACTGTAAAGTTTTCTTATGGTTCTGGTAGGTTTCTGATATTAAGTTTTGTAGTTTTATGATCATGCTTTCATTATTATCCGTAATTCATTTTATCAACACATGTAGCCAAAATGATTCAAGAATGAAAGGTCAGATGAAAGAGACCGAGGGTATGTTTTCTTACTCTTAATGCAAAAGATGTAATTGGATTACAAAATACATTGTTGGTATTTACAAATGACAAATTCGCCTTTTTAATTTTAGGAACAATATTGGACAAACAAATTCGCCGTTTTAATTTCAATGACAAATTACCGCGTCCGGCACAAAGATGCCTTTTTGGATTAATAGAATGCAGTTTCCAGTTTCAGTATGTTTTGCTATGACAATCAATAAAAGCCAAGGACAAACGTTATCTATGGTTGGTTTATTTTTACAGCGTCCGATCTTTTCACACGGACAACTATATGTAGCGGTGTCAAGGGTGAAAAGCAGAAAGGGTTTGAAAGTTATTTGTTGTGACGAAGACGGTTCATACACCAATCAAACAAAAAACATCGTTTACAAAGAAGTTCTTCGTAGGATTTGAAAATTTCGTATTTATTTCATAATCTGTTCTTTATATACTTTTCAAGCAACTTATAACTTTTTGTAATACACAGTGCTATTATTTAGAAAGGTTACTTATCCATTCTCGACTGCTTCTTTGGTTCATAATACAAAAGACTTAAATGTCAAACGTATTTACATAAAACACAAATGAACACAAAATCTTTTGAAAGTATCCCGCCCATCGGGCGGGTTAGACAACTAGTATATATATATATACTTTGACCATCCATTGCATTCTTGTGTTCTGCATATTAGTAAAGCAGCAAATCAAATGTTTATTTTATCTGCCCACCACCTGCTGCTCATCATCTTGCCATTTAAGGCAATGTCAGTGATCACTTAGAACTTGTGGTTAAGTTATATTGTATAAGGTCATACAAGACAATGCCAATGACCCTGCTGTTGTTTCGCAGATGTGTGCTTCCCTATATTTTCTTCAAATCACAGAACTACTGCATAAACTGCTACTTGTCATCCTTTAAATGTTATAGATTAATGATTGCTTGAGTTCAGTCAATAACGAACTGGTATGTCTTTTCAGGATCCACATAATATCTATAATTGGCAGAATTTAATGTTTTTGGAATTACTTATCGACAGATAAAGAGACCATCTTTGGTCCGTGGAGTCTTCCATTATCATCGGAAGAGGATATTCTGAGGCACTGTTTGAGAAAAAGTTGTCACATGCAAAGTCTCTCTCTAGCTTGATATATGTTTGGTTGGAGGCGATTTCACTTGAAGCCCAATATTTCGTAATGCAAGTAGCCTTGTGGTCTTGTGGATACTATAAACAAGTACCCGCTGTTATAGTTCACTTAAGTTATTGTGTTGTATTGCCAGCCTTGAAGACAAACGATATGTGTGTCTGAGTAAATAACACATGGTTACATCTTTTTGCCATCTAATTTTATTGGCCTTTTGTTCTGATTTTCGAAAGATGAGTACATTTTTTGCTTTTCTGTTACAGCAGTTGTGAGATAATTAAGAAATTAGTTGACAGTTTAGTTTCTGACCCATCAAACAGCCTAAGTTGTATATGGTCATTAATAATATAAAAAAAAATCCAAGTTTCATGGTTTGAGATACAAATTGTTTAAAAGATTGTCATAGTCTGTGAAGATATATCCGTAACAGGATATACACAGTGTATCCAAAACCTTAGAAGGGGCACAAGATGTGAGGCAGACAATACAATAAAACTAGCGGACTTAAAATGGTGGGATAGGTCAGGTAACGGGTCAAAATGAGTTTGGGTCACGGGTTGAACCGTTACTTTTTACCCATATCCCCGCCTCTCACCTTTCTTGGGATTACTAAATTCAATTTCAGAATATAATATTGTTATATGCCTATTTCTAAAACCAAAGGTGACAAATAGGTGTGGAAAATAAAAGTAATTGCCGAGTTTATTTATTACGTACTAATTTGGTATAAACTTGACCCAAAAAGTCTAATGTTTTACCCTTAGGTAAGTGTATATGTGTGGCTGAACATTCAATATATTTTGATTGTCATACACCCATTTATATTTCAGCAAGAATATGTTTCACCAAAACTAAAAGTTATAGACAAGGAACATTCTTTGTGGCAAATTTTATGTTTAAACTGGTAAAAGCGCCTCCTTGATCTGTTTTTGTTTCGTTTGTAATTTTGTATTACCTAGATTGGATGCTCACCTTTAGCAAAAGTATTAAGACATGTAGCATGGCTATGCTGCTCATTAATACCAAGAATAATTTGTTAAGTAGATAAGAACTCCAGTCAATTGTTGTAAAGAATTAACAATCTTTTATAAAAAATTAAAATATGTGATGATAGAAGTTAGGTTCCGCTAATGTCATCTGGTCATTATGATTCTCCTTGTACATACACTCATGGTATACCTGTAATGTTGTAAAGAGGCCAACTGCTTAATGCTTATGCCTTATGGGCAGTAATATTCGAAAATCAGGGTGTTCTAAGAATTGAACCCTTCAACCCATTTGAATACCTGAAGATAAAATACACACAAGTTTTCAAACACTTATCAGCTCGACACTATGCAAGCCATGTGTCCATATCCAAATTCATAAATGTTGTAAAAGCTAAAGTCAAAGCTTTAAAGCGGCAAAACTTCAACATTTACATAGGTGGTTCCTCTTTAGTCATGCTCTTGCCAAGCACTTTTTCAAAGAAAATTAACCATTAAGAAGTAAAGACTTCATCCTCGCTGGGTTGAGCACAACCTTGGGATGTAAATAAAACTTGTGCTCCAGTCAGCTGAATGTTTAGCTTTCCACATTGAACTCAGCTCCCAAGTTTCCTTAGGAGGGAGTTGGGTGTCTAGCATTCATGACTAAGTTGGACTTAAACCCATCCCTTTAGCGAACTTTATAAGTCTCAGACAGACCCTTAGCCGTCAAGTGATCACTAAGTTACATTGAGATTCACAAACTCTATAGATACCACCCCATTCATGATAAGCTCACGAATCATGCTATGTCGGACACCTAAGTGTCTAGACTTACCATTGTACATCCGCTATAAGCCTTAGCCAATGTAGGCACCACTATCACACCGGATAGAAATAGGTGCTATAGGTTTACGCCACAATGGAATCTCAAGAAGCAAGTTTTTCAACCATTGACTTCTTTTCAGCAGCTGCTAAAGCTTCTTATTCAATTGTTGAACTGGTAATGCAAGTTTGCTTCTTGGATGCCCAAGAAATTGCACCTCCACCAAGTAGGAATATAGCCCACCGGTAGACAATTGTTTTCGTGTTCTTGATCCAACTTGCATCGGTGTATCCTTCCAACTTGCGATGGGTAACCGATTATAGAGAGACTATAATCCATAGTTCTTCTTCAAATACTTGAGTACCCTTTGAAGCTTGCCGGTGATGAGCAAGGATTACTAGTATACCTCAATTTTCCCATAAAACCAATATCGGTCTTGTACAAGTCATGGCATACATTAGGCCAATTACCCTACAATACTCAAGTTGAGATCTGACCTGCCATGATTAGGCATCAGCTTCTCACAAGTATCCATAGGTGTACTCACTGGGGTACAATCAAAGTAATTGAATTTCCTCAGCACCTTCTCAATATAATGAGACGGAGAGATAGAAATTCTTTTACTTTCATGTTTAATCCTTATACCAAGGATAACATCGACCTCCCCATGTCCTTCATGGAGAACCTTGATGAAAAATTCCTTTGTCAAGTCAACTGATTTTGGTGGTGCCAAAGATTAACATGTCATCAACATATAGACAAATGATGACTCCTTTACCAGATTCATCAAATTTGCAATATACATATTTGTCGACTTGATTAAGAAAATAACCACTAGACAAAACCACTTCATCAAATTTTTGATGCCATTGCTTAGGTGCCCTCTTAAGTCCATAAAGAGACTTAATCGGTTTACACCTTGTTTTCATTGCCGGGAAAGATGAAGCCACGAGGTTGGTTCATATAAAACTCTCTTCCAATTCACCATCCAAGAAAGCCGTCTTCACATCCATCGATGAATAATCAGATTGAATAGATACCATAGCAATCAATGAGTCTTATGGTAACGATACGAGCAGAGGGCATAAGTATCAAAATAGTCCACGACTTTTGTTTAAAGCCCTAAATGACTAGTCTAGCCTTGAACTTTTCAATAGTTCCATCTACCTTCATTTTTTTTTTGAAAATCCATTTGCAACCCAAAGGTTTGCAACCATGTGGTAGATCAACCAACACCCAAGTGTTGTTGCCCATGATGGAATCCATCTCTTCATTGATTGCTTCTTTCCGAGAAAGCAATGTCACGGAGGACTTCATTGCTTCTTTAAATGTTTTGGGATCATCCTCAACAATGAAGCAATAGGAGTATTGGTCAGAGACCTCATCCCTTGTACCTTCAACTAAGTATAGTTGAAACTTCAGTCCAAATGACTTTGGAGTCGACCACTTTTGCTCTTCACGAGCATAGGTTGAGTTGTTGAACCACAACCTCATCGAGGGACCGATGGTTCATCATCGAGGACCTCACACACCGATATCATGAGTTCCATTAGGAATCCTCATACTTGGTCTAAGGCGATGAGAATCTATTCTCATTAAAAGTTGCTTAATTGTTCAGTTATTTGTGACACATTCATTAGGTTCAAAAACATAGAACCTAAAAGCCTTGGAATGCTCAGCATATCCAACAAAGATGCGATCAATGCCTCTTTCACCCAAAGTCTTTTGCTTTGGATCAGGGAGTCTTACAACACCCCTACAACCCGGACCACGAGATAGTTGGTTTGGTTTCCTTTTAGTCGAGTTCATAAGGGGTAACCTTGTTCCTTTTGTTGGGAACCTATTTAATAAATAGCATCTTTGTTAACATAGCTACTTCTGAGAACCCTTACTTCAGTCACGAAAAGGACAACATGGAATTAACCATCTCCTTGGCTGTTTTCCTTTAAATACCATTCTTTGAGGAGTATAAGGATGCGTTTCATGGATAATTCCAACGGTGATCTGAGTATCCATGTACTCACCTCCCCATCGATCCTTAATCTTTTGATCAAAGACCCAAGTTGTAATTCAACTTGAGTTTTAAACACTTTGAATTTATCTAATGCTTCATCCTTGGAATGTAACAAATAAACATAACAAAACCTAGAAGCATCATCATAAATGTCACAGTACTTCTTGTTCCCCGAAGAGTGGCATGCAAATCACACGAGATCACTTTGTGAATAAGCTCAAGAGATTAGTCTCGACTAACACCAAAAAAGGTTTCTTGGTTATCTTGGTCAACATGCAAGTTTTACAATTTTCAGTGTCCATGTCAAAGGCTGGGATCAACCCATCCTTAGACATATCTTGCAACCTTTTATAATGAACATGGCCAAGTCTAGCATGCCCACGGTAGAGTCGGTCAATTCGGTGGTCACCAGGTGAATTTACACTATCGGTGGAAATAAATCTGATATCGATGGAAATATTAAGCCTGAACATTTGATTACATAAATAACCAAAACCAATAAAAACAACATGCTTAGAAATCACAAATTTATCAGACTCAATAACTTGTTTATATCCATGATTATTCAAAACACTACTTGAAACCAAGTTTTTCCTTATATCCAGGAACATGAATAACATTAAACAAAGTTACAATCTTTCCAGAACTAAACCTAAGATCTACACACCACCATGCACAAAGGGCATTTGACTCATTTCCCATGTGAAGAATAGAACCATCATTGACACTCATAAGTCTTGAATCAACTTCTATCTTTACACACATAGCCTTGTTGCACGAGGAGTCAACACGCAAACATCATCATCCGCATAATGAGATTCAGATACATATGTAACATAATAAATCTGAAAAGACTTATTAACCATATTCGACCTTTTAGTGAGTTGGAAGAACCACCACTCACTGAACCATTAGTGCCTGATCCATTGGCTTTACCACCAACTTTAACACCTTTGCGGTCCCTTTTAATGTGACCAGTCTTGCCACATTTCCAACAAGTAGGTGTTGCTTTCTTGTTAGGATCGCCCTTGTTATCATGATATTTCGCGTTTGCCTTTGTTGTCATTGTACTGGTGGAGTTGTTATGCTCCACCATATTGACAGAGATGGTCCGGCTGACATTGCTACTCTTTGGCTTGTCATTATCACGCACCTTGAGAGATTCCTCAATCGCATGATGGTAACTCAACGAGTTAACTCCTCTTTCTTATGTTTCAAGGTATGCTTGAAATCTTTCCAAGAAGGAGGGTGTTTGTCAATGACACAAGAGACTTTAATAGCCTCATCCATGTTCATATTGTGTTGTATAAACCTTCCAAGTATTCCAAGAAGTTCATTGTATTGTTCCATAACTGGTCTTGAATAAGTCATTTTGTAATTTGTTAAATTACTAACAAGGAACTTCTTACTTGATGCATCCTCAGCCATATATTTGGCATCCAAGGAGTCCCACGGTTCTTTGGAAGATTCATTACGATAAATATCAAACAAGGAATCGAGACATACCATTGAAATTAAGCCTCGTATATAGTCATCATTCTCCCATTTGCTCCGCCTCGATCGCTCCCTTGTAGCATCATCCTCATCATCGAGGAATAGGTGTGGTTGCACATACACCACACTCATGCTTCAGCGGCAAGAAGTGCATCTTCTTACGCCTCCTAAAGTCCACCCCTTCAAACTTGTCCCGGCTTAGCAAAGTTTGAAGCCATGTTTCATTGCGGCGGTTGCCATTGATTATCACAAAATAGTTTACTTTGATTGTTGGTGTATTAGCTCCCAGCAACAAGGTTAAGATAATCAACTTGTGAAATGCTCAAGCTTGCTGGCACAAGAGAGGGTGGCTGTTAACAAATACCACTTGGTGGTTCTTGGATATCACTTCGAATGTGATCACTTTCCAAAGTAAACTATTCGGCCTAATTCACGGGTTTCCGAAATATCTTGGGATAAGACCAAATGCGATTATGGAATTAGGCAAATTCAATAACCCTTCGCGCTTTATAAGTGTTTTGTGTGTATCTCTCAACCAACGGTCTCTATATATGGAAAATACTACTCGGCTAGTCAATGGAATTATGAGTATTAATCGGCTCATTAATAGCCTCATAATTATCCCCATATAGCCGTTAGTGGTTACATGACCAATTAAGCGTGGTCATAATGCGGTTTAACGCCGCCAGATAGGTCAGCCGTTACAAGGCATCTTCTCGTCATTACTTTCATAGTGCTATAAGTGGTTACCTTGCGCCAGGTGGAAACACCACTTTGCCGGTGTAAACACTACTTCGGTGAAACACCACCGGTGGAAATGCCGCCGGTGGAAACAATCTTGTGGAATGCTTGATTGGAAACAGCGATAATCGAGTGGTAACCACGCGATACTTTCACCAAGCACTACTAACACAAACCACTTATTAAGTCGAGGTGTTCATGGACCTTATGGGTTGTACACTGTACCTCTAACCCATTACAAGGTGTGAACTAATCCCTGAGTGTACTAAATTTTCCAACATCTTGCAAGCTTTATGGTATTTTAAAGAAATAAATGAAATGACCGTGTAAACAAGAAACAAAGCGATTACGGGTGAGCTACATCAGAACCTTGATGCAAACTCACTTCCATTGTGAACCTTTATTACTTTCGATAACTTTATGACAATAAAAGAGGCCTGGTGAGTGACCTAAAATTGCAAGAGTGTTTAAAAAGTTTTGCTGATTAAAAAGCTATCATTAATAATAGATTTATTACCAAAAAAATTTAAAAGTGCAAAGACTCCCAAGGTAGAGTAAAATCCAGTCAACTAATTTCCAATTGATATATCTGCAGGGTCACATTAGATAGATATACACACCAACGCCCCATCCACCATTTCTTTCCAGCAAATTCAATCAACATTTCCCAAAACATCATTTCACTTCCTAAATACTAGTACAAAATTCTAAACATCCTTGTAAAGTAAACAATTATATTCTCCTACAACATGAAATGTTTCTGCAAGCTTTCTACAAGACATGAATCCACACATCTAAGCCGTTACATATTCCAACAACAACTCACGAATTATTGCATGGAGCTTTAGTATAAAACAAATAAAACAATAAATCAACCTACCATATACTTAAACCTCATTTCTAAGCCATTCTGATTCCATCCACTACATTTCTTTTAAAGGATTTCAATAACAATGTCACACAAAACAATCTTGTAACACTCGTTCCTAACATAAAGCTAACAATCATCAACATAATCATATACTACTAGGGTAGCAATCACAAACATATAAGCTAATCACACAAAACACACCGCATTAAATAAAATGAACATAACAAGGGATAATTAAAATAGAAAAACCATCACCCATTTCAACAAAATCTCATGATCCATAAAGCGTAGTATATCCCAATTGGTTATGGATGAAGGTGTTGAGATGGAAAATGGATGTTTGGGCTAGCAAATAGATGATGCCCTCATTTGAAATAGTTATTTTTGCCTAGAATGTGAGGAAGAAAGCTACAGTATGTTGGAAAATTTAGTGCACTTGTGGGATTAGTTCACACCTTGTAATGGGTTAGGAGAGTGCAATTGTACAACCATAAGGTCCACGAACACCTTTCTAATAGTGGTTTGTATTGGTAGCTAGTAGAAAGTACTTCGCGGTGAAAGTACTTTTGTGGAAAGTCTCGCTTGTGGTTTCCAGCGATGCTTGATGTTTCCGATGGCGGTGTTTCGCGATAGGCGATGTTTCCACTTGAAGCGGTCTTATCCACGATAACACTATGAAAGTCTTCGATGGAAGTCGCGATGGATCTTGATGGAATGCTTGCTTGTAACGGCTTTGACCTATTCAAGTGGCGCTTTCAACTCATAATGACCACGTTTGGTGGTCATGTAACCACTACTAGCTATAATGGGGATAATTATGAGGCTATTAATGGGTCGATTAATACTCATAATTCCATTTGACTGCTTCAGGTAACCTCCTATATATAGGAGATCCGATTATGCGCAGGAACATCTGAAAACCTAAACACTTCTAGAAAGGGTTATTGAATTATGCCTAATTCTCTAGCGCATTTGGTCTTATCCCAAGTAGATATTCGTGTAACCCAGGGAATTGGGTGAATAGTTTACTTTGGAAAGTGATCACACCGATTCCAGTGATATCCGGTAACCACCTAGTGGTAATTGTTTCTGGCAGTTGATTATCTTACCTGCTTAGGAGTTACACCACCAACAAAAAGTAAAATATTTTGGGCTAGCTGCAGTATGAAACACATGGCTTTAAACTTTGCTAAGCTGGACAAGTTTGAAGGGGTGGACTTTAGGGAGAAGAAAGTGCACCTTGCTGGCGTCCAAGCATGAGTGTGGTTATGTGGCGACCTCCCTATTATTCTGATGATGGGGATGATGCTCACTGTGGAGCAGGATCGGGAGGAGGGAGTGGGAGAATGATGACTACATATCTGAGTCTTATTAAGAATGGTATGTCGATTCTTTTTTGATATTTATCAGTACTTTGAATCTTCCAAAGAACTGTGGGATTCCTTGGATGCCAAATATATGGCAGAGGATGCATCAAGTAAGAAGTTCCTTGTTAGTAATTTCACAAATTACAAAATAGTGATTCAAGACTGTTATGGAATAATACAATGAACTTCTTGGAATTCTTGGAAGGTTTACACAACATAATATGCACATGGATGAGGTTATTTTGATCTCTTGTGTTATTGACAAACTCCCTCCTTCTTGGATTTCAAGCATACCTTGGAAACTTTCTGGTTGAGTTGGGGGTCATCTGGCATTGAGGAATCTCAGGTGGAAGTGATGACAAGCCAAAGAGTAGCAATCTTGCTGACCATTTGTTGTCAATATGGTGGAGCATAACAACTCACGGTACACAATGACAACAAAGGCAAAAACATAAATATCAGCAGGCGAATCTAACAGAAGGCAACACCTACTTGTTGGAAATGTGGCAAAACTAGTCACATTAAAGGGACCGCAAGGTGTTAAAATTGGTGGTAAGCCAAGCAGGATGAGCGCTAATAATGGTTCAGTTGGTGGTGGTTATTAAAAAATTTCCGAAAATTCCGAATATATTTTATCGTAGTCTTTTGATTTATTATATTTACATATGTATGCAGATCTTTTTTTTATATGCGGGATGATGATGTTATATTGGTGGGTTGACTACGGTGAGAACTGATTCATGTGTGTAAAGATAAAGCTGGTTCAAGACTTATGAGTCTTTGAATGATGGTTCTATTCTTCACATGGGGAAATAAGTCAACTGACCTTGAATGGTAATTGTTGATTTGTGTAGATCTTAGGTTTTAGTTCGGAAAGATAGTATGCTTTGTTTGATGTTATTCATGTTCCTCGATGATCTGAAGGAACTTGGTTTCAAGCTAGTATTTTGAATAATCATGGTTATAAACAGTTATTGAGTACGATAAATTTGTACTTTCTAAACATGGTGTTTTTATTGGTTTTGGTTATTTATGTAATCAAATGTTGAGGCTTAATATTTACCGGCAGGTATTGTCCATTTTGTGACCCATGGTGGTGACTCTACACTTTGGCATGCTAGACTTGGCCATGTTCTTTCTCGCGAGTCTGTAAGATATATGTCAAGGGATGGTTTAATCCACCTTTTGACATGGACAAGAAAATGTAAAACTTACTATTGACCAAGATAACCAAGAAACCCTTCGGGGTGTTGAGTAGTGAGAGTAAAGATCTGGGAAGCATTCATTGGCTGTGTAGGATTTGCATCACCAACTCACTTGATGAGAGACAGAAGTACTTTAAAGCTGACATTTGTGATGATGCTTCTAGATTTTGTTATGTCTATCGTACATACAAGGATGGAAGCATTAGAATAGAATTCAAAGTGTTTACAACCCAGAAGTTGAATTACAACTTGGGTCTTTGATCAAGATTAGATGATGGGGAGGTGAAGTACAGATGCTTTCGATTACTTTTCGATCTGAATAATCAAAACGGCCCTTTTATCTCTGTGAAAATGGTATTTTGAAAGGAAAACAGGCAGTCTTGAAAGAGATGGTTGAATTCCATGTTGTCCCTTTTGGAATTTGAGTCAAGAGGTTTGAGGGTGAAGCTATGTGCTGTGCTATTTGCTAATAAGTTTCCCAACAAAGGAGCAAAATTACCCGCATGAACTGCAGACTCAAGAAGGCAAACTTTGAACCCGGTGATGCAGGAGGTTGTAGGGCTGTTGTAAAGACTACGGATCCAAAAGCAATTTGGGTGAAAAGAGGCGTACATGCTGACAGATATCGACATTCGAAGCTTTTAGTTGACATGTTACGTGAACCCATGGTGATTAACTTCGATAATTGAATCAAGGGATGCGGAACTTTGATGAGAATAGATTCACCATTAGATCCACACAGGCAGAAGTGAGAGGATTTCATGGAACTCACTTGACACTAGCGTG
>OU343216.1:88669088-88729664 GCA_910596185.1 Chrysanthemum makinoi
GATCCTTTTATAGATTCAAGGATAACCCTAGTCGGTTTACAATTTGTATTCTTGTACGACAAGTAATCTAATAAAGAATATTCTAGAATTACAAAGCTTTCCATAAACGCAATATAATGTGCTCTTTTAGCCTCAGTAGTACTTTGAATTACAACGCAGATTACTTTGACTTCTTCTTTTAGCAGTACTTTGACTTTTCCAGTACTTTGTCATTCTTCAGCACTTTCATATCCCAACACAAACCATAGTCATTAAAGAATCACACATCCAAATTAATATGAAATTGAAACAGTTTAAAAGTACCGTAGTCCATCAATCTTTTTTAGGAATGCTAAATGTATGCTGATAGCTGAGAGTAATCTGGATGACCACCTACGAAGCTCTCCGAGTTCGAACCGGTCCCTTCTTTACAACCTTTCATCGATCCGAAGTGATGATCCTCTTAACATCTCCGTCTGTCCCGAGAATTCCATCGCTTTGGAGACCCATGCCTTCATGTATCGCCTTCAACCTATAAGCCAGCCGTCACGACTTTCTTCAGCGTGTGATCCCCAAACATATGAAGATTCTACACGCCATCAAGTACGGCGTTGTAGTTCACTACTGGTAAACTACTCAATGGTTTACGAGAGTGTGTATTGTGGAAGATGGTTGATGTCGGAAGTTCTAGCCGAGAATCGGTGAGGTTGACACTTGTCTCGATACTTATCTCAAATGCAAGTTGTAAATCTTCTACACGCTCTCGATCACTATGCTTCGATGAAGATGAGCAAGGACTTGATGTATTCAAGTTGAATTTCGGTCGAGAATCGTCCTCATTCTTCCTCACTTTGGCAAGATACAAATCTTCAATGTCACAGAGATAAGTTTTGAAAGTCCGCTTCACGTAATTCATAGTTCCTTTCGTCCTTGTCTTTTGACCCGATAGTCTTGAGGAAGGTGTAGTCCCATTTAGACGAAGAGTGACATGCTTAACGCGAATTGCATCCCTTTATCACCGTGCACACTTCATGTGGAGACTTTCAAACCGCGACTTTTGTAGTAGATTCGCCGCTCGTCAATGGTGAATCCGCATTGCATCAATATCATCTCACCGTTCCCGTTGGAAAACATGTGGGTAGCCTTTTCTTTGATGGCTATGGGTGAGGAGTATATGGTCACGGGAACGAAGTGTAAGTGATGTAGATATTTTTGAACTATCGCTACCGTGTAGAAGAAATTCCAAGTCTTTGTTGAAGAAGTAGCGGAATAGAATATTAGGTTGATCTCGGTCAATCGTTGGTAGAGGTTTAGACCGTTTCTGTAGTATGGAGGTTGTCTCTTCCGTGAAGTCAATGTTTGCCGTGGTTGAGCCAATCAATGTTGTTAGACATGGCTCGTGCTATGTTTTCAAGGTGATATTCGACTTCAATAGCACTTTCCGAAAGCCGTTTTGAGTAGTTGAAATGCTTCTTTCTTGATTCGTTTCAACTCGATTTCGCCATCTTCTTCACACGGAACTTTTCTTGCAAAGAACTTAGCATGCTCTAACGCATTTAACCTTCTACCATATCTGGATCATCGGTTAGAGCGGGGAGTAGCATCAACAAGTGTAGAGAACCATTCAAACTTCGGTGTCATCTTCGCTTCAGCCATGAGATCGAAATCAAACGCTTAAGTGACTTCTTCTTCTTTAACCTAGATGAGGATGCCGGTCTCTTTGTTGAAGGGGGAGAGGTGGGTTGTTGTTGGGTCGGGGACTTCCTCATCGTCACCACCAAGATACTCAGTGATCACCCGTTTTCTCTGTCGGGGTGGTAACTCGAGTCCGAGATTTGTCGAAGAGCGTGGAGGAGATCGTCTTGTTGTTGGAGTCCTTAGGGGTGGTGGCGGTGCAGAGAGGGTTCTCAGCACTTCTTTGGACATTTAGGCTCGTTATCTTTTATCCTTATCCTTACCATCATCGTCCTCTTGGACGCGTTTAGTCCTTTGAGCTTCTTCTCTCAATGCTCGATTTGAGTTGGTATTCCAGCAATGTATCAAACAATTTACCTTCAGGGAAGTAAATGTTGCATTGTTTAGACATTTGAGTTACCACGGAAACCAATTCAAAGACATCGAGAACACTATAGGATTAGTTGGATTGATTGTTACGGTCATGGGTGTTGATCTTATAGTTTGCTTGGCGGATGCATCAAATTCTGGATAGAGTTGTCTATTGTACATTTCTCTTGTCATTCCAGAACTGTCTAGAAGGAATTTGTGAGTATATTCTCACTGCCGTCTTCTCCATTTCCTTTTGGAAATCTCCTTTGATAAACTTCTGGATTTGTTCCCTTTCTTTCAACAACTCGGTTATCCCCTTTTGAAGAAAGTTGATTCTATTAGCGAGTTGATTCAGCTTTTTGTTGGTTACATCTCTTCTTCCGCACTTGCTTGGCGCCTTTGAAAATCTTTGTTTTAGCTCGGGATATCCAAGAGTCTGTTGGTTTCTTCACAGGTTTAGATGTGGATCTGGTTGATCTTTTGGATGGTGGTGGAGATGAATGAGAGGATGAATCTGATGATGATGAGATATGAGGAGACCTCGTGGGGTCCTTGCCGGGTTCAAGCTTTCTTCTTTTGGCGTGAGGACTATTGATTTCTCCGGACCACCCATCTTTTATTTCTCCTCACACTCGTCAACCGCTATGCAACGGTCAACCGTAATAGATGATAAAAGCGCTGCAGGCACCGAGAATGCAAGTTTACCAAGGATTAAAATATTCTTGATCGTTTATGTCCGTGAGGCGATATTCAATACAATGACTTGTGATTTGTTGAAAATAATATTAGTATAGGAAAACAGAATCGATTGACTAACACTGGAATGTGAATAGTAATAGCTCTGTCACACTATGTCAATAAAAACGCATAATCGAAACCTAAAAACGTGAAAAATATACAAACGTACGTTTAACTAAAACGTAAACGTATAAAAACAAAACGAATATAACTATAGTAGGGATTTGCATGTCTTAGCGACTTAAATGCAAAGTAAAGGAAATAAAAGATAAAAAATATTAAATAAACGCTATCACTATTTTTAAAATGATGAACGTTTAAAACATAAAACGTATGTTTAAATAAAAATAACGTAAACGTACAAATAAAAACGTGAAACTTACACAATATAAATCCTAAAAATATGAAAAATACATTTCTACAATCCTAATGATAAAAGAAAATTTATAGAAAAAGAAAATTATTTTTACAACTATTTATTTATTTATTATTAATTAAAAACTATTTCCAACTATTTATTAATAACCTAAAATAGAAGAAAATATGAAATAAGGCTAGGAAAATAAAATTATGATTTAGAAAAATCTAAAATATTATAAAACTAATTTTAAAACTGAAAATTTATTTTTTTACACAATTATTCTATTTATTATTATTTATTTACTAATATTAATTACTAAAAACTATTATAGATAAATGAATAAATAAAAATCTAAAACTCAAAAAATGTTACTACTATAAGAACTAAAATGTGCAAAGGAAAACAGAGAAGTGAGCTAGTCCTGGTGGATTATGCATTGAACTTGTCACCAAGGGAACCTCGGTTCGAATCCAACACACAACCTTTTTGCACGTTATTTTATTTTTGGATTTTTCTTTTTGCAAAACTGTATATTAAGTAAAAATATGGAACTTTAACAAAAACAACTTTTTCAAAACTTGGAAATAAGCTCTGTGGGAGCTTATTTCCATAACAGTTGGCTTTTTAAGCCTAAAGCTTCCACATAGAAGCTAGCACTTATGTTTAAAGCTCTGACTTTGAGCTTTTCTGTTTTAAGGACTAGAATATATACAGATATTAAGTACATGTAATGAATTATAAGCTTTACAAACAAAGAAATAAGCAATTCTTGGCTTATAAGCTTATGCAGTGAGCTTTTAACTCACTGTTTGGCTTATAAGCTTTGAATAAGCTTAACAAAGGAAACAAAAGGAAAAAGGTATGTATGTACATGTAATATGAACAAGTTTAAGGAAAATGGAAAGCTACAAACCTAGAAATAAGCATATTATGAGCTTATTAGTCATTCAGTTGAGCTTATGGGCTCACAGTAGACTCATAGGCTCACAATAAGCTTGAAAAAGCTATAAAGGTTGAAAACAAAAGCAAAAGGTATGCATGTACAAGTTTAAAAGGCTATAATATACAAGCATGTACACTGGAATAGAAGCCAATAAGCTCATACAAGCAAATAAGCACTTCCAGTGCACTACATATCCAAACAGTCCCAACCATGGCCTGCAACTTTTTTGAATGACCATTTAAGCTGACGGGTTAAGCTCAAAATGGCAAAATGAAAGTTGGAGTTGCAAGATGGCCTGGTGAGCTTTCCAAAAAGCCCAAGCTCACCTGGTGGGGACCACTAGTGAGCTTGTGAGAAGCTCATGAAAAGTCATCCAAATCACCAGTATAACTAAGCTTCCAGGTATACTCAGAAATGGGACAATCAAAAAGCCTTTGGCAAGCTTATGAAATAAGCTTGAAAGTGATGAACAACCAATGAACTTTGGACACTGGTAGTTTAACTTTGAGAAAAGCCAAACCTCACAGCTTAAAGTTCATTAGAGAGCTTTTTGTTGGCTTATTAAAAGACTAGAGATCACTGTTACCCAAGGATTATTTAAGAAAATGGACAAGGTTAAAGCTTGTATGCCTATTAAATAAGCTTATATGTGAGATATGAGCTTTCAAACCTTGAGATTGGTAGATAAGCTTTCCAAAAAGCTAAAATTCATACAATAAGGTTCATTAATGAACCTTATAAGGGCTTATGAAATAAGCCACTTTGGTACCGTGACCGTGTAGTGTATAAATTTGAACAAAATGTTAAGCTGTAGCTTATCAAATAAGCTGTTAAGCTATAGATAAGACTAAATCCAGAAAGTATGATACCTAGGCTTCCTAAAAAGCCAAGGTACACAAACTTTGATCCATTATTAAGCTTTCCACAAGCTTATGAAGTAGCTATTAGTACACCTGAAGTTCTCAGCATACTTATCAATATGGTGATAAGTTAAAGCCAATTGCGCCTTTGATTGATAAGCCAAAGTGAAATTTAAGCACACATGATCATAAAATGAAGTAGCTTGGCTTCCTAAAGAGCCAAGCCACAAAGACTAGTGATCACTAAGGAGCTTGGTGTGAGCTTGTGGAAATGGTGCAAGTTCATGGATTGAATCTGTTAGAATGGGCAAACACAAGTTCACAAGACTTATCAAATAAGCTCATGAGAGCTCAACCAATACTGAGACTTAGAGTATGACTGAATAACTTCACAAGAAGCTAAAAATCACAAGCTCTAGCTCTGTAGGGAACTTTTCATAGGCATAGAAACACAACTCCACTTCCCGCTTGTTTGGCCGATTGGAGGAAGGTGGAATGGGACAAAATAGATGGAAAGATTAAGCTATGCAAATAAACTACAAATATAAAAACAAGCATGCAAATAATAAAAAGGCCACACAGGCTATACAAAGAAGCTAAATGCATTAGCTAGGGTCAAGTAATGAAGCTTATGCAAGCTCATTAACTTGACACCATAATCCGTGAGTGCGGCATGATTTCCAAACAAGGACTAAAAATAAGCCAGAAAATAAGCACTTTAAAAGCTGAGTTAATGTAAACTAATATTTTTATGATTTATATTAGCAACTAAACTAAAACATATTAGAAGGTTTTAAGCTAAAACTCATTAATGAGCACATAATAAAATTCAAGATTTTATTCAAAAACAGACCTTAAGAAAATTTTGACTTTTTACAAGAACATAAAATTTGACTAAAATGAATTTAAAACTAAATCTATGGACTGACTATGATATGATAAGCTGTTATAAGATTATCTAGAGCTATGTTTACAAGTTTTAAGCTAATATTATGAATTTCACACTCTAACTCTATAACAGTAAACTGCATAAGCAGATTAAAAGATGATTTGACTTTTTAACAAACAATGACCGGAATTATGACTTAATCGAGCTACTAGGTACTACCGATATGTAAAACAACAACAAACAACAACAAGCAAACACTGAATCGCTTCTATATCAAAGAAATCCAAACATACTTTAAATGGAATTTAATTAAGCTTTTCATTACATAGGACTGAGTAAACCAATTTTATCAAACTACTGCAGTGCTTTCATCTCTGTTAAATTAGGACCTTTAAAGCTTAAACTAGTAGTCACTGTTGTTTAAACCATGATTATCTAAAATCAAGCATATGAGACAGTCAAAATGGAAATTTAAGCATAACCAAATTCCATAATATAACAAACTTATATTAAGTTATAATATCACTAAACAACAACAAAGAAACAGGAAAACATAAAAATCATAGCATCTAAGACAGTAAAACAGTAATATGCAAAAATTAGAAAGATGCTTACAAATGAGAAAGTGGACTGAGACATAGAAACCAAGGACAAGGTTACACCCAATAGCTTCCCATTAAGCTCCTAATACCCCATAGCATTCCAAATCCAACCCTGATTCATCACCTTCTTCATAAATCTGATTTTTGATTATTTCCTATTTTTCTCTATTTTTTTGTGATTTTCTGAATTTAAAAGACTAAGCTTGTTTTAATGTCTCTAAAAGCTTGAAAGCTTTTGTCAGGAGCTTATATGGCTTAAGGAGTCCATAAAAACAACTACATAAATATAAAAATTAAAATGACTTGAAAATGAGAGAAATTAAGTAAATATTTGAAATCAAATTAAACCTCGAAAGTAGAGTTTCATTACATTAATTTAAGATAAAATAATATTATTGAAAGATTAAAAGACATTTTAACTAAGAAAACAATAAAAACTACAACTACGTGACTAATGGCTAGTCCAAAAGTAGTTGTATACTTCTCCTTCTTCTCTCTTTTATAGTGTTCTGAGTTCCACTTGAAGCCTTTGTTTGGTCACAAGAATCCCATCAATAATTCATTGATCATCAGAACTCTTGGGTGTTGTGGATCTCACCCATCAAAATCGCTTTTGGGCCAATTTTCACGAGTTTTTGTGAAGTGAAGTGCCTTTGCATTAATTGGGTTTGGATTGATGTAGAGGTGGAGGGGGAAGGTAATCAAGTGGAAAAACAGCTGGAAATGGTGAGGTGGAGGAGAAAACAGGCCTGGTATTGGATTACAGGGGTGGGAGAGACGATGTACAGTGAGCGCGGGTTTTCTATTTTAAATTGTGTGGACTGCTTTTGGGTTTTGGGCTATGGATCAGTCACCGTCATGGCTTTCGGATTGTTGGATTTGGGCTTGTTAATAAAGGAACCTCACGTTTGGTTTAAGTTGGTTTTGTTAACAACAAGGACCATATTTTGCAATTTAGCCAAATTGAAGGTTTGAACTTGAACATTTTTCCATAGCTTTCACAAGGGTCAAAACCGCCAAGTAAGATTAGTGCAAGGACCTATATTGATAATTTCCATTTTATAAATCAGGACCAAAATTGCCAATTTAGAAACTATAAGGACCAAACTTGTAATTTTCTCCAAAGTTTTATCATAAGGACCATTTTTGTCAAATATGAATAGTACAAAGTTTATTTTGATCAATTTTCAATTTTAAAACCTTAAGGACTATTTTTGACACTTTTGCAAAGCTGAGGGACCAGCTAATTTTGTGATTTAAACTTTTAAAGGATTATTTTGAACAACTGGTGAACCCAAGGACCTAAATGATATTTTTACAAGTTTTGAATTACCAGTGACTAATTTTGACAACTTTGTAATTGGGACTAAAACTGCCAATTATGCAAACTTGATACGCTTTTTCACGATGATGTTTTTGCATTTAAAAACATATAAAACACTTGTTCAAAAGATATTTTTATCATTTCAAGCATTTCTAGTGTTTTATGTTTTTGGCATTCTAACAAAGATAAAAAAAATGATGAGTATTTAGACACTCATCAATCCCCATTATTCAAAGATATTTGCTAGTCCCTAGCAATGATTTGAGAAAATTTAATAAATTTTATCTCTTTACCAAAAGCCATTACTTCTGGAGTAGCCAATTGTTTTAGTTCAAGTAAGAACCTTGGTACAGTCGATAATCCAAATGATTTTGAGCAAATCATAAGCTTTCCATTTTGATTTGTCTTTACCGTGCGCTGGTTTCCGACTAGCCAACTCTTAGATAAATTATCGCGATATCTTTGGTGAGTACCAATTATGGATTTCAAAATGCCTTTACCACAAGCCATAAACTTGCTGCTAGCCAACTCTTCACTTTTTAGGATATGGCGAAGCTGAGTAATCCATACAATTTTAGGCAAATTGCAAGCCATATAAACTTATTTTGAGAAATCTTTACCAAGAGCCGCTATTCTCTGATTAGCCATCCATGTGGGTTAGATGGTGAATCGATTACCATTTGTTGTGTTTAGTAATAGTACTTTCCACTACAAAAAAATTTTAAAATTTGGCTAACATTTTGGGGAAAAAGATTAAAAAGGGTACATTTATGATCACCTGCATTCTTCCCAACATTCTAGAAATGAATATTGCCCTCAATATTCAAAAACCAAGTAAATGGGGTACGTAACAATTATTTTATTTTCCTAGATTACAATTTTCAAAGTTTTTATATATATGTACAGACAATGTGCAGGTATTACCCCACACTTAGGTGGTAGAAACGGCAAGAAAGTGAAATGATTTGACGAGAATGATAAGGTTCATCACGTAATTATGAAGATAAATGTGAGGAGTAATCTTTTTCGTGTTTTGAATATAATATAAAATGTGTTTCTAAAAATGTTTTTTTTAGCTTATAACTTTAAGTATATACATATAAAGAAATGGTTAAAAAGGAAACCTAAATGAGATTTTTTTAATACATGAGTTGATTTGAAACCCCACTCTATCACATTCCGTAGAATTATACTAAGCACAAGAAAATCTTTTAAGTGTAAACATGGTGTTGAAATAAATTAGACCCAGAATATCAAGATAGGAAAATTGACAACAAATGCAAACCAAAGATTTATAGATTTAACCATAAAATCTTTTTTGTATTTATTATACGTTTATGCATGGAATGAAGTATATGTAATTTTATATACAAGATAGGTATTTCAACAAAATACAAAATACAAAAAAGTCATAATACCACGCTAGCAGAATACTGTTAAAATTTCTTCAAAATTTGATTTCTCCCGAACTAATTCACCCATCTTTATTTCTCCACACTACACTCGCCAACCGCTATGAACGGCCAACCGCAGGTGAATAGATGATTAAAAGCGGCGACAGTCTTCTGAGAGAATGCAAGTTAATTAAGGATTTAAAATATCTCGGATCGCTATGTCCCGGTGAGGCGTGGATATTCCCCGGTTTCACAATGACTTTGTGGATTTGTTGAAAATAATATTAAGATAGGAAAAACAGAATCATTGACTTAACACCGAATGAATAGTAATAGCTCTGCCACAGCCTATGTCAATAAAACGCATACAATCAAACCTAAAAAACGCTATCACCAGATATATGCCAAACGATGCTTAATCTAAAAACGAAACTTATAAAAAACAAAACCTAATATAATTATAGTAGGATTTGCATGTCTTAGTTTAATTTAAATGCAAAAAGCAAAGAAAATAAAAGATAAAAAAATATTAAATAAACAGCAATACGTAACTGAAACGAAGTGATGAACGTTTAAAACCTAAAACGTACGTTTAAATAATTACGTAAACGTACAAAATAAAAACGTAAAATCTAAGAATTAAAAGATCTAAAAATATGAAAATAACATTTTTACAATCCTAATAATAAAAGAAAATTATTAGAAAAAGAAAATTATTTTTACAACTATATAATTAATTATTATTAATTAAAAACTATTTCTAACTATTTATTAATAACCTAAAATAGAAGAAAATATGAAATAAAGCTAGGAAAATAAAATTATGATTGAGAAAAATCTAAAATATTATAAAACTTATTTTAAAAGAAAATTTATTTTTACACAATTATCCTATTTATTATTAATTATTTACTAATATTAATTACTAAAAACTATTATAGATAAATGAATAAATAAAAATCTAAAACTCAAAAATTTTACTATAAGAACTAAAATGTGCAAAGGAAAACTGAGAAGTGAGCTAGTCCGGTGGATTATGCGTGAACTTGTCACCAAGGGAACCCGGTTCGAATCCAACACACAACCTTTTTGCGTTATTTTATTTTGGATTTTTCTTTTTGCTGTATATTAAGTAAAAATATGGAACTTTAACAAAAACAACTTTTTCAAAACTTGGAAATAAGCTCTGTGGGAGCTTATTTCCATAACAGTTGGTTTTTAAGCCAAAAGCTTCCACATAGAAGCTAACAATTGTAGTTAAAGCTTGGACTTTGAGCTTTTCTGTTTTAAGAACATAAATATATACAGATATTAAGTACATGTAATGAATTAAAAGCTTTACAAACAAAGAAATAAGCAATTCTTGGCTTATAAGCTTATGCAGTGAGCTTTTAACTCACTGTTTGGCTTATAAGCTTTGAATAAGCTTAACAAAGGAAACAAAAGGAAAAAGGTATGTATGTACATGTAATATGAACAAGTTTAAGGAAAATGGAAAGCTACAAACCTAGAAATAAGCATATTATGGGCTTATGAATCATTAATTTGAGCTTATAGGCTCACAGTGGACTCATAAGCTCACACTAAGCTTGAAAAAGCTATGAAATGGAAATAAAAGCAAAAGGTATGCATGTACAAGTATAACAGGCTATAATATACAAGCTTGTACACTGGAATAGAAGCCAATAAGCTCATACAAGCAAATAAGCACTTCGGTGCACTACATATCAAACAGTCCCAACCATGGCTGCAACTTTTTGAATGACCATTTAAGCGGCGGGTTAAGCTCAAAATGGCAAAATGAAAGTTGGAGTTGCAAGATGGCCTGTTGGCTTTCCAAAAAAGCTCACCTAGTGGGGACCACTAGTGAGCTTGTGAGAAGCTCATGAAAAGTCATCCAAATCACTGAGTATAACAAAGCTTCCGTTGTACTCAGGAAATGGGACAATCAAAAAGCCTTTGGCAAGCTTATGAAATAAGCTTGAAAGTGATGAACAACCAATGAACTTTAGACACTGGTAGTTTAACTTTGAGAAAAGCCAAACCTCACAGCTTAAAGTTCATTAGAGCTTTTGTTGGCTTATTAAAAGACTAGAGATCACTGGGTTACCCGGTGATCATTTAGAAAAATGGACAAGGTTAAAGCTTGTAAGCAGGCCTATTAAATAAGCTTAAATGTGAGATATGAGCTTTCAAACCTTGAGATTGGTAGATAAGCAAAAGCTAAAATTCATACAATAAGGTTAATTAATGAACCTTATAAGGGCTTATGAAATAAGCCACTTGTGATGACCCAGTGTAGTGTATAAATTTGAACAAAATGTTAAGCTAAAATTAGCTTATCAAATAAGCTGTTAAGCTATAGATAAGACTAAATCCAGAAAGTATGATACCTAGGCTTCCTAAAAAGCCAAGGTACACAAACTTTGATCCATTATTAAGCTTTCCACAAGCTTATGAAGTAGCTATTTGTACACTGAGTTCTCAGCATACTTATCAATATGGTGATAAGTTAAAGCCAATTGCAGCCTTTGATTGATAAGCTCAAAGTGAAATTAAGCACATGATCATAAAGCTGAGTAGCTTGGCTTCCTAAAGAGCCAAGCCACAAAGACTAGTGATCACTAAGGAGCTTGGTGTGAGCTTGTGGAAATGGTGCAAGTTCATGGATTGAACTGTTAGGAATGAAAACACAAGCTCACAAGACTTATCAAATAAGCTCATGAGAGCTCAACCAATACTGAGACTTAGAGTATGACTGAATAACTTCACAAGAAGCTAAAAATCACAAGCTCTAGCTCTGTAGGGAACTTTTCATAGGCATAGAAACACAACTCCACTTCCACTGTTTGCTTTAGTGGAAGGAGTGAATGGGACAAAATAGATGGAAAGATTAAGCTATGCAAATAAACTACAAATATAAAAACAAGCATGAAAATAATGAAAAGGCCACATAGGCTATACAAAGAAGCTAAATGCACAAGCTAGGGTTAAGTAATGAAGCTTATGCAAGCTCATTAACTTGACACCATAACTGTGGTGCAGGGCATGATTTCCAACAATTACTCAAAATAAGCGAAAATAAGCACTTTAAAAGCTGAGTTAATGAGAACTAATATTTTTCTATTTTTCTTAAGCAACTAAACTAAAACATACTAGAAGGTTTTAAGCTAAAACTCATTAATGAGCACATAATAAAATTCAAGATTTTATTCAAAAGAGACCTTAAGAAAATTTTGACTTTTTACAAGAACATAAAGTTTGACTAAAATGAATTTAAAACTAAATCTATGGACTGACTATGATATGATAAGCTGTTATAAGATTATCTAGAGCTATGTTTACAAGTTTTAAGCTAATATTATGAATTCCACACTCTAACTCTATAACATGAAACTGCATAAGTAGATTAAAAGATGATTTGACTTTTAACAAACAAGGACTTAATATTAGTACTTAACTGAGCTACTAGGTACTACTTATATGTAAAACAACAACAAACAACAACAAGCAAACACTGAACTGCTTCTATATCAGCAAATCCAAACATACTTTAAATGGAATTTAATTAAGCTTTTCATTACATAGGACTGAGTAAACCAATTTTATCAAATCCAGGGCTTTCATCATTAAATTAGAACCTTTAAAGCTTAAACTAGTAGTCACACAAGGTTTAAACCATGATTATCAAAAATCAAGCATATGAGACAGTCAAAATGGAAATTTAAGCATAACCAAATTCCATAACATAACAAACTTATATTAAGTTATAATATCACTAAACAACAACAAAGAAACAGGAAAACATAAAAATCATAGCATCTATCTGAGTAAACGATAATATGCAAAAATTAGAAAGATGCTTACACATGAGAAAGTGGACTGAGACATAGAAACCAAGGACAAGGTTACACCCATAGCTTCATTAAGCTCCTAATATCCCATAGCATTCCAAATCCAACCGCTTTCACCTTCTTCATAAATCTGATTTTTGATTATTTCCTATTTTTTTCATTTTTTTTAGTATTTTCTAATTTAAAGACCAAAGTGTTTACATGTATCTAAAAGCTCATTTGGCTTTGTCAGGAGCCTAAGTGTGCTTAACTGAGTCCATATAATCAACTATGATCAACAGAAAAGTAAATTACAAGAAATTAAAGAAATTATGAAAACATGAATTATAAAAGAGATTTGCATTAAACTGAAAACAGAGGTTCCATTACACTACTTTGAGATTCATTACACTATTAAAACTTGTAAATGACATGATAAGTAAATTAGCAGTAGACTATGGCTATTCCATAGTGTGACAATGGCTTAAGGCCAAGGTGAATTTTCTCTGCTCTCTTCTCTCTTATAATCTTTGAACTCCTTGAGACCAAGAATTGAATCCCAACACATCGACCTTTTGTTTGGTCAAATTCATCTCAAGCGTACATATGGCATTTTGGCGAAATTGGTAACTTGAGGCGTTTGAGATCATTAATTGTATCTTGGGGTGTTGTGGAGTGTCGAGGGGACACAAAGATGAAGTTTGGTAGGTTCAGAGGTCAAGTAGGGAATTTGATAGCAAAACGAGTTTTTGTGAAAAAGGTGGAGTGTTGAATGGTGGGGAAGCATTAATTGGGGAGTGGGATAGGTATGAGAGGTGGAAAGGGTGTGATGATTGATGTTATTACATTTGGGGAAGGTGAGTGGAGGAGAAAAACAAGCTGGTATTGGATTCAGGGGGTGGGAGAGCGATGCAGGTGGCTGCAGTTTTATTATTTAAACAGTGGAATGGTTTTGGGTTTGGGCTATGGATTGGGCCAGGTTGGATTTGGATTTGTTGGATTTGGTTTTGGGCTTTTAATAACACAAGGATCCGTTTGGTTTAAGTAATACAAGGACCAAAAATGTAATTTGACCAAACTTTGAGGATTGATCTTGTAACATTTCTAAACTTATCACAAGGGTTGAATTTGCCAAACTTTGATAGTACAAGGACCATATTTGCATAAAATTCCATTTTACAAGTCCAAGGACTAAAATTGCCAAATTAGAAACTTGAGGGACCAATATTGTAATTTTCTCCAAACTTCCTTTGAAGGACCAAACCTGCCATTTATATAAACACAAGGATCAATATTGTTAATTAAAACATTTTAATACTTAAAAGGACCATTTGTGTAAATTTTGGATTCTTGGGGGTCTAAAGTGTAAATTCCCAAAAGTTATCAAAAGTGTTCCAATTTTCAATCATGCATAGTACAAGGGTATTATTTGTAAAATTCCAAGTTTAAATACCCAGGGACCATTTTTGCCAATTTTGATACTTGAGGGGTAAAAATTGCCAATATGTGTAAACTTTTATCCAGGGATCATTTGTGAATATTTTTGACTTCCCAAGGACTTAAGTTAACTTTTCTTTCATTTTGAAACCGGGGACTAGTTTTGCCATTTTGTGTAAATTCAGGGGGTGGCGACAATGTTGTGAAATTGATCATTTTCACTTGTTTTTCTTTTTGTACACGAATCACATAAAACACATTTTGATGAATTTATAACATTTTGTGAGTTATTTGTGTGTTTTTGGTTGTTTTTGTGGGTTTATTCAATACAAATATATGTGTATTTAGACACATATCAGTGGTGCGTGATACTCGTGATATCATTCAGGGTAGGGGTTTAAACAAGTAAAGAAGTTGATACCGGGCTCTGCGGAGAGAGGGACAAACACCTACGCCCAGCTGACTTGTTACTTTACTCGTGGGAGAGAGGCCTTGATGTGTGTGTTGATCTTCTTGGGTCATAAGCCACCCAGCCTTGGTAGTATGGCTGACTTTGTGGCGGTCTTGAGTGATTAGTACCGCAGTATAAGCTAGCGTCAATCTGAAAACAAAATGTCTTTGATATTGGATATAGGTTTATCCCAATATAACTCTCTTCTTTTTAGTGAACTGAGAAGGAGGTGGTTAACCCTATTTGAGCGAATCAGAAAATTCTCGGTCCTCAAGATATTGAGCGTGGTGCAATTATTTTAGTAGGGTTTGTTTCTTACATTAGCTAGAGGAGTGGGGGCCCAGTTAGTCTGTTTCGGCCCCAATTTCCTATATTTATTTGATTTTCTAATGAAGTGATGTTTTTATAAAAAAATAATAATAATAATAATAATAATAATAATAATAATAATAATAATAATAATAATAATAATAATAAAACCTACCGGTGTGTGTTATGCTATCGTCTAGGTGTTCCCATTTTCTCCACTCAGATGCCATGCTCTGCTTGCTCCAGGTTTTTCACGGATGATATCTATGGGATCACGTAGTATCATCTTGCGAGTATTATTGGTATCAAACATCGACATAATGTGGTCGTGACACTCTCATTTGTCTCTGCTCGGGTAGGGTTGGCTCGTAAAGAAGTTGATATCGGGACTCTGGAAGGGACAAACACTACATGCTTGACTTGTTACTTTACTGAGGGAGAGAGGCCTTGATGTATGTGTTGATCTTCTTTGGGTCATCACCCTTGGCCAACGGTATGACGGACTTTGTGGCCGAGGCGTGATTAGTACCTGGCATTAAGCGTGTCAATCTGAGAAACCAAATCGTTGATATTGGATATGGGTTCATCCCCTACTCTTTCTCTTCTTTTGGTGAACTCGAGAAGGGCGGTGACCTGGCGAGCGAATCCAAGTTCTCCGATCATCAAGATATTGGCGTAGCGTGGTGCCAACTATATTTTTAGTAGGGGACTCATTTCTATTCTTTAGAGGAGTGGGGCAGGTGCTCTCTCGGATGTAATTTCTGTAATTTCCTATGGTTTTCTAATGAAGTGATGTTTTTATAAAAAGAAAATAATAAAATAAAATAATAATAATAATAATAATAATAATAATAATAATAATAATAATAATAATAATAATAATAAATTGGCACATACAATATCATGCTAGACTTCAAATAACTCAAATGGCAATTTTCTTACTATTTAACCAACGATTCGTCCTTTTGACTAGGTGTTTGTGGTTGAGTTTCATTGCATAAAACGAGGCATATAGTATTTCCGCCTGCATAGTGATGAATGATGCAATTTATGTAAAACCTGAAAGACGAAATTTGTGATTAACTCTAAACTTATTGCAGTCTTTGAGGGGTTTTTTTTTTTTTTTTTTTTTGGTTTGGATTTTCTAAAGATTTTTCATTTCTAATTATTTATAAATTTTCAGTTAATTTAATATTTTTCTAGTTTCTTTAGGTTTTTCGGTTATTAGAATTTTTGTTTTAATTGGGTATTTTTTGTTTATTTTGTTTTTCAAATTATTATGTTTAATATATTTTCTATATAAGAAATATACTACAAGGTATAATGCATAAGAACATATATACAAAAACAAAACATTGTTTGTTAGTATGAAATTATAAATAATACGTATTTGAAATGATTAATTTAAGAAGTATAAACAAATACTTATCCGACAAAATTATGAATTCTAATGCGTGTAGTTTAAATAAAAAAAATCTAATTTTCTAATGTCACAGATCGGTTATTTTTAAGTTTTCCAAGATTTGTTTTTTAAATTTATTACATCTAGTATATTTATTATATAAAAAACATACTACAATATTATGATGTGTTGAAATATATATACAAAACATTTCTTGTTAGTATGAAATTTTAAACTAGACAATAATACGCTGGTTTTCATTGAAAAATCAAATGGAAATAATCATACAAAATCTATCCATCATATTAAAAATATAGTTTTTTTAATTTAAATTAAACTTATTTTAATTCTTTATTTTGTGTTAAAATATATTTTTTATACTTTTCAGATTAATAATTTCAAACACATATTATTTTCAAGGTTATGATTTTATACTAACAAATGGCATTTTCTTTTTATGTTTAACACTCCATAACCTTTTACTAGATTTTTAATATACTAAAAATAATAATTTGTAAAGCAAAATCATAGAAAATTAAACAAAATCGATCCTAATATTAAATTTTTTTTTTTAATTTAAATTAAACTTATTAATATTCATAATTTTGTGTTATAAACATACACTTTTAAAACTTTCAAAATAATCACTTTATACACGGATTATTGCCCAGGTTAAAATTTCATGTTGAAAAATAACATTTTGTATATATGTTTCAATGTATCATAATCTTGTAGTATACTTTTTATATAATAAATATACTAAAACAAATAAATTGAAAAAACAAATCTTAGAATTTAAAAAAAAAAGCCGATCATATTAGAAAATAGATTTTTATTCAAATTAAACTTATAAATATACGTTTTTATACTTTCAAATTCATCATTTTAAACGCGTATTATTTTCTAGGTTAGAATTTCATACTAACAAACAACTTTTTGTATATATGTTGTAACACATCATAACCTTGTAGCATATTTATTATATAATAGATATACTAAAAATAATAAAATTTGTAAAGAAAAAACAAAAAAAATTAAACTAAGAATACCATATTAAAGCAAAATTTCTAATAGCCGAAAAAATTTCAAAATTAATATAAACCAAAAGTTTAAAAATAATTAATTGTTAGAAAATCCGAACCAGAATAACTAGAAATTACAAATTTTATAGTTAATTACAAATTTCGTCCTTCTAGTTTACATAATTGCACCTTTCATCCCTATAATAATATGTAAGAGGCAAAAATGCTAATATGCCCTCACGTTTATGCACGCGAGGGACTTAACCACTAAAAATAACAGTCGTTGGTCAAAAGGACAAACGTTGCAAGATTTTGCAACGACAGGGACGGATGGTGCAAGCAAAGTTAAAATGGACGAAATGTGCGATTGTGTGTAGACAAAATATGTGATTAAGTAGTTAAACTTAAAACAATATAAGAGTTAATTACATAAATCGTCTTTGTGGTTTACATATTTTTTCACCTTTTGTCCTTAACTCTCAAAAGGTACATCGGTCGTTCCTGCGGTTGTCCATTTTGTACGGACCAGTCCTTTTACCAAACGGATGTTAGTTTTTTCCATTAAATATAGTCATGTGCTCGTAGCATGAGGGGTAAAATAGTCATTTTACCTACAAGGATGAATTTTATGTGACACGGCGGTTGACAATGACATGTTTCACGCTGACACGTGTATGCATGCGAAATGGCGGCCGGTTGTCGTGATTGGTAGTTGCATGAAAATAACTAAAAACATAGCGAGCTTTCGAACTTTCAGTCTCCACTGACAACCATTGTCTTACCACTGGAATGCGTGTATAGTGGTGTTATATCAGAAATTCACAATAGTGTTATCTAGTGCATTAGGTTCGGTGTGACAACCCGGTACTTCAGGTCATTTCTCGAAACGATTTGTGCTTCACTATTTCAACATTTATCGTAAACTTGGTTTACGTGTTCCAAATCCGCGTAACCTTAAAGGTTTAGCGGCGAATTCATGATCATATCATCACGTACATTTCATATGGACTAAGATTAGTCTACATTTCATTTGCATCATTTGCATCACATTAATTCATTCATGACATTGCATTTACGACAGTGAGTTATTATTTTAAAAATTTAATCCGTTACTTTCAAAAATGATCCCGACATATTTTTATACTTACATTTAGTTGTAAAAACTATATTTTGAGTTTACATAGTGTTTTAAATTTATTTGGTACATAAATCGTTAAAGTTAAATTATTACGACGTTTTTCTTAAAAACTACTCGATAATTATTTTATCACTCAAATTTCACAAGGAATGTATTTTTACAATTTTTATTATCTCATTACATTCTATTTTGATCTATTAAAAACCTACTTGTACCAAAAAGTTTCCATTTACCTTACAAGTTACATTTTCCTACAAATTTACTTACACTTTCCTACAAATTATTCAAGTAAATGTTATACACAACATTTTATAAAAAAAAAATATATATATATTTTTGCAATCCATCCCCTTGGCCGACCAAGGGGAGGGTGGTAATAAATGTTGGCATGACTTCTTTGATTGTTAAGATTTTTACTCAATACATAAGTCTTACACTTCATTATTCTACCTCATTCATGTATCTCATTCACTCTATTATTATCTAGTGTTAGAAAAACATTTCTTCTCTCCTTGTTGCTCCATCAAAACCGGCCATCAAGGGTGATCAAGGAATCATCACAAATTTTCTCAAGTTCAAGTTATTAACAATCTAGTTTATACTCTTTATATGGTTTTGAAATAAAACCAAAGGTATTTAAGATAATCCTTGTTACTTTCACCTCATCATAATCACTTGTAAGCATGATTTTATCATTTTTATGTTTCCTTTTCATTTTCATATTCATCTTTTCATTTTTGGAGCAACATACAAGACATATGTGATTTATACCATTTTTACATGATTTTAGAGTATATATATATATTTGGTCATCCTATAATTATCCCCTTGGTATTGATTGGTCTTGATGATGTCTAGGAACCCATGACACCCTAAGAAGGTGTATGGTAGGATTAGATTAGTTTTGGAGTTGATTTGAAGGTATTAGAATAGGTTTTGTCCGAGAAAAACTATTTTCGATAAGTATATATTGTGTTCTGTCCTTGTTTTGATTTTCTGGAAAATCAGACAGTAGGCACGACTTTTTGGCCATGATATTTAGAAAATATACTTTAAAAGAATCCGTGGCGCTTGAGCGGATAAAGCGGAGTTATAACGAGAAAGTTATGGATTTTACAAGTTTGGCGGCGAAAATTATAGTTTTTCGAAATTTCAGCATCTTGTTTTACATTGTTGGGTCAAAATGAGCCTTAAGCTACAAATTATTTGACTTGTCAAAATATATTAGTATACTTTGATCTGAAAGCTAGAGCGTATAAAAGCGTGAAAGCGGTTTGAAAGCGACAAAGATATGCACTTTTTCATAAACTTGCCGTAACTAATTTACTGCACACAATTAGCCAAAACCACCATCTTTAACCCTTATTATCTTTATGTTGAGACCTTTTGGGCGAAAACTCTGGCCCGAAACTTTGAATATCGATACAAACTTTCCAAAACAGTCGAGTTCGTTCTCTAACGTCGGCGTACAACATTTACGACTAGTTTTCCCAAGCCATTTTTGTTAATTTCATGATTTTTCCGACGACATTGTTTTGCGACGAAAAGTGGTAATTTCTCTAAAATCATAATAAAACCATTGTAGGATGACATTTTGGCGTAAAACATGTAAGGTGATTTTTGAAGGGTCATGGCGTCAAAGCAGTATATTTTCGACGACGAGTAATATTTTCAAAACCCGGAAATGGTATAAATAACATACGAAATGCATGCATAGCATTACATTGCAACTCGTTACATGTCATATCGTTCATCATAGGTCAAGATTTCATTATCACGTTACATCTCGGTGTACTCACTTTTGTCTTAGCATCATTCCACCAAGTGAGTTTTAAGTAGCCCTACTTTTACTTGCTTTCATACTGTTTTGGGGAGATACATGCTCAAACTGTTTTCATTTACTTTCACAAGTACTTTAACTTTTATAAGGATTACTGTGAGTTTTCATAGCCCCTGCTTTTACTTGTTTTCATAACTGTTTTGGGGGAGATACATGCTCAATGATTTTTATTACATTCATAACTATTTGCAAAGTATATGTATATCAGGAATGCTAGTCATACAGTAACATTATTGCCATACCAAATTTCCATATTATAGTCATTGGTCTAACGGTCTTGGTATATTCATTGGTCTAACGGACTTGGTATATTCATTGGTCTAGCGGTCTTGGTATATTCATTGAGCTAACGGACTTGGTATATTCATGTACTAACGGACTTGGTATATTCATTGAGCTAATGGTCTTGGTATATTCATTGAGCTAACGGACTTGTTATATTCATTGGTCTACGGTCTTGGTATATTCATGGACTAACGGTCTTGGACATTTGAACATACACTATACATATTAATGCAGTGGGTTGTGAACACACGAGGTTGCAAGTTTTGTATGGGGGACTTGGGCAGGTGGATTTACAATGCCTTTGTGCATAAGCGATTTGATACATTGAGTCATGCACTATTTTGTGAATTCATTTGACGATGTGTGCTTGAACATAAACTATATACATTTTGGCAGTGGGTTGTGAACACACAGGTTGCAAGTTTTGTATGGGGACTTGGGCGGAGTGGATTTACAATGCCTTTGCTACATAAGCGATTTTGAAAGTCTTTACATTTCAACGATTTACAATGCCTTTGCGCATAAGCGATTTAGAAAGGCTTTATATTTCAACTCAAACTCTATGAACTCACTCAACCTTTGTGTTGACACTTTTTAGCATGTTTTATCTCGGGTATCTAAGGCATTCACTTCATGGCATGCATTTGGACACATCATGGAGTGTGGTGACGGCGCGTCTCACTTGGGTTTTACGTACTTTAAAACATCGTTTGAATTGTAACAAACTTATTTCCGCACAAGTTGATTTTCATTTGGGACCTACTTTGTAAACTCGGATTATTTTATTAAATCAAACGATGTATTTTCCAAGCGACACTTTAGGTCGTTCAATATAACTGTGATTGTGATGCTATGACGGTCAATCCCGAGAATTCCATTCATTACAAAGCAGTGATTTGGGGTGTGACAGATTGGCATCGAGCTTGATTATAGAGAACTAGGTCGCATCATTGACCCTAGACTATAACTACATTATCATAGCATCTCATCATTTCATCATAAGTGCATGTTCACTTTTCATGCGATTTATACGTACATTTTTCGAGTTATTTACTTTCATTTCACATCGATTGTCACATGGATGCCTTTAATTACCCATCCTATTATCTCTTCTCATACTCTAGCGTGGAGAATTCCTTGTCATTCCTATCACAATTTTTATATCGGTGATTCATTATCGATAACGTGAATCTTGAGATGAACCTTTAAAGAGAGGCTGAAGTCACTCATCCTTTGTTTCACCACTAATATGTCGAGTTACACTTTATTCACACACTAAGTTACTAAACCATTATACATTTGAAACACTTACGACACATCATAACCCATTTTTGGAAACCGTCGATCATTTTGAAAGATAACCTCAAACTTATCATTCTTATCACATTTCTTTGGAGCGTTTATTATTAACACCGGATTTTGCTACTTCTCACATTTCCTCTTGTTTTGAAGATATGGCCTAGAAGAAAGCCACAATTGAAATGACCAAGCGGCTATTCAAAAGTTGGTGAATGATAGCATAGTGATGCTCTAAAAATTGAAAGGAAACTTGATGGAACTAGCTGCTGGCTAGAGGCAGCAATCTTCTTTAGGCCGCAAGGCTCTTCTTTACTCTGGAAATCACGGGAGGATCGTTAAAGATGTTCTTACAAGGATTTTAAAGTGGAGATCCCACCAAGTTTAAAGGGTGAAGGACCCTTTGCCATGGTGCGATGGTTCGAAAATTGGAGTCCGTGTTTTCTTTGTGTAATTGCGGGATGATAGTAAGGTCAATTTTGCTACAAGTACACTACTCGATGGAGCATTGTCGTGGTGGAACTCATATGCTCAACCAATGGGAATGGAGAATGCTTTCAAGCTTACTTGGGAGCAATTTAAAGGTTTGGTAACAAAAGTTTTGCCAGCGTCGCGAGAGGTGAAAGAAGTTGGAGCGAAATTCTATGAACTAATGACAATTGGGTATGATATTGACAACATTCGGAGATTCAATAATTGGCGTGTTATGCCCATCTATGGTTTCAAATAATGAGAAGCTACTAGAGGCTTTCATTGAAGGACTTCCCGAGATTATTCAAGGCGATGTGACTTCTTGACCCATAGCGATTGAGGAAGCTATTCATTGTCTCGAAGCTCATGGCACAAGTAGTAAGAGGAACACACAAACATCAACCGTAACACCAACAACCGCACCAACTACCACAATAACCAAAACAACAACAACAACGGCGATAACCAACTCAACAACAACAAAAGAAAATGGGAAAATGACCAAGGAGGTTACAATAACAACAACCAAAACCGTAACACTAACCATCATCAACAACGAGAATAGAAGGCGCAATGGTTTATGTTCTTTGCACCAATAGAAGGCGAGGTTATGGAACCTACCACTATGTAATCGATGTAAGTATCATCACGGACTTTGTCCTTAAGTGCTACAAGTGTCAAAAACTAGGACACAATGCGAGAATTGTAGAGCAAGACCATAGTTACGTGCTTAGGATGTGGGAGCAAGGACACTACCGAAGTCAATGTCCTCAAAACCAAGGTCAACAAGTCGAAGGTGCTCATGGGAATGTATATATGTTAGAAGGAGGAGGAGCTTCGTCAAGGTATCAACGGCGGAAGAAGTTGAGGAAACTAATGATCTTATTTCTCCTTATGTACTATGTCATTACAAGTTTATGTCTAATCTTCGTATCCGAAACTTTATAACTTAAAGATGTACTACTTTTGCTAAACCACCCGTTGTAACATATTCTCATCTATCGTACTTTATTTTCTTTCCGATTTGTTATCATTTACGAGGATTTTAATTCTTTTTACTTTATCGATCATTTTAACGACACTTCTCCATGTCTTCTCTCCTCGATGTTCATCACAATTTTTACACCGGTTGACTTAACACCAAATATCATATGAGTCGATTAGTCCAAGCATTGCATAGTTACTCCTAAATTATACATAGCCTGATCACCTATGTCTAATTCAGGAAGAATCATGCGATGAAGGGAGTAGTAGTCTCATATGAGTAAGCAATTCAATGTCGAGCCAAATTTTCAAAATATTTTCTTCAAACCACTTGTTTCGGTTTGATCCGCGTGTGATTCTTGTTTGATGAGATGCAAAGATCGAGCTAGAAACAAGTTGTTACCTAAACCGATTTAGCCTAATCTCATGGCGAGTTCTTGTTTGATGAGTTGTGAGATTAAGTAAAATCGGTTACCTAAAAGTCTTTTGAGGGTTTTGCTCGAGAATGGGAAGGCTTGCCTCATCAAACCCTAACCCGGGAGACCAACCTGGTCAGGGGCTGATTCCTTTTGAATGGGGAATGTGACAACCGTACTTTGGTCATTTCTCGAACGATTTGTGCTTCACTATTTCAACATTTATAGTAAACTTGGTTTCGTGTTCCAAATTGCGTAACCTTAAGGTTTAGCGGCGAATTCATGATCATAACATCACATACATTTCATATGGACTAAGATTAGTCTACATTTCATTTGCATCATTTGCATCACATTAATTCATTCATGACATTGCATTTTACATTTTACTTAGTGAGTTATTATTTTGAACATTTAATCCGTTACTTTCAAAATGATCAGACATATTTTTATACTTACATTTAGTTGTAAAAACTATATTTTGAGTTACATAGTGTTTTAAATTTATTTCGTACATAAATCGTTAAGGTAAATTATTACGGCGTTTTCTTAAAAACTATACGATAATTATTTTATCACTCAAATTTCACAAGGAATGTATTTTTACAATTTTATTATCTCATTACATTCTATTTTGATCTATTAAAACCTACTTGTACCAAAAGTTTCCATTTACCTTACAAGTTACATTTTCCTACAAATTTACACTTTCCTACATTATTCAAGTAAATGTTATACACAACATTTTATAAAAAAAATATATATATTTTACCATCCTCCCCTTGGCCGACCAAGGGAGAATGGTAATAAATGTTGGCATGGCTTCTTTGATTGTTAAGATTTTTACTCAATACATAAGTCTTACACTTCATTATTCTACCTCATTCATGTATCTCATTCACTCTATTATTATCTAGTGTTAGAAAAACATTTCTTCTCTCCTTGTTGCTCCATCAAAACCGGCCATCAAGGGTGATCAAGGGATCATCACAAATTTTTTTCTCAAGTCCAAGTTATTAACAATCTAGTTTATACTCTTTATATGGTTTTGAAATAAAAACCAAGAGTATTTAGGATAATCCTTGTTACTTTCACCTCATCATATTCACTTGTAAGCATGATTTATTCATTTTATGTTTCCTTTTCATTTCATATTCATCTTTTCATTTTGGAGCAACATGCAAGATATATGTGATTTATACCATTTTTACATGATTTTAGAGTATATATATATATTTGGTCATCCTATAATTATCCCCTTGGTATTGGTTGGTCTTGATGATGTCTAGGAACCCATGACACCCTAAGAAGGTGTATGGTAGGATTAGATTAGTTTTGGAGTTGATTTGAAGGGATTAGAATAGGTTTTGTCCGAGAAAAACTATTTTCGATAAGTATATATTGTGTTCTGTCCTTGTTTTGATTTTCTGGAAAATCCGACAGTAGGCACGACTTTTTGGCCATGATATTTAGAAAATATACTTTAAAACGAATCCGTGGCAGCTTGAGCGAATAAAGCGGAGTTATAACGAGAAAGTTATGGATTTTACAAGTTTGACGACGAAAATTATAGTTTTCTGAAATTTCAGCATGCTGTTTTTACATTGTTCGGGTCAAAAACGAGCCTTAAGCTTCACAAATTATTTCGACTTGTCAAAAATATATTAGTATACTTTGATACGAAGCTAAGGACGTATAAAGCGTAGAAAGCGGTTTGAAGCGACAAAGATATGCACTTTTTCATAAACTTGACGTAACTAATTTTCTGCACACAATTAGCCAAAACCACCATCTTTAACCCTTATTATCTTTATGTTAGAGACCTTTTGGGCGAAAACTCTGACTGAAACTTTTAGATATCGATACAAACTTTCCAAAACAGTCGAGTTAAGTTCTCTAACGATCGGCGTACACCTTTGTTCGACTAGTTTTCCAAAGCCATTTTTGTTAATTTCATGATTTTTCCGGCGACATTGTTTTGCGACGAAAAGTGGTAATTTCTCTAAAAATCATAATAAAACCATTGTAGGATGACATTTTGACGTAAAAACATGTAAGGTGATTTTTGAAGGGTCATGGCGTCAAAGAGTATTTTTAAACGACAGTAATATTTTCAAAACATGAAATGGTATAAATAACATCTGAAATGCATGCATAACATTACATTGCAACTCATTACAGGTCATATCATTCATCATAGGTCAAGATTTACATTATCCGTTACATCTCGGTGTACTCACTTTTGTCTTAGCATCATTCCACCAAGTGAGTTTTAGTAGCCCTACTTTTACTTGCTTTCATAAGCGTTTTGGGGAGATACATGCTCAAAGCATTTTCATTTACTTTCACAAGTACTTTAACTTTTATAAGGATTCTTGTGAGTTTTCATAGCCCTGCTTTTACTTGTTTTCATAATTGTTTTGGGGAGATACATGCTCAATGATTTTATTACATTCATAACTATTTGCAAAGTATGTATATCCGGCTGATGCTAGTCATCAAGTAACATTATTGCCATACTTAAATTTCCATATTATATTGTTGGTCTACGGTCTTGGTATATTCATTGGTCTAACGGACTTGGTATATTCATTGGTCTAGCGGTCTTGGTATATTCATTATTGCGGACTTGGTATATTCATGTACTAACGGACTTGGTATATTCATTGAGCTAATGGTCTTGGTATATTCATTGAGCTAACGGACTTGTTATATTCATTGGTCTAACGGTCTTGGTATATTCATGGACTAACGGTCTTGGGCGATTTGAACATACACTATACATATTAGGGTGGGTTGTGAACACACAGGTTGCAAGTTTTGTATGGGGACTTACTTGGCGAGTGGATTTACAATGCCTTTCTTTGCATAAGCGATTCGATACATTGAGTCATGCACTATTTTGTGAATTCATCTGACGATGTGTGCTTGAACATAAACTATATATACATTTTGGCGTGGGTTGTGAACACACGAGGTTGCAAGTTTTGTATGGAAGGACTTGGGCGAGGTGGATTTACAATGCCTTTGCTACATAAACGATTTTGAAAGTCTTTACATTTCAGCGATTTACAATGCCTTTCTTTGCATAAGCGATTTAGAAGGCTTTACATTTCTACACAAACTCTATGAACTCACTCAACCTTTGTGTTGACACTTTTTAGCATTTTTATCTCAGGTATCTAAGGCATTCACTTCATGGCATGCATTTGGACACATCATGGAGTCGTGGTGACGGCAGCGTCTCACTTAGGTTTTACGTACTTTAAAACATCGTTTGAATTGTAACAAACTTATTTCCGCACAAGTTGATTTTCATTTGGGACCTACTTTGTAAACTCGGATTATTTTATTAAATCAAACGATGTATTTTCCAAACGACACTTTAGGTCGTTCAATATACCTGTGATTGTGATGCTATGACGGTCAATCGGAATTCCATTCATACCAAAGCAGGTAATTTGGGGTGTGACATTACGGCCATACTAATAAGCAACCGACCAATCACTTTGGTCGTCAGTTCGAGGTGAACGTCTTGGGTTCATGTTAAGACCTGGAAATCTATTGGACTCGTTTTTTAGGTGCTCTTTCTTTGAGATTCTCAGAGCTTCATTTGAACTTCGTTTGGACTTTGATAAAAATGTATATGTGATCGATACACGTCCGAAAATTCATGTTTATGCTCTGTTTTCAATTCTTCGTACCTACAAAGTAAAATAACAACTTTTCAGATGAGTATTTTACTTTGTAAGTATGAAGAACTGAAAATGGAGCAAAAACATGAATTTTGAACTTGATTAATCACGTATATATTTAGGAAGTCTAAATGAACTCAAATTGAATCCCAGAGGATCCGTTGGACTCATTTGTTTGTGCTCTTTCTTCAGGTATTCTCAGGGATTCATTTGGACTTCCATAAAAATGTATACATGATCGATACTCTTCTGAAGTTTCATGTTTTTGCTTTGTTTTCAATTCTTCGTACCTACAAAGTAAAATACTGGTCTAAAATTTTTTTATTTTAATTTTAGGTAAAAGGAATTGAAAAAGAAGCAAAAACATGAAATTTCGGACGAGTATCGATCACATATACATTTTTATTGAAGCCAAATGAAACCCCGGAGATATCGGAAGAAAGAGCACAAAAAACAAGTCGAATAGATCCTCGGGGATTCATTTGGACTTCACGTTTTTTTTATCCCTTTTCAATTCTTCATACCTGCAAAGTAAAATAACGACTTTTCAGACGAATATTTAACGTCGTAGGTATGAAGATTTAACCGAACAAAACATGAAATTTGGACAGTATCGATCACATTATACATTTTATCGAAGTCCAAATGAAGCCCCGGAGATATGGGAAAAAAAAGCATGAAAAAAGAGTCCAATGGATCAGCCCCCCCCCCCCCCACACACACAAAAGAACCGACCCAAATCACCCTGAGTTGGCTGGCCCAAGCTTAAACCAGTTTATTTTCTATAAACCCGACTAGAAAATGGATACAACAAAATTGAGTTGTCATATTAACACTACTGGATGCTTAATCCAGTGGTTAAGCCATTGGTTTGTGTAACACCCCCAAAATTATCGCAGTGGAATAATTGTGTCACTAGGGTATTACTTCATAGTTCCTGAGAACAAGTTCGAGAAAGCGACTCTAAATGAGGCGTTTTGAAATAAATTATCATTCGATTAAACTAGAGTTTACAAACAGAGGTCCCACCAGTTTGTAATATCATAAAAAGTACAACATAAAAGTTGTAAACTTTTTCGAATGATAATATATGCATCGTCTACAAAATATTTTCCGTCTTAACCACATGCCATGCCGGCTAACTTCTTTCAGACACGAGATAACATGATAAAAGTGTCAACACAAGGTTGAGTGAGTTCATAGGTTTGAAAGTAAAGCATTGATCAGATTTCAAATTTACGAAAGCGTGGGCTACGTTGTTGCTATACATAGATGCGTTTGATTGCCTAACCGGTCAAGACAAATGATAAGAACCTCATAGGTTTGAAAACAATAGTGGACAATATAGTTTGTAGTGTAATTGCAATGTGTACAATTATATTCTTGATAGTTATTATTGCTCTAAGCACATGTGATAAGGTTTTAAAATGTACCTTTTTGAGGGGTCATTTAAGCCCTTATTTGATCACTTTTGTATCCTTTATTACTTAATATCGTTCCTTTTCACTTTTTAGGTATCTTGAAGGCAAAATCTTTGGAATGACACTTATTTAGACGAAAAGGCGCGAATATACGAAGAAAATGGCCAAAGTCAAGAATGGACACTTTCCGAACTGCTGGGCGAGGGCGGCGTTAGGTGTTATCTGCGGCTTGTGAGTCGCATCACTTTATTGACATTTCGATGTAGCCAAATTGCTTATTTACAAGTGGCGGTGTCGAGGTTTTTAAAAAGAGTAGATCGTTAAGCAACTCGGGCGGCCTAGATTTGATCTAGACGGCGTCGGTGAAGGGACGACGTCCTGAAAGCATAAGGTGACGCCGTCGCAAGTTAACGTGGCCAAAGACGAAACCTAATGGCGGCGACCCGGCGGCGTCACAAATCAAAGTGTGGCAGGTCGCATATGTAATCTTATATATAGAATCGATTTTTAGTTTTAGTGTAGTCTTTTTGGAGTAAAACCTAAACGAACCAAGGCTGTCTTGTACACGGTATTTTAGGGTTCCCTACCCTATCTTACATCAAGATAAGTGTTTTACTTCATTAATTTAATTATGTCTTCAATTACTTGTGTGTATGCTTGCATGTTCCCCATGTCCGGCTAATTTACTTGTGTGTTTGCTTAGGGAATATGAAACTTAATTATTGAATATTGATTGGTTGTCTTTTATCTTAATTGTTAATGATCTAGTAATGCAATAGGTCATCCGTTGTGTAGTTAATGCTTGATTAATCTTTGTGAACCTTAGTTTATAATACATATAGTTGTTGTAGGCTAAACCATCCAAAGAGTACCTTAGACTTAAAGTTTATAAATCCTAGAGATTTTGTAGGCGATACCCTTTGGTAGTTTCAAAGAGTTAGGGATAAGCGCATACCTACGACACTTAGACACACAACCACGATTAAGAATAAGGATGTGACAATTCAACCATCAATAGGAGATAATTAAGGAGTAATACAACCTAAGTAAACACATCTTTAAATCATCATACAAGCACACAATAATTAGACATAGACTACCCTAACCTTAGTTAATTAGATAATTAGATAATAGAAGTTATCGGTAAATACCAACCCCAATCCAAACCCGAGTTAAGTACCTTTCCATTTCCTAAAACAAAATAGATAAAATAATCTTCCTCAACCCCAACCTTAAGCGTAGTAACTTCTCCTAGCATTCCTATTCCCCAGAAACGATATAATTCCGTGGCACCTAAATACTACACTACAGCGATTAGGTTCACTTTGCTAGTTGAAAAACTTGCTTTCGACGAAGGAAGTTCCTTTGACCCCGAGCGGCTTGCGTGTAAGCGTTATCAAGTTTTTGGTAGCATTGCTTGGTGAATAGAATAGCTAGTTAGGAGTCCACCTCGTTTAGGTTTTCTTTAATGATTCCTATCAAGTAAAATTTTTCATTTTAGCTCTCGTAGTCTATCCTTCTTAAGTGACCTTTGTTAGTAACCCCATCACTTTTCATCATGGAAAGTGATAACCAACCACCATTCATCAACCTACCACAAATGACACGCCAAGGCCGTACTCTTGGTGAATACTTTCGAGACCAACCCTTTAGGCTATAGGAACACCATTGAGCTTCAGGCCAGCCTAAACTAAGGCCTGCGATCCGACATCATCCGGTTGGTGCAAAATGGATGTGCATTCCATGGACTTAGATTCAGAAGATCCTAATAAGCATCTTAAGTTTCCTTAAAATTTTGATTCCATCGACCCGATGTTACTACTCGGGGAGACAGCGTCTGCGTCTCTTCCAATTCTCTCTACGGGACAAGCTAGTAATTGGCTTGGCGACTTCCAGCAGGCTCCATCTCAAGTTGGGATGATCTCACCTCTAAGCTTCCTTGCTCAATTTTTTCCCATAGGGAGAACCACTAAACTAAGAGCGAGACATCTTGGCGTTTCAACAACTTCAGGAGAGTCTACATAGCATGGACTCGATTCAAGGACTTACTCCATAAAGTCCCTCATCATGGTATTGATCTTTGGTTTCAAATCAAATCTTCTAAGACCATACCGATTTCATCAAAAGGCGATCCATTTATTAAGCCGCGTGGAAGGAAAAACGACTTTTGAAGGAATCTTGGGATATCATAGAAGTGCTGTAGGCAAAACAACGAAGATGGAATGATCCCCTAAAACCCCGTTAAAGTGGTTAATGCCATATCCACTCCTCTTGAATCTTCAACGTCAGGAGCAAATGAGTGCTCTTGAGGGAAGGATTGATTATCCGATGAAAGGAGTAAGAGGAAAACAAAGTACAATCCTCGGAAATAGTCAATTCCGCTAATTCCACCAACCACAACACCCTTCTCTGAATCCCAGTATTGAGCAAAATCCTAATTCGAGCGGTAACCGGGTTCTACTTCCCAGTACCACTCTCACCAAGCTTTAGGGAACAAATGAGAGTACATGGCATTTCATACAGAGAGATTAGCAAAATTTGAAGAGGAGGTTTATAGGCAAAGAGAGGAAATGCAACAAGATGGCGGAAATGATGAACTTTGGTAAAAGAATATACCAAGACAAAAGTTCGAAAAAGGTACTAGTAAGAAACAGCGATTATCCTCAGCTTCATTTGTTAACGCCATTTCCATTATGCACGAGGATGGAAGGTTGAGGAGAAGAAAGCTGAGAAAAGCAAGAGGGAGGAGGCTGAACCTAATAATGAGCCGAGACCATTGAGTACACTACCTTAAGTGCGAAATTAACAAAAAAAAACCATTGTTAACCAAGTAAACAACTTTAGGTACAATGAGGTTCTTAGGAAAGCCCTTGAAGGAAAAATAACGGAAGAAGAGTATGACCCATGCTTTTATGGGACCTCTGTATGAAATGGTTCTAAAAACCATTAACTAAAAATGAGACACCACGAGGAACCGTGATACCATAGCATAGGTGACATTGATAATATAAATGCCTTAGCGTCGGTATGATGTAAACAATGCCATTATCAATCTATAATAAGTTGACTAGGGGCTTGACCAAGACCGTCTTAGACTTTCAGCAAATCACACCTATGTCTACCCATGGATCGCGGTGGATGTTTTTAATAGAGGAGGCTAATATAGTCTATCCGGTGGATTCATTGATCATAGATGTTGAGGAAGATAGAAACATGCACCACTCATTCTTTGGACACCTTTTAAGCCCGCAGCAAGCAACCATTAAATCTTGGGGATGGCATCATGATATAAAAGCGGAGGAAGGGTACGCTAGGATACCCATTATTCCAAGGTATCCTCTTAAGATCATGGAAAATATTACGGGTGAGAATCCACAAGTCCCTAGCAATATGGTTAAGAAGAAAATGAACGATTGGGAATGTTAGGTCACCATATTAGTAACACAAGCATCAATATAAGAAAGAGATAAGAAGAGATCGGATGAACAACTATCAAACACTATGCGTATGAATGTGAGAAAGATTATGCGTAATAGTGAAAGAGTATATTGAACAACCAACCCTCAAGTGGGGTATACAAAGGTATTTATAGGAGAGGGAGCTAGGGCAACGCTCCTAGTCCTTCCCCTTATTGGACTTGGGCCAAGGATCATGGGCTTTCTACATAAGCCCTGGCATGATTAATAACATAAAAGCCATATTAAGCTAACTATTACATATTAATTACTAACACTTGAATTCTAGATTAGGAATGATTCCAACAATCTCCCCCTAAGTGTTAGTGATTGATGATGAGCGGTGAAGGTGTTGATGTAATAGTAGCTTTGACGTCTTATGACATTCTTCTTTCTTGTGAGAAAAATTGTCTTGATCGAACAATCTCCCGGTGTGGAGAAATTGTTTCCTATGAAAAGTTCTGCTTTGACGTCATCATTTTCTTTGTTCTTTAATCTTTGTTCTTTGTGATGGTAGTGATAGTATGTTGTTGTTGTGCGCATCGAATTAAACCGTTGCTCGGTGTCTCCACGTCTTTCTTCAACATGCTCACGCGCTTTTAGCGTTGGATTACGATCTTGATGAAGTTCTCTTAGTCTTTAACTTTGTAGATTCTTTGACTTGTGAAGAATCATTGAGACTTTTGTGTTGCATTTTGATAGAACTTCCATTAGTGATGTTGTTGGTATGAGCATGTGAAGAATGCACCGTCAGTCCGCTCGAGCTTCCATAAGAAAACATAATAAAAGGTTAGTATCTGCGGATTCGGCACTTACAAGTTTGAACTTCGAAGTGTTAATAGCATAGTGTGAAACACAACTCTAATTCTTACAAAGCGTTCTGAATTTGAGTCCCACAGGTGAGATAAGATATGCGAAATACACCTCTGAGTTAGATGAGTGTTGAGGTACACCGAAGCATCACCTCTGGCCTTAGACCGTTTGAGACACACTAAGCGTAATCCACGGGGAGTTACGAAGTGACGTCTTTGTCGGGCTGTTTGATGTTGACCTTGGCAGGAGTTTCCATTCAATCACTGAGGATCACAATAGTGAACCTCTCATAAATGTTCTCGACAGATTGCTAGGATCTGTGTAGGACTCGATAACGTACCCTTGTTGTTCTTATTGTTGAACAACAAGTGATGAAATGTCAAGTGTACCTATGAGATCTTTTGATGAATCTCGTGGCTCTAAACTCAATAGTGCATTTTGGTTTTCTGAGGGAGACTAGGAGAGGTCTCCTTCAATACCGACAATCTCTAAGAGAAAATCGATAGTTTATGTAGGGTTCCCTGTGAGAATGAAACAAGCTTCTGTTGAGAGAAACTTGAGTGGCAATGAAGGTTTAGTGCATGCGTCACTGAATCCATGACGACTTTTAATCTTCAATACCGGTTTCATCAAGTGACAACCAGTAGCATATGAATTGAACCGATTATGCCCTAAGTTGAATAATCTGGAGGGCTATTTCTTTTCACCCCTTTTCTTTGCATTTCTTTTTAATTCTTCAACTCCTTCTTTCTCCGATTCTCATTTTCTCCTTTTTATAATCATACCTAAGGACTTCTAATACTAACTATTGGTAGTGTCCTTGGGTCGATCCCTCCGGCTCTGGCAGATCATAGGATGGTTATTCCTAACCTTAATCACCTTATACCTCCATTGCCATAAAAACCATTTTCAAGAAAATCTCTCGAGGTGTTTGTGAATGAAAAACCATGTTGAACACTTGAGTTTTAGATTTTCAGAAAATACTCCCCTCCACATGTGCTTAAGAGTTTTGACAATCTGCCTGAGGAAGAGCTCGCACTTTTGAATTGATCAACTCAAGATAGACAATTCCTTGCGAGAGACGATTACGTTGCATAGTTAAAGAGATACATTGTCAGCTTTTAGGTGACAACTAGACTACTACTGAAGATGTGGACAACCGAAGGTTGTCAAACCCGTCAAAGTTCATGGCTATCAAGAGCTTCTCGAATGGGTACAATTTACTTGGATAAGTCTTGGACGACAAATCTTTTCAATGTATATTTATTCGAGATCCCGTCAATTCATCGGTTGAAGTCTTTTCACACAAGGATTCAATAGCAAAACACAACATATTTCTTATCACTTAATTTTTCTCTCCCCAAAATGGCATATAAGATGTTATTTTTGAAGAAAATGTTGAGATTAAATATGACCATTTTGAGTTTTGTGGGAAGATTACACGAAGAACATTTTGGTGAACAAAGTTTTTTGATCAAATACTCCCCCTCAACAAGTGATATTAACGGTTGAGGTTTTGAAAATCATAAGGGAAGTACTTGTTCTTTTGAGCAAAACCTTTGAAAAGTGAAAGGTTTGATAAGTTTTACTCAAAAGTAAGCTTTTCGCTCTTTTATTGTAAGGATTGTGGCTTGAAGCATACCATATGATCCTTTCATTACAAGTACGGGTTGTACATTGTTATGTGTGCACAAACCATAGTCATTATAAAATCACACATCCAAATTAATATGAAATAGAAACAGTTTAAGGGTACCAGGCGGTCATCAATCTTTCTAGGAATGCGAACGGGTTGATAGCTGTGAGAGTAATCTGGGACGACCACCTCGAAGCTCTCGAGTTCAGGCGGTCCCTTCGTACAACCTTTCATCGATCTAGTGATGATCCTTTTAACATCCATCGTCACGAGAATTCCATCGCTTTGGAGACCCAATGCCTTCATGCATCGCCTTCACCTATAATCCAGCCATCCACGACCTTCTTCAATGTGTGATCCCCAAATTTGTGAAGATCTCTACATGCCATCAAGCAGTTGCGTTGTAGTTCACTACGGTAAACTATTCGAATGGTTTCTTGTGAATTGTATTGTTGGTTGATGTCGGGAAGTTCTAGGCGAGTGCAATTGAAGTTGACACAGTGCGATATGATTCAACGCAAATTTGTAAATCTTCTACACGTTCTGGACACTATGCCGATGAATATGAGCAAGGACTTGATGTATTCACGTTGAATTTCGGTCGAGAATGTCGCATTCGTCCCTGTACCATGGCAAGATAGGATCTTCAATGGTTGAGAGACAAGTTCGAAAGTCCATTCACGAAAATTCATAGTCCCTTTCGTCTTGTCTTTTGACCGATAGTCTTGAGAAATGTGTAATCCCATTTAGACGAAAGGGTGACATGCTTAACAGCAACGATCCCTTTATCAATGTACACTTCATGTTGAGATTTTCGAACCTGGCAGCTTTTGTAGTAGATTCGTGGTGTTACGGCCAATGGTGAATCCAGTACATTGCATCAATGTCATACCGTTCCACATTTGTTTGAAAACATGTGGGTAACCTTTTCTTCGATGGCTATGCAGTTTGAGTATATGGTGCCGGGGAGCGGGAAGTGTAAGTGATGTAGCATATTTCTTTGAATATAAGCTACCGTGGAGAAAATTCAATTCTTTGTTGAAGAAGTAGCGGAATGGAATCTTAGGTTGATCGGTTGGAATCGTTGGTAAGGTTTAGACCGTCGGTGTAGTATGGAGGGTTGTCTCTTCTTGTGAAGTCGATGTTTTAGCCGGTTGAGAGCAATCAATGTTGTTAGACATGGATCGTGCTATATTTTCAAGGTGATATTCAACTTCAATAGCACTTTCCGAGCTGTCTTTGAGTAGTTGAAATTCTTCATTCTTGATTCGTTTCAACTTTGATTTCGTCATCTTCTTCACACGGAACTTTTCTTGCAGTAACTTTGCATGCTCCAACGTCCGACCTTACCATATCTGGATCATCAGTTAGGCGAGTGGCATCAACAAGTTTAGAAACCATTCAAACTTCGGTGTCATCTTCGTCGAGCCAGGCGACATCGACTTAAGCGTCTTCTTCTTCTTCTTTGGCCTTGATGAGGATGATGGTTTCTTAGTTGAAGGTTTGGAGGGTGGGTTGTTGTTGGGGCTCGGGGACTTCCTCATTGTCACCACCCGGCATACTCAAAGTGATCACCGGTTTTCTATCTGGGGTGGTAACTCGAGTCACGAGTTTGTCAGCAGAAGCGTGGAGGAGATCGTCTTGGTGGTGAAGTACTTGAGGTGGTGGTGGCATAGATGATGGTTCTCAGACTTGCTTTGGACGTTTAGGCTCGTCATCTTTATCCTTATCCTTATCTTCATCGTCTCTTGGGCGTTTAGGCCTTTGACTTCTTCTCTGCATCTTGATTTGAGTTGGTATTCGGCAATGCTTCAAACAATTTACCTTAAGTAAGTAAATGTTGCAGAATCATTAGACATTTGAGATACTAGCACGGAAACCAATTCAATCGAGAATATTATAGGGTCATTTGGATTGATGTTTACAGTCATAGGTGTTGATCTCATAGTTTGCTTGGCCAAATGCAATAGATTCGGATAGAGTTTTCTGGTGTACATTTCTCTTGTCACACGGGAACGATGTCGAAGAACTTGTGAGTGTAACCTTTGATCATCTCGTTCATTTCCCCTTGAAAATCACGTTGCATGAACTTTTGGATGTACTCCTTTCAGTGACATCTTGTCATTCGTCATGAAGATCTGGACACGGTCGTGAGAAAATTCACTTTTGTAAAGCCGCGTCTTTCTTCCGACACTGCTTGACAGCTTTAACGATCCTTGTCTTTGCCGAGATATCCAGAGTCGGTTGGCTTCTTCACGGTTGGATGTGGATTTGGTTGTTCTTCGGATGGTGGTGGTGAAGAGTGAGGATGAATCGATGATGAAGAGACATGAAGGTTCGGGGTCCTTAGGAGGTTAGGAAGTTTTCTCCTTGGAGCGGGTTGATTTGTTTAGAAGAAAATCATCATAGTTAACCGTCATTTTGTCAGTTTAGCCTTTTCTTGACAGAAGCTTGGCTTCTTTATCGACTTTAGCTTGGCGTCCATTCGCTTATGACTTAGCTGCGGCTTCAACATCTTCATCAGCTTTTTCTTTCTGAACTTCTGCTTTTACGGTTCCTCAAATTCATAGGTGATGGTATCCTCCAGTCGTTGTTATTGTGGATCGTGGGTGGTGGTACAGTTCCCTTCCGGGTTGATTAACGCATCAGAAATTGGTGTAGATGGTGCACCACTTGACCCTCAGGGCACGAATTTGTTCTTTGTTTAGATTGTTGACAGCGTGTTGGAGTCTCAAATTTTCACCTTTTTCACGTAGTGTCTTTGTCTAGTTGCTCTTCATCTGAACTTTCTTCTTCTTCTTGCTCAAGCACCAGAGTCTTTCCCTTGTCACCTTTGGGACTTGGAGGTTTTGCTACTTTCAGTTTCATCGATTGGGGTTTGAGTAGAAAACTTCTTCGTCCGTGTCGGTGTTTTCGAGTCTTCATCTAGCTTTTGTTTCGGTTGGCTTGGGAATCGGGATGGCTTCTTTAGAGGGAACTTTCCTTTTGAGAGTATGGGACCTCTTAGGAAACTTTCTCTGGCTCTCAGTGCTTGTAACACTCCCTGCACTGCCTCTCCTGGTTTTCCTAGTAGGAGTACTAGAAGACTTGTCATCGAGAAAGCCTACTTTGCCTTCTTCAACTGCTACCAGATACCTTTTGTATGAGTAAAGCTGTTTGATTGCATCAGAGAGAAGGTGATCCGACAACACATCACCTTGTTTCTTTGTTATTGATTCCTTAAATCTGACTGTTAGAGTAGGTTCATACAACATGTCGTGATTGTTGGGGTCATTGATTCTCTTGGGGATATCGAGGGTTATACCCAGTGCTCTTTGGATCAACAGTTTTTTATATCGATATATGGATCTTTGAGCCAAGCTTTTTGAGAATGACATCATGTCGTCCCATCGAGCTTCAACTCGATGTGCTTCATGTTGACCAAAGCCCAAAATATTTGCAGTTCCATGAGCTTGGGATGCTCATGTAATAGCGTAGATCGAGAAGCAATTTGGTGATGATGATGTATAGAGTTCTCCATGGTAGAAATATTCTTAAGATCCGCATATGAATGCTTTGTGATTACTCATTTAGCTTCGTCATAACCAATGTTGATCATGAATTGTAGAACGGTCTCTTCAGTTGGTGCGACATTGTATTGATTGGTTGATGCGGGGATGAAAGAATATCCCTTAAATCTGTAGGTGTGATGGTGACTTGTTTGTCATTGGCGTCACCGTAACACATTTCCTTTGATCTTTTGCATTGTATTCAGGCGGTGAATATAGATCTCGAGGCACATGGCGAGAATTGGTGAGCATGTTCGATAAGGATGATTCTTGAATTTCCACAGCAATTAAGCAAGAAGACTCGGCGGTGAGGGTATCAAAATCAAAGCGAAGGTTGTTCTTTCTATCTTCATAGGATAACCATGAGGAAGATATAAACAATGGTGAGAACATTTGGTGCTTCACATGCATTTGGCGTCCATGTCGTGATCTGAAATATATTTAGCCTAAAGAACCAACATATCGAAAGACATTATGTTAGTCAACAGATGGTTTTATTGTCTAATTATTGAATGTGATATGTCGATGATTGTTCGAGTCCAATGTCACTTGTTTGTCAATAGTCCATGCGTCGTGATAAGTTTCGTGAGTTGATTAACTTTAAGTTTTAAAGTCCGTATTTTCACTTATTATTCACAACTTGTTAAACATTTAAGCTTATAGTGACATTATTGGTTTCGTGGCGTTATGATTTATTTATTTACAAGTTTGCCCGCGTAACAATTCATAATTAAGGTTAAACTAGGCTTAGGTGTAAAATGGAAAGCTTATGCGTAAACATGAGTGCTATACGGCGTAAGCATTGGCTTATGTAGTAGGATCTTGACTACGTAAATATGCAGTAAGAAAAAGTGCCTTATGCGTATAGCGAACTACGGCGTGGCGTATATAGAACCTTATGCGTAAGGCTTACTCGTAAGAGTCAACCTATGCGTAGGGTCATTGTTTACACATATCCTTCACAGGATCGCGTAGTCCTTATGTAGAACCTTACGCGTAAGCGTTATGAGTAAGATTTCTCTTACGCATAACATGCTACGGCGTAAGTAATCCTTATGCGTAGATGGCCATTACCCGATTACGATTTTCACGCGTATTAAACACGAAATAATTCATCATAGCACCAATATTAACATATACATTCAGTTATTTTGAATCAAATCATGAATACTCAAAAGCAGTTACGCGTTAAGAAGACTTATGGTAGATAAACCCCTAGAATTACGACTAAGAATTCTAGCCATAGAATGCACAAAACTTGTTAAATTTTCTAAGAAGTCAAGTGAGTTGTTACGTCAAGTTTTAACATCAAATTCTCAACGAATCAAAAAATACCCAAATATCAAGAACATAAACCCTAATTTCTAATTAACTATCAATTAGTGTTTCTGGGTTGAATCTAAACATGGAAATGATCAATTCATCTTGTAAACAACATCACACAACAATCTTTTTAACCAAAAGCGTTCACACTTGAAAACCCCCAAATATACGCATGAACCTAATATTCAAAATCAAACAATTAGTATTTCTAGGTGGTATTGATGATAAAAATGGAATCATAGTGATTAAATAACGTTTTGACATAACCATTTAACCAAAAACACAAACACGATTATGTGTTCATAAGCATATCGTGAACACAAAAATCACTCAAACTCACGTTTTAACCGTTGGATGTTTATGATATTAAAAAACTTTGTTTGTAATCATGTTAGAAACGTGAAAACAACACAGTTTGATGATCAAAACCGGTTGAGTTGAGTTTTTTATCGCGTAGGATTTGGGTTGGTTGGGATATTAAATGTTGTAATAAATAGTTAGGTGGTTGTTTTATTAAAATAACTTTAAGCTTTTGATTTAGCCCCTCCACCGTTTCCATTTACATCCAATGTCCATAACTTCCATTTTGGTTATCAAACGAATGATAATTTGGAAGAAATTTGACGACACTACCCCTTAACTTAAGAAATAATGAAAGTTTATAAATTTTAGTCCGAGGAGTGTCAGTAAACCAGAAATGTGACCACCATTATTAAAGAAACAATCGGGATAAAATAAAATGTAAGTACAAGATTTTATGAAACAGAAAAATATTTGTTTTCTCCCCCTCAACACTTGATCCAAAAAATACTAAATTTTGAAATATTTGAGTGTTGACGGAAGATATGTACTTGCCATGTTAAAAGAAAGATAGAAAGAGGAATATTTTTATTGTTTTATCTGATTTTATAATTTTGTATGTTGTTTTTGAAAAATTATTTACAAAAGAAGTTTTGGTGTTTGACTGGTTTTTAAGAATGTTTTAAAAGTTCATCCAGTTCCTCTTGAGTCAAACACCGCATACCAATCCGGTGGACTAACTCATTAAACCTAGCGAGGAGCTAAGGCTTTGGTGAGAAGATGCTACAATTGATACGTACACACTAAGTATAATGAATTGTGATGCCATTTCCATGTGGTCCTTGATGAAATGTATCCTTGGTCGATGTGCTTTGATTTGAATGTTGAGCGAGTTGCACGAGATACATGGCCAGCACTTTCAGATTGTCGCCGATACATCGGGATTACATCAAATACATAACCATAGTCTTTGAGTTGTGTTCTCATCGAATGACTTGAAGCACCTTGTAGACATGGCTACATATTACCCTTGTTGAGGAAAGTGATGTACAATCCTGCTTCTTGATTGCCATGACACGGGTTTGTCACCAAGAAATTGTAATGCTCTGAAGGAAGTACTTTTAAGAGTGAATCTAAGCATCTGGCGTGTCGGTGATAGAAAAGCTATTAGTTCAAAACTAGATCAGCCGGATACAGATCCTAAATTAATGGTTCCTTGATGTATCGGGAGGATTCTTTTTTAACCTCGAGAGGTGGGTTTTGATTGGTCTCGGCCGATAACGGGGCCAGAATATCACGGGAGCAAGAAATAATGATTCTTCAAAGTCGTACCTCTTTCTGTCTATAACCCTTAGCCACAGGGCGTGACTTATTTCTTATTCACGTTCCCTTGACATCCAATTTTTCTTCAAATCCATTTGAGACCAATGCGTAGACCCCATTGGTCTTTCAACCAGTTTTCATACTTCAAGACGTTTGAATTGGTTGAGTTCTTCTTGCATGGATTCAATCAGGTTGTCTTTGTCATTCGTCTTTAATGTTTTTAGGCTCAGATTGGCGGTGAGTGCATAAATGTAATGTTCACCATCTGTGTGAAGACGTTGTCTTGTTTAGATGGGTTGATTCGGGTTACCAATAATATTCTCAAGAGGATGGTCTTTTGTCCAACGATGTGTAGAGGTTGATGTTGGTATACATTGTGCAGATTTTGAGGATTCAAATGGCTTGTGGATGATTCGCGACATCGGTGCAGCAGTTTCATTGGCAAAAGCGAGTTAAGAACGCATTTGGATCAAAATCTGCGGGTGGGGGTACTTCATTAAGAACATCATCAGATGGTTCAGCGTCGTTGGATGCAGTTTGTTCAACTGTTGTTGTAGAGTCAACGGTGGTGCTTCTTCAACGTAGTTGTTGTAGCGGTGTATCGAGGTATAAGGTAGTATCAGGGTTGGCGGTGAACATCGGATACACACGAACACGTTCATCAATATCATCACTAAGCAGAGGAGCAAATAGTCTTTTCATTTGTTGACGTGTAAGCTGGGGGCTTGGTTCAGCTGATGATGGGGTTTGAGGGAAGTTTAAGCGGTTGTGACCGGGTTCCAAGCTGTATGCTCAGAAGCCATATTAGTAAGCTCATCAAAATTAGCATGAATCGTTTCCATAACCTGCTTTGCGGCGATTCGGATCCGGTAACCTTTAGAGTTCTCACAGTATCCAATAAAGACTCAATGTCGACTTTGGCTTTGAGCTTACCCAAGTCATCACGATCATTATTTGGGTAGCAAAGGGATCCAAATACATGAAAGTGTTTGAGGTTCGGTTTTGTGTTATGGATAAGCTCAAAAGGTGTTTTGTTATGGCGTTTTGTAATCATTGAACGGTTATGAGTGTAGCATGAAGTTGAGACGACTTCAGCCCACAAGTAATCTGGAAGTTTAGCATTGATTAACATCGTTCTGGTAGCTTCCACTAACGTACGGTTTCGTCTTTCAACAACTCCGTTTTGTTAAGATGCGTGCAATGGATGTTTGATGCTCAATTCCCACTTTCTCATAATATTCCCAAAGAGTTTGATTCACAAATTCATCCTTTGTGCGTTTGAATTTGTGCGGACGTGTTCGGGAGCTAAATTTGAATTTTCGTGAGAAAGGTGATGATCATCTGTGAAGCTTGATCTTTACTTCGAAGAAAATAAACCCAAGTCCATCTTGAGTAGTCATCAACAATTACCAAGATGTAGCGTTTGCCATTAATCGTTTGCACGCGCATCGGGCCACACAAATCCATGTGAAGAAGATGAAGCACATCTTTGAGCATGTTCCACCTTTGAATGAAAATGAGCACAGTGCTTTTACCTTGTTCACAAGTCTGAGCAAAGGTGATCTTTGGAATACGGAATCTGGGAGACCTTCAACTATTTTGTGTCGAGCAAGGTTGGTGATGGTTTGAAAGTTTAGATGTGAGAGCGAGCGGTGCCATAGCGGATTTTGTTGATGTAGCCTTTAAGAGTAGACAGATGGGAGATGAAGCAACCATGTCTTGCATTGAGATTGTGTACAGACTAGAATTGCGAGAGCGAGACATAAGATCGTTTCCTTGTAGATCACGAATGAAACAAGTTTTCTCCCGAAAGCAACTTCAAAGTCTCCATCACGAAATTGGTGAGGAAAGAGATTGTGATCGAGGCCTTCAAATAATAAACCACGCTAATTTCGATATTGCCATTTATATAATCTTAGTAGCCCATGATAGCTGCGAAGTGATCATTCGAATCGGCGGTGCCAATGAACTTTGCAATAAAGTTTGATTGAGTTTAAGATTTCATGTCATGTGTCGGGAACATCCGCTATCAACAATCAAAGGATGATGTATCACCTGCATTCTGAAGACAGCGAACAGATGGAATAGAAGTAGATGTGAACCCGATGAGTTAGAGGGTTCGGCGGTTATAGTAGAAATACACACATCTATGACTTTAGGCATCCATTTAAATCCTAGTGTATTATGTATCCATTTCTGCCATCTCCAACTAGTCTTAGCTTTATTCTTAGTGAATGCACTAGGTGGTACTACATTCCTTGGAGTGATCTTTGAGCTCTGGACATCAATCGTTTCTTAGAATCTAAGAGGCGGTTTACCAAGACAGACTTAGAAGCATTAGTGGGCCTAGAGGTATTCGGTCTTAGGATTTTAAATAAGCGAGACAAGATAGCTCTAGCAACACATTTGTCATGACAATGAGAAAGCATACTTTTACGACAAATAACACAAGAAGCATCAAACTGAATATCAAAAGTACTTAAAGGTTTAACATTAGTTACAACACTTTTCCATTACATTTGTCGGGCGCAATATCTAAAGTGGGTGCAACTAGGTCTTATTCAAAGTCCTAGGGTGTTCTTCTACTTGACATTCTTTATTGTTCTTTTCTTGGTCGCAACTTCCTATTCTTCCTTGTATTGCTCTGGTACGTGAAGTGCGGAGTTTGGAAAAGAGGCAACTATTCTGTTTGGGAAGCACATTAGTATCTTGTGGTTTATCAGTAGGCATTCTGGGTTCACGTTTGCTAAGTGTTCAGGTCAATTTTCTTAATGATGATGCTAGGCTTAACGTGTTCATACTTTCCTAACATTTCCCTTAACTTAATAATAGTGTGCACCAAATCTTGATTTTCAGCGAAGATTCCAGCAAAATTCATAACTTCTTTAGTGTGTGCAAGATAATGATCAAGTTCGTTTGATGCTTCATCACGAGTCTGTTTGAGTAAATCAAATATGACACCATATTCCTTTTAACTAGTTCTTGTTCATATTTTGAGATTTGACATTTCAAAGAGCGTTTTGATCATCGGTTGCTCAATTTTGGATTAAGCGTTTTTGGATTGCAACTATTTGATTTTGTTTTGCAAAGCAAGTTCACGATTTTGACAATCTTTTTGACACCATTGAAGATGACGTTTTGAATTTGAAAACTCGTTTAACAAGTCATTAGTTTTCAACTTTTAAAGACTCGATCGTGCATGCTCATTAGTCCTTTACAATATCAACAGAATGCGAGATATGATCATATGCATATGCAACAGATTGTAATAACACAAGATTATTGATATCAGCACGGATAACATCTTCCAAGAGTCGATCAACATCTTTTCTCAACATTTTCTTTTTACGTTTAGTATTTGAAATCGATGTTTCAGTTTTCTCGAAAACTATTTTCATGAGACCAAGTTCCTTGTGAAAATCCCTTTCCCAATATAGTGCACAAGTTTTCAAATTTTGACATGGGGTAAAATTCTTTTAGAAGAATATCTCTATGTTCTCGCGCCATTGGCGATTGAAAATGTTGAATTTTTATTTCAGAATGAAATTCAATCTCACGTTCCAAAATTTTGAGGTCGGATAAGAAAGTGTCAAAGTATTTGATAACGCGACAACTTTCGGCATTAGTTTATACTTCACTAAGTGAAGGTAAGGACCATTAATTTTGCACCATTGTGTTGGGGACTAACCAGCTGGTGAGATAACTAAGGTTTGTTAGAAGTATCTTGTTGTTGTGACAAATTATGGATTTTGAATAGTTAAATGGTTTGTTATAAACGACATTTTCCATTTTGACCGACTCTCGTCATCAGCATCTAATTCCTCCATGCGATTATATTCAACAACAGTCATAATTGAATCATCAATTCTATGTTACTTACTATAAACTTCAGGATTTGGTTTGAATGCTCGTGTGAAAACTTAGGTTTATGTCAGCAAGATTCGGTTCATATCCATTTGGATTTGGTTTGAAAGTAAACTTTTGAATCGTTGTGATTGATTCACCATGTTTATAAACAACATTTGAAAACTCTTTGATTTTGTTTTGTAAGTCGACAATTTCTTCAAGATAGTTATCTATTCGTTTAGTGGAATGCTTTTTGTACTCAGAATTTTTTGACAAGTTAACAACTTCATTTTGGCTTTTTGAGTTTCAAGGTAGGCGTTAATTTCTTTGTTTATGTTCATGTTTGGTTGTTCTATTTGAGACAACAAAGCATTCTTCGAAGCGGCTAGATCACGAATCTGCGTTCTAAGATTTTTCGTTTTAATGTGATTTAGCAAAAGCGGCTTCAAAACCTTTTTCACGGTTTTCTTGAGTTTTGAAAAATTGAGTTGTCGTTTTAAGCATTCAATATCCACAGTTAACAGTGCATTTTTTTGTGTAATTTCTGATTTAATGCATAACATTCATCCATTTAGGATTGTTGGTCTTTAAGTAAGAGATCAATATCTGGACTAGGCAAAGTTAGTGTTCAACGTGAGTCACAACATGATCACTATTCAGATCCTCAGTATAACCACGAGTCAATTTGATTATCAAAGGTAACCATAAGATCATCTTGATCGTCAAATGTAACTACGGGGTCTAGTTGAGAATCGTCGAAATGAGATGTGGACGACTCATTTGAACATTCGAACCTGCAGTTCAGGATGTTGGCGAGAATTAGATCAGAGATGAATATGGTTTGTTGGTACACGAGACAAGCCATCGATTAATCATACTTGGGCTGTGTCACTCATGTATAGTGCTTGCATTTGTGCCATCAACATCAACTGCTGCATTGGCCGCAAGTCCTCCATATCATCATCGGAATTTGCATCTGCCATAAAGCTCTGTTCCTTGTTGGTAAGAGTTCCACGGCTTCATCCTTGAGAGCAAAGAGCAAGGCCTCTTTGAAATAAGCACGCCTCTTGTCCCGGCTTAGGGCATGCATTAGCGGATGACCCTTCTCATTACATTATAACAACGAGACCATTAACCCCATTCGAGCATTCCCATGTTCAACCACTTGAGCCCTTTGTTGTTGGGGCACCCATTATTCCTTCCCATAGCATTAAACCCTTGACCACCTCCATCGGCCGAACATTACCACGATTCGAACTTCAACTCTTCCATTGTTAACCACGGCGATTCCTTGTGTTGGATGAGGTGCAATCGATTGTTGGATTTGTTGAAATATCGGCCGAAGGCTCTAGCAATCATGACAAATCCTTGCTGCAGGGGTATCAAAGCTTCGAGTATCCTCATTTGATTCACTATAAAGTGCTTGATCGGTGTTGTTGTTGTATGGAACCAATTGAGTTTCTTGAGATTGTTGCGGTGACGGATTATATTGTGTAATTGTTGCAGTTGGTTGAGGAGCGGGTTGAGGAAGAACATTAGTTTGAGCCCACAAAGCAAGTTGTTGATTGTCAGGAATTACTGTGTGGCAGGAGTCCACGGATAGCCCTTTCTTTGTCAACTACTTTTTGGTGAGGCTTCAAATAGTCGTACAACAATCCGTATGTAGCATGATGAAGATTCTTAGCTTGACGGAGAAAAATGACATACTTCTCCCATTAGGACCAAGACTACTTAGGAACTTAGTGTTAACAGCAATTCGTGGCATGATGATGTTGTGTTTGTCCAAATCATTGATGATGTCTGAAAAGCGATGATGATATGACTCTAATGTCTCTCTGGTTCAATCATGAAGTGTTCATAAGCCAAGTAGATTTTGGATTCCATGTCTTCTGATTGAGTATTATGCCTTCCATAGAAGATGAATATGTTCCCACATTGCTTTAGCGATCTTTTAAGCATCAACACTTGAAGGATGGATTGGGTAATCCAAAAAGGATGTATTGCATTGCTAGTTCATCGGCTTCAAAATGTAGAAGTTCATCACTGTGAGTGCGAGATAGTTGCAATGTTGGTGACAGCATCTCTTGGTGGATTGGCATTAGGAGCTGCGGGTGTGACAACAGTAGGCATCTGAAATGGACCTTCCATAATTACCTTCTTTAAGAACTTTCCATGTGGCTTCTTTAGATCACAAAACCTAAAGAACCTTATCACCCATTGATCATAATTTATGGGAGTGAGCATTGGAGGTCTATCAAGTGAGCCAGCTTCATGAATTGATTGTTGGCTACTTAAGGCTTCACACATCTTGCCAAACCATGTCGGTTCCTTCATAGTAGTCTGGATGGATGTTGATTGTAGAAGTTTGTGTAAGGTTGTACTTGAAGACTAGTTGGTGGTTTAACCATTTGTGGTTGTGGAATTGCTCCAAGTTGTGGAGTATGTTGTTGATTAAATTGTTGTTGATAAATTTGTTGTTGATGATTAAATTGTTGATGTTGTGGACTTCTTTATTTGTTGTTGTTCTTGTTGTTGTTGTTGTAGATTATAAGTGTAAGGAAAATAGCTAGAGTATGGTGGTTGTGACATGTTGAAAACTTGTGTTGTTAAATGGATCTTTGTAGTCGAATGAAGCGTTGTTGATGAAGTATCCTTAGGCGTAGAAATCACGTAAAGGTAAGGTAACACTTTAAGTAAACACCAAACTTACGCGTAGCGGCAATAGTTACGCGTAGGATTATACGCGTAAGATATGAGAAACACTAAGTTATGCGTATGAGAAAGTTAAATGAAAACTTAGCGTAGGATTAGCTTATCGTAAGACAAGGCTTAGGTAGAATAATCTTAAAGTAAAGAGTTCTCGCGTAAGCAAGCTTATGCGTAAAATTAGGGTTTGCCCAAAGATCTTCATATCATTGCAAAAGGATATCCAAAGTCAAGTATTTTTAGGCTTATCCAAGCAAGAAAACCTTGAGTAAACCACGAACGAAGATCAAACCAAGGATGAGTTACTAGTAAGATTAGGGTTTTCTTACGGCGTAAAAATAACAAGCGATTTACGCCAACTAATGTTTCTAAACCAGATTTTTGTGATGAAATAGCCTTCAATATCACCAAAATAACACAAAAGTGTGAAACTTGATGATCCAAAACTTCTAAACACCTTATGCGTAGATATACACCGCGTATAAAACCAAGCTTAAAAACAATGATCTGGCGTAAAGTTTGAAACTTTTGCCAAAAACAGATATTTTAACACTTAAAAGCGTTGAAAGTACAAGAATCTTGGATTGAAAAGTGTAAAAATGAGTTTTTAAAAGTGACCAAGTTTGGAACCGAATGTTACGCGTAAGACCAAAACTTACTTCAAAAACAATACCGATTCACCCAACTATTTGGCGATTGATACCACTGTTAGGTCACCATATTAGTAACACAATCATCAATATAAGAAAGAGATAAAACAAGATCGATTGATACCTCTTTGATAGTCTTTCCTAGGTGCTTACACCAAAGCGATGGAGGTTTGATCTAGTCTCAAGCCTATGGTAATCTATGTACTAGGACCGGTTAATGAGTGTTTATCTTCCATTTCCAACTTGTTATATTTCATATACACCAAGATGTGAGTATCAAACTTACCCCATGTGAGGTGCTAGTATGTAATTTAAGATGCTTGTTATGACTTTCTTGGGGCTTATATGTGTTGTGGATTGTTCTAAACCAATGCTTCATGACTGATAAGGTTTTAAAATATACCTTTTTGAGGGGTCGTTTAAGCCCTAATTTATCACTTTTGTATCCGTTATTACTTAATAGCGTTCCTTTTCACTTTTTAGGTCTCTTGAAAATAAATTGCTTTCGAATGGCACTTATTTGGGCGAAAAGGCGGATATATGAAAAATGGCCAAAGTCAATCGAGACACAATTTCTTTGAAACACAAGGGGACGTGTCGGTGTTATACTTGACGCGTGAGGAGCACATGTTGTGACGATACATTAGCCAAATTGCTTATTTTCAAGTAGCGGTGTCGGGCTTTAAAAGAGTAGGTAAATTCGCCTTTCAGGCGGCCTAGATTTGATCAGGCGTCGAGGCGAAGGGAAGGCGTCACAAGCATAAGGTGGCCTTGTCCTGAATAACGTGGCCAAAGGCGAAACCCTAATGGCGGCGACCGGCGTCACAATCATAAAGGTGGCGCCGCATGATTGTAATCTTATATATAGAATCCGAATTTTTCGATATTTGTGTGTAGTCTTTTGGGTAAAAACCTAAACAGAACAAAATTTGTCTTATGCGGTATTTTAGGGTTCCATACCATATCTTACATCAAGATAAGTGTTTTACTTCATTAATTCAATTATGTCTTCAATTATTTGTGTGTATGCTTGCATGTTCTCCATGTCCAGCTAATTTATTTGTGTGTTTGCTTAGGGAATATGAAACTTAATTATTGAATATTGATTGGTTGTCTCTTATCTTAATTGTTAATGTTCTAATAATGCGATAGGTCATTGATTGTGTAGTTAATGCTTGATTAATCTTTGTGAACCTTAGACTATAGCGCCTAGAGTAGTTGTAGGCTAAACCATCCAAAAAGTACCTTAGAGTTAGAGTCTATAATTCCTAGAGATTTTGTAGACGAGACCCTTTGGTAGTTTCAAAAGTTAGGGACAAAGCATACCCTACGACTTTAGACACCAGCGATTAGGAATATGGACGTGACAATTCAACCATCAATAGGAGATAATTAAGGAGTAATAAAACCTAAGTAAACACAACTTTAAACTCATCATACAAGCACACAATAATTAGACATAGACTACATTCACCTTAGATTAGATAATTAGACAAGTAGAGTAATCGGTAGAAATACCAACCCCCAATCAAACCGAGATTGTTGTACCTTTCCATTTCTATAAAAAACATAAAAAGATAAAAAAATAATCTTCCTCAACCCCAACCTTAGGCGTAGTAACTCCTCACTAGCATTCCTATTCCCCTAGAGAGCGATATCAATACCCGTGGCTTACCCTAATACTACACTACAGCGATTAAGTTCAGCACCTTTGGGTGTTATAAAACTTTTTCAGAAAAGGAGGTTCCTTTGACCACGAGCGGCTTGGCGTGTAGCGTTATCAAGTTTTGGCTGAATAGAATAGCTAGTTAGTAGTCCACCTCATTTAGGTTTCTTTGGCAGTTCCTATAAGTAAATTTTCTTATTTTTAGCTTTCTTAGTAGTCTATCCCCCTTACTCGTGACCTTTGTTAGTAATCCCATCACTTTTCATCATGGAAGGTGATAACCAACCACCATTCATCAACCTACCACCAAATGACCCACCAGGAGGCCGTACTCTTGGTGAATACTGAACCAAGCCACCAGGCTATAGGAACACCATTGAGCTTCCCGACCAAGCCCAAACTACGGACCTACGATCCGACACCATCGGGTTTGTGCAAAGCGGATGTGCATTCCATGGACGTTCCAAGATCCTGTCGGCATCATGGATTTCCTTAAAATTGTCGATTCCATCGACCTTGATGCTACTACTTTCGGGGAGACCGCGGCGTGCGTCTCTTCCAATTCTCTCTACGGGACCAATCTAGTAATGGCTTGGCGACTTCCGTAGGCTCCATCTCAAGTTGGGATTATCTCACCTCTCGCTTCCTTGCTCAATTTTTCCCACCGGGGAGAACCACTAAACTTAGGCGAGACATCTTAACGTTTCAACCAACTTTGGGTGAGTCTCTACACAAAGCATGGACTCGATTCAAGGACTACTCAGTAAACTCCTATCATGGCATTGATCTTTGACTTCAAATCCAAATCTTCTATGACCATATCGATTTCATCACTCGACGATCCATTGATCAAGCGCCGATGGAAGGCTTCAGCGACTTTAATGCGAGAGAAATCTTGGGATATTATAGAAGAGCTTCTTTGATCAAAGCTACGAAGATTGGAATGAATCTCACGGCCTGTAACATGGTTAATGCATATCAACTCCTCTTGAATCTTCGAGCATCCCAGGAGCAAATGAGTGCTATTGAGAGAAGGATTGATTATCTTATGGCAAGGCATAAAGAGCTCCGTGCAAATCCCTTGAAGCTTGATCAATTCCGCCAATTCCACCAACCACTCAACACCTTTTTGAATCCCCAAGTAGGTGAGCAAAACCCAATTGTGAAAACCTGTTCTACTTCCCCAAAACCACTCTCACCAAGCTTTAAGGAACAAATGAGGGAGTACATGGCAGCTCATACGGAGATTAGCAAATTTGAAGAGAGGTTTATAGGCGGAGAGAGGAAATGCAAGCAAAAATGCGAAATGATGAACACGGTAAAAGAATATACCAGGGACAAAGTTCTAGAAAGGTACTAGTAAACAGCGATTGTCCTCAACTTCATTTGTTAACAACATTTCCATTATACACGAGGATGGAAATGTTGAGGTGTAGCGAGGAAATCAAGAGGAGGTCTAAACCTAATGATGAGCGAGAGACATTGAGTACTACCTTAAGCGCAAGTGAAAAACCATTGCAAACCAAGTAAACTTTAGGTACAATGAGGTTCTTAGGAAGCCCTTGAAGGAAGAATGTGGAAAGAAAGTATGACACCTGCCTATGGGACCTCTGTATGAGTTGGTCCTTAAAAAACCATTAACAAAAAAATGAGACACCACGAGAACTTGTTGATACCATGTAGCATAGGTGATATTGATAATATAAATGCCTTAGTTGATCGAGTGCAGTGTGAACATAATGGCATTATCAATTTATAATAAGTTGACTAGGAGAAGCCGACCAAGACCGATCTTAGACTTTCCTTAGCTAATCACTATGTCTACTCGGAGGAATGTGATGGATATTTTAATAGAGGTGGCTAATATCGTTTATCCGATGGATTTCGTGATCATAGATGTTGAGGAAGATAGAAACATGCCACTCATTCTTGGGAAACCATTTCGGCCACGCCAAGGCAACCATCAAATGCGGGGAGGGCATCATGGTACTTAAAAGCGGAAAAGTGCAGCTAGGATACCCATGTCGTTCCAAGATATCCTCTTAAGATCATGGAAGAAGATGCGGGTGAAAGTCCACAAGTCCCTTGTATAGTTAAGAAAGAAAATGAATGATCGGGAAAAAGGGCTTAGAGATTTTATGGTTCAAGGATTGCATGCAACATTGTGGAAGATAAGAAGTTGGAAATAATCCCTTAGATACCAAAGGCACAAAGGAACCCTAAGGAACTTCTAAAAGGGAGAAAAAGTATACGTACAAATCACGGATAAGGGCATTACAAGGTAGAAACAAACCAAGATGGTTTGGGCCTTTTACAATGAAGGAAACCAATCTAAAGGATAACTTGAGTCACCATAATAGGCGGCGTTGGCAAAGGAATCCACGGTAAGCATACAGCGTCTCAGCCCTTTCGGCGAAGGGAAGCGAGGAAGAAGGTAGCGGTAATGAAATCACGTAAGGAGAGCGCGACTCGAGTCTAGCTACAAGACTCATAAATAAAGAAAAGCGCTTAGTTAGAAGCAACCCATGCTTAATTGTTTGCTTGTTAGTGTCATATATTTTTTATTGATTGTTTATTCTCATGTTTAAATTTGTAAAAATGCTTTATTTTGTTTTAACCTCGTCTTAATTGCATATAAAGGTATTTTACATAAAGGATAAGTGTAGGGAGGATTACACCGTTTTTCAAAAGCGCGTGAACATGAGTACAATTAATTAAAAGATAGACATGTGTGTTTGTTCGAGTCAAATGCTTGTATCGAGTCATAATGGATGTTTTGCGAAATTTTTCGATTCTAAAGATGTAAATTTTCGAATTTTTTTCTAGAAATCATGGGACCGGTTTTGTCGGGATAACTTTGGCGGCGTCGGTCATGACACTGACGTTAGGAAAGAGTAAAACAACGATTACTTTTTTTTCTCTCGTTTTACGAGCTATAAATTTTGGAATTTTTCGGTCTTAATTTTCGAAATGCAGTAAACATCCATTCCAATAGCATTATATCCTAGTTTAATAGAGTCTTATATATATTATTACCGCCGATTTTTCTGCAGGGTTTAGTTTGTTTTCTTCAAGTGTGGGGTTTAATTTACTAAGAAGAAGATACATAAGATTGGGAGGAGCTTTTCACGCATACATTCTTCTTGGAAAGGATTTAACCACCACTTTACACGGATCCTACCGAGCTAATCGGGATAGTATTAGTTTCTTTCGTTTTTAATTACCTTCTTTTATCAACTTTGATACTTTCGGGGAACATTGGGGACAATGTTCAGTTTAAGTGTAGGGAGGAAAATAAAACGGGAACTTTGAAACTATGCTTATCCTTGATTATTTGCTTTGTCCAATTGTATTTGTGTAATAAACCATGAGAAAATGTCGGTTAGGGTAATTTTGGCACAAAATTTTTAATTTTTCATGACATATAAGAGTGGGCCATTAGTCTTAATAAAAGCGTCTCACGGATAGGAAGTTGCATGACTAGCACAAAACCCTTTACCACTTAAATTCCACCCAAAATGTGAGGATCACCCTTAGATTAGTAGGAATTAAAGCATTCATCTTTAATGCTTAGAGTGTGAACGGTAGTATATTAGATTCTAGAACTTGTTTTGTGATGCATCCGAGAGATGCTAGTAAGACTACACATGTGTAGTTAGGAATAACTAAATGATAAGAGGCATTAGGATAACCCTTGTTTGATACGTATTATAATTACTTCTTCCACATCGGTTGAGTAATTCCCCCACACCCCTTGCGTTGTACTACACTTTTAGTACACGATACCCTAGTTAACCCTAGAGCCTATCCTTTTATCGGTTCTCTTGATTTTTCGGTTTTCCGGAATATCAATGAAGAGCATTGTTTACCCACCAAATGTACAAATCGCCTTAGCCTACCTTGTATGCACTCACTTTTAGTGCATTATTGTTATCACCCTAAACCCTTAGTTCAATTATCTAGTTGCTTGCATGAGTTGCTAAGGAGTCATATCCTTTGTACACAGTTTTGGGACGATTGGGACTCATGGGAAAAGTTAAAGTTTATATGAAATGCGGAAGAAGGCGTTAAATTCAAATTCCCTTTATTTGCATAATAATGTACTCCAAGTGTTTTGATCTTTTCAATTGGGTCAAATTAGTGTTAGAGTAATTAAAAACTCAAGTGTAGGGATGTGCCTATAAATCCCTATCATTTTGATGTTACGGTAGAGGATGGTAGAGTAAAAGTGTATGCAAAAAAAATCGAAAAAATTAGAAAGGAAAAAAGAAAAAAAATAGAGTGTTAAAAAACATACGGGCTACCATCCTACATCTATCCTTTAAATTTATGTTTGTTTGTTTCAGTTATCTAGAGTTTAGAGTGTCGAGTCTTGGCTTAGCAAGGCCATTCTTCGTATGCTTGTAACATAGAGATTTTTGACTTGCCACCACTAAATAGCCTATCCACCAAACCCTTTGTTTCCCTACCGTAAGCCTAACATTACAACCCTTTAAAGACCTCTTTGATAGTCTTTCCTGTATACAAAGCGATGGAGGTTAGATCTATTCTCAAGCCTATGGTAATCTATGTACTAGGACCGGTTAATGAGTGTTTATCTTCCATTTCCAACTTGTTATATTTCATATACACTAGAGAGATGTGAGTATCCAAACACCCCATGTGAGGTGCTAGTATGTAATTTTCGTGCTTGTTATGACTTTTCGGGGCTTATATGTGTTGTGGATTGTTTTAAACCAATGCTTCATGACCCCAAACTTATAAATTAATTGGCTAAAAGCACATTTGCTGTAAGCCCTTATTTTGACCACTTTTATATCCGTTACTGCTTAATTTCGTTTATTTTCACTTTTTAGGTCTCTTGAAGGCAAATTCTTGGAATGGCACTTATTTGGACAAAAGCGCGGATATCTGAAGAAAATGGCCAAAGTCAAGAATCGGACACTTTCAGCTGTGAAACACAAGGGGCGGCGTCGAGGTGTTATTTGCTCGCCCGTCGGAGCACATGTTGTGACGATACAATAGCCAAATTGCTTATTTTCAAAGTGGCTTGATTAAAGGGGGCTTTAAAAGGTAGATGAGAAGGCTGAAGAAAGAAGGGCGGTACGTCCTGAGCATAAGGCAGCGTCGTCCAGCTAACGTGGCCAAGACGAAACCTAATGACTGACCGGCGGCATCACAATTCATAGGTGGCCAGCCGTCGGTGTAATCTTATATATAGAATCCGAATTTTTCAGTTTTCAGAGAGTAGTCTTTTGGAGTAAAAACCTAATTGAACCAATGCTGTCTTATGCAGGTATTTTAGGGTTCCATACCATATCTTACATCAAGATAAGTGTTTTACTTCATTAATTCAATTATGTCTTCAATTATTTGTGTGTATGCTTGCATGTTCTCCATGTCCGGCTAATTTATTTGTGTGTTTGCTTAGGGAATATGAAACTTAATTATTGAATATTGATTGGTTGTCTCTTATCTTAATTGTTAATGATCTAGTAATGCGATAGGTCATTCGTTGTGTAGTTAATGCTTGATTAATCTTTGTGACCTTAGACTATAAGCATAGAAGTAGTTGTAGGCTAAACCATCAAGAAGTACCTTAGAGTTAAAGTTTATAATTCCTAGAGATTTTGTAGACGAGACCCTTTGGTAGTTTCAAAGAGTTAGACAAGCATACCTACGACTTTAGACACACAGCGATAGGAATAAGGCGTGACAATTCAACCATCAATAGGAGATAATGGGAAGTAAAACAAGTAAACACATCTTTACTCATCATCTGACACACTAATTAGACATAGACTACATACACCTTAGATTAGATAAGTACACAAGTAGAGCAATCGGTAGAAATACCAACCCCCAAATCCAAACCCCGAGATTCGTACCTTTCCATTTCCTAAAAAACATAAAAAAGATAAAAAATAATCTTCCTTAACCCCAACCTTAGCGTAGTAACTTCTCACTAGCATTCCTATTCCTAGAGAGCGATATTATAACGTGGCTTACCCTAATACTACACTACAAGCGATTAGGTTCCTTTGCTAGGGGTGTTATAAAACTTTCGAAGAAAGGAAGTTCCTTTGACCTAGAACGGCGTGTGTAGCGTTATCAATGACCACAACTTATGAATTAATTAGCTAAAAGCACATTTGCTTGAGGACAAGCAAATACCAAGTGTAGGGATATTTGATAAGGTTTTAAAATGTACCTTTTGGTCATTTAAATACTTATTTGATCACTTTTGTATCCGTTATTACTTAATATCGTTCCTTTTCACTTTTGCATTGTGTATCTTGAAGGCAAAATGTTGGAATGACACTTATTGAAGACGAAAAGCGAATATCACGAAGAAAATGGCCAAAAGTCAAGAATGTGAGACACTTTCGGTTCTTTAGGCTGAAGGGGCGTCGGTGTTATCTGCTTGACTGTCGCATCACTTTGTGTGACTTCGATACAACTAAGTGCTTATTTACAAGAGTAGCGGGTCGAGGTTTAAAGTAGGTGGTCATAACTCAAGCGGCCTAGATTTGATCTAGGCGACATCGAGAGGCTGAAGGGGCAATCCGAAGCATAAGGTAGCCCAGCGTGCTTAAGTGCGTGGCCAAGGCGAAACCACAATGGCGGCCGACCCGGCGTCACAATTCAAAAGAATTGTGGCAGAGTCGCGTATGTATCTGTTGGATCGATGTACTCAACAAACTAACTTAAATATCTTGTTTAAGGTTTAACAACCTCGGATAAATCTAAGTTATTAACAAAACACGAGCAAACTCTATGTCTCCAAATTTATAACAAAGCTATGAAGAATAACTTTTATTATCAACTCATCCCTTATTATCTGATACTTCCAACAACTCTAAGAATATCGAACTTCTCTAAAACTCTAAATAATAACTTGTAAGTAATTTTCTAATGCCAATCTTGGGATCCTTTTATAGGCTCAGATATATAATTAGGTTTTACAATTTGTATCCTATATGCGACAAGTAATCTAATCTTGAATGTTCGAATTACAAGACTTTCTATAAGCGATATAGCAGTTCTTTGTTCTTGCATTACTTTGACTTTGTGTCAGATACTTTGACTTTATCTTTAGCGATTACTTTGACTCTTTGACTTTTCCCGGTACTTTGTAGTTTTAGTACTTTATCAATCTTGATTACTTTGTCAATCTTGACACTTTCATATCCCAACATCCTCCCAACATGAATTCTACTTGTTTGACTTCAAGTTCCTTGTGAATTATCTTTATGACTTCATCTTTAAGGAATGATTGTTTCTATGTTTTGAATTTTATCTTTGTAGTTTTGTGCTTGTCAAAGTATCTTTAGAATTATTCTTTCAGGCATTATCCACAAGCTCCATCTTTTCGACAACAATCAACATATGACAATTTGTACATTAATTAGTTTAAGTTGCATATATTCTCATCACTTCGGTATGTTAACTCTGTGAGAGGTGAATTATTAAAAATTTAATGGATTTAGATCTCTTTACCAAAGCCATTAACTCTGGAGTAGCCAAATGTTTTTGTGTGTAAGACCATGGTACATTGATAACCATATGATTTTTAGCAAATCATCGCTATCAACAATTTGAGTTGTCTTTACCAAAAGTTGTACCATACGGACTAGTTAGTTCTTATATCTAATGGTGAACTAATTACCAATAATGGTTTTTCCACAGCCTTTACCACAAGCCATTTTTCTTGTGGGCTGCCACTCTTCACATTAAGCGATATGGTGAGTTAATTACCATACAACTTATTAGCAAGTTGTCAACTAAGCAGTTTGACATATCTTTACGAGCCATTTCTCATGGATTAGCCAATCCTTTTGTAACCATGGTGGATTGATGACCTATTGATGTTGCCATCTCAAAAACCATTTATTTTATTCACCCTTTGTTTCAAAATATTTGTTACTTAACAAAGGTTCATCCAAAAATCCTTAGCGGTTAAAAGCTGCAAGTAGTACTTTGATGAAATCTTGTTTGATCGCGATACTTTGAATAAAGTCTTGATTTATCAAAATAATTTATTCAAATAAGATTCATACGGTTATTCATCCACATGATAGTAGTCTAGTTGATAAGCAGTTGATAACCATGCAAGCAGTTTCATTATCCTCTTCTACTTCCATTCCATGCTCTAGCATCCTCCTCATAAGCTCAACTGTAAGAGGGTATCTTCTATCTGCAAACATGTGAATCATTGTTCCATTCTCGACTCTAAAACATGTACACCGGATTCTTCAAAGAATCTCCGGTAGACAATTTCCCAATTCTCTTGATTCTTCCAAATCATCATTGCTTTGCTCTTTGATTTCCCACCGCAGTCGTGAGATCTCCAAGCGAGAACCAAACCAATTCCTTAATGGATTATGTTCAGTAAGCTGCACCACATGATATAATAGAATAGATCCACTCTACATCTATGATGTGCAATAAATCCATATCTGTTGAACACTCTAAAACTTTCATCTTCTTTATGAAACACGGATAACTTCCTTCTTTGGATGCACAACTTCAAAGCACTAATCACGAGATCTGTTTATCTTCATGTCAGCATCTTCTTTAGAATATTCAAAATCTACTACTCTGAGATAATTTCTTAGTTCATCTCTAGTCTCAGATCTTAACTCAACTTTTTCTTTCTTTGAGAATTGTACATCTTCAACTTAGTTTTTAGTTTTCTTTTTAAACTTTTCTTTCTTTACGCTTTGGTCAAGTAGCTTCATCTCTAAAATCTTTGATGCTTTCAACATGTTTCTTATAAGCTTCCCTAGGACATCATACAATCTTTTCATTTCAACATAATTTAACCTCTGCAATCCTTTATACCCTTGACTTTTTAAATAAGCCATCATTGCATTTCTGTCTTTAGCTTTATTTGGTCTTCTTGGTAAGAATCTAACAGGAATAAGTGACTCTAATGATTCATCAGCTTCAGCATTTAATTCCTCTTGCAACTTTTTAGTTGCTTCTCTACTCTGAGCCTTGACTACGAGCTTCTCTATCTTTAGATTTAATTCCTCTTGAAGCTTTCTAGCTGCTTGTTCATTCAAAGCTTCTTGGCAGCTCTTATCGTGCTAAAGTTAGTTTCTTCTTCTTTACTTCTACCAAAACACCTTTCCCTTTATTCTTAGGATCAGTGCGGGGTTGAGAACTCTTTGTTGTTCCTCTTGCACTCTGGAATACTAACACCACCGCGGTTGTGATAAACCTTGCAACATTCTGACAATGGTTTCATCATCACTACTGATATGAATAGGTTTGGGTGTATCTTCTTCTTCTTGTATAGGTTGAAGGACCAACAACTTCTTCATGCAGGTTGTTGAAGGACCGGCATCCTCTTCAAAGTCCAACAACCTTGGAGTTAACAATTCTTGCCTGTAGGATCCTTGTTGTTGTTGATACTTTGATCTTGATTACCTTGATCATCGGTACTTTTATTTGGAACATCAATAACTTGTTCCTCGGTTCTTGAATATCATTCTTGGTCTTTTCATGTTGCTTGTACTTTGGGTTCATTCTCATAACAACATCTTCAAATTCTCTTCTTCTAAATTCCTCCCGATTGGACGAGAAGATTGTTGGTGAACCTTTTGGCGTTTGGGTTTCTTAGACTGCCTTTGCTCCTTCTTCTTTGATTTGACCCATATACGATGATGTTGAACCAAAGGCCAAACAAAATTCTTGAGCTTTCTAAACTTGAGCTTCAATTTCTTAATCTGCTTAGCTTGAGCCTCAGTAGTCTTTTTCAACAACCAACTCCTTGTCAACACATAATTATCAATGTTAAACCTTGAGGGGTATAGTATGTGAATCATCTCCTTGAATTGGTGAATGTTCCTACGGTTGAGAATCAGAAACGGATCTTTGTGGAGATGGAGAAGGTGAAACTACAACATCTTCTTGAACCGTGCTTGGGGAAGCGATTACCTTGTGGAGATGCAGTGCCCTTCTGCGAGATCGCGGCACTTTGAAGTCGGTACTTGCGGATCGTTACTTGCGGTCGCGATATCTTCATTATCTTCATCTTCTTCGGCTATCATTTCGAATAGCGAACAACTTCCATAACAAAGTAGTTAAGGGGTGTACTTCCGATTGAATAAATCCACTCTTCCTAGCCATAAATGAGTGAAAAGGGTGTTACGCAGCTTGTTGAAAA
>OU343216.1:88729764-88756225 GCA_910596185.1 Chrysanthemum makinoi
GATCAGCATCTGCATAGGCTGTTAGTGACATACCGGTGTCCTTCGGGTACCAAAGTCCCATATTGATGGTTCCTTGGAGATACCTAAAGACCCGTTTAACCGCTTCAAGGTGCTTTTTGGTTGGCTTAGCCTGGTATCTAGCACACATGCATACAAATAACATAATATGTCTCTGTCTGTGAGGTACATCAAGGATAAAATCATACTACGATATTTCGTTTGATCTACCATGATCCCTGAGTGATCCTCATCCAGTTTTGTACGCTCTATCATGGGAGTGTCAACAGGGTCACAAGAATCAAATCCAAATTTCTTTAAAATCTCATTTGCATATTTAGATTGATTTATAAAAATGCCTCTGAGACTTTGTGAAATTTGTAATCCTAAGAAAAATGACATTTGTCCCATCATTGACATTTGAAATTTGGAGCCCATCTCCTTAGAAAAATGGTCACATTCATTGGGGTCAGTCGATTAGCCAGGAAGATTCTGATTGCCTCGATACGTGCAACTAGAGCAAATGATTCTTCAAAGTCAATACCCTCCTCTTGACGGTATCCTTTTGCAACCAATCGAGCCTTGTTCTTTAATACATCACCATGCTCATCAAGTTTTACTTTGAAAATCCACTTTAGAGTAATGATTATAACACAGTTAGGAGCAGGTACTAATTCCCATACATCTATTCGATTCAACTCATGAATTTCTTCTTGCATGGTATTGAACCAGCTGTCTTCATTCATGGCAGTTTTGGCGTCCTTTGGTTCGATCTTAGACAGTACGGAGTTGAAGAAGCACCATAAGGCATCAGTTGCAAGTTGTTTACGAGTGGATACTGGACGAGAGGGATTTCCAATTATGTTTTCCAATGGATGTCCATTTTCTAAGGTGTTCGTGTGGTAGTTGTTGAGGAACTGAAGTAGCAGAGTCGTTTTCTCCTGATGAAGATGGTTCTGACGATGGTTCAGGAGAAAATATGTTCTCAAAGGGGCATCTTCGGGAGTAGCAAAAGGATTATCTCCATCATAGGTGCCAGACACAATTCCATGATGTACACTTGATGATTGATGATTTGTTGATGAGGCAATTGATCAGCGGCGCTTCTTGACTTAATGACATAGAAGCTGAAGGGTTAACTTCATTGGCGAGGGATAAGAGCCCTCTGTTGATGGAATTGACAAATCATTAGCAATTGGCTCATAGTGTTCATCAAACATTGGATCAAACAATTTCTTCAAATAATCTTCAGAAGGAGGTACATAAGGAGTTCTTGGTGAGGGATTTAGTACAAGAGTAGAACCGATGGGACTACTTGATGAAGGTTGAGATCGGGTCCGAACTGGATTGTCCTGGAGCCATTTGCCCGGACAACTCATCGAACGTGACATGAATAGTTTCCATGATATCTCGAGTTCTTTTGTTGTAGATTCGATAACCCTTCTTGTTCGATGCATAACCTACAAAAACTCCAATGTCCGCCTTAGCTCTTAATTTACCTAAATCTTGACCGTCATTCGTTGGATAGCACAACGCACCAAACCCACGAAGATAGGAGAGATCAGGTTTTCGTTTATGGACAAGTTCGTATGAAGTTTTTCCATGAGATGTGTATATGAGGGAACGATTTTGGGTGTAGCAAGCAGTGGCAATGGCTTCCCAGGAGAAACATTGGAACCTTTGAATAAATTAGCATTGTTCTTACGGCTTCCACAAGAGTTCGATTTCGTCTTTCAACTACACCGTTCTGTTGAGGAGTTCGTGGAACACTTCTTTGATGAATGATTCCACCACTTTCATAAAATTGACTTAAGTCTTTGTTAACGAACTCTGTGCCATTGTGCATTCGAACAATTCTAACCGTATTGTTAAGTCTAACTGAAGGCTTGATAAGTTTGATGATGACATCTGGAGTTTCATCCTTTGTCTTCAAAAACTTTACCCAAGTAAATCGAGAGTAGTCATCAACAAAGACTAAAATATATTTCTTCCCATTTATCGTTTGCACTCTCATTGGTCTGCACAAATCTATATTAAGGGTATGCAGAACTTCCATTACTGAGTTTGTGGGTTTGGGTTTGTGGGCATATTTCTTGCTTTTCCCAATTGGCATCTTTGAACAACGATGATCTTTTTCATACTTTAATCTGGGTAAGCCTCTTACAAGATCCTTTCTGGAAAGATTATTAATGGTGCCGAAGTTCAAGTGATTGAGACGGCGATGCCATAACCATGATTTTTTTTAAGCCTTTGACAACAAGCAGATTGGAGAAGACTTCATCATGTCTTCGATAGAGATGGTGTATAGATTTGAACCACGAGTTCCTCTTAACAGTTCCACACCATCAAGTTCTCTAACGAAACAAGTATGTTTTCTAAATGCCACTTCTAGATCGGAATCACAGAATTGACCAACAAAAAAAAGTTATGACCAAGACCTTCAACATAATATACCCTGGAGATTACACTATTGCCAACAACATAGTCTCCATAACCCATAATTGCACCAAAATGGTCGTTCCCTAATCTAACAGATCCGATGAATTTACTCACGAATTTCATGAGCATGCGATCTCCAGTCATATGCTTGGAACGGCTGAGTCCGGTACCCGCGAGCGATTTGAACGATCTGCGGTTGAAACAGACAAGAATGGATAATTAGATAATTGGGATCCCCATGCAAGAATGGGTTCCATTTGGTTAGTAACAGTGATTGGAACACCCACATCAGAAGTAGAAACAATGGAATCATCAGGAATAGATGGAGTGCTAGTTTCCATATTTGACCTATTCAGAGTATGTTCACTTCTTAAAGGAATAGTTACCAGTAGGCATCCATTTTCTAATGGGCATTGACTTAGCAAATTTAGGGCAAAACTCATTAAGATTAAACTCACGACCAGTAGGTATCCATTGATAACCTATATTACTAAATTTTCTTCTTGTGGGTTTCCAATGTTTTCTAACTTTCTTTCGCCTTTGCCTTTTAGCCTTCTTAGCTTGATTTTTGATATTAACAATTTTAACTGGGCATTTAACAGCATTAATCAAATCATTCACACCACATTCATGATTAGTAACAGAAATTAAGCAGTCATCATTACATGGTTTTGCGAGATAGTAGCGAATTGAATTAATTACTGATGCGCTTATAGCAAATACTAGAATCAACACGATTCGTTTTATTCAACTCAAACTTAGTGTTCCTAGGGTGGTCTTCTACTCTCTTCCAATGCACATTCTTAGCTTGCGAGGTCCTATCTTGCTTTGTATTGCACAAGGCTTTGACCGCTTGCTTTTATGTCACTTGATTACTCTGTAGAGGGAATTATAGGAACATTAGTTGGTTGAGCTACTTTTGCATTCTGAACTAGGCGTGCGGGGATCTGAACTACTTGTAGGCACTTTAGAGTTCACTTTCTTAATATTGGGCATAGAATGGGTTGCATACTTGGAACTAGGCATAGAACAAGGCATCACAACTTTATCTTTCGCACCTAAGGATTTAGGACATGTTGCTATTAAACATTCTACGACTCTTGAGATCGTTTGGCCTGAATGCAAGCAAACCTAATTTCTCTATTAAGTGGCTTATTTATGAAGTCCTCTTCTACAATCTCACGGAGACATTCTAGACTATCCTTAAGGTGAGAAAATAGTTATGAAACACAAGTTCGTTATTTCTAAGATGAGGAGGAATGTATTTACTTGATCACATTATATTTGCAGTCAGCAGATGACTTTGATGCAACATTCTCATTAAAGACAAGTGGCATTTTCCTTTTCCTGACTCTTGATTCTCAATTTCCTTTTGTAAAGGCGTTATTTTTAGTTGTTCTTGTCACGAGTGACTTTCATTGAATCATATAACTCTTTAAAGTGTCGTTTAACTTTTCATTTTCTTCTAGAAAACTCTCATTTTCCTTTTGTAAAACATTAACCAAGTTTTGAAGATGAAAAGTTTGAGAACGAGAATATAAAGGAGGAGGCATTTGGGAGCCAGACATGTTGTTCTTTTTACCCTTTAATTGTGAAATTTGGGCTTTCAACTTTTCGATCGTGTTACAATGAGCCTTGAATCATGTTCGTCACATTTGTTTATTTCAAAAGTGCATCAAACACTGGAACATTTGAGGATGTCTTGATGTTTGAGGTTTTGACATTTTCCTTGAGATGTTGATATTTTAGTTTCAAATCAAAATGTTCAACTTCTAGCTTAGAAAAGTGTTTTACCAAATTATCGTGATCATCATGGTCAATTTTCTCATTTAGTTACGAGTTTTTGTTTTCAAGCTCAATGACACGATCATGGGAAACTTTCAAAGCAACAGATTATTCATGAAATTGAGAAACAGTAATAGAATGCTTAGTATCGATATAAAACACATCTTTAGCCACACAACTTAATACTAAGTTCTCATTTAGGATATGCAAATTCTTCCTTTCAATTTCATTATATTTGAGTTCCCGTTCATAATCATTGACTTCAACAATTATTGCATCAAATTCCTTTTCCATTTCTTTAATATCCGAGTTTATCCCCTTTTGAAGACTTTCAAATTGACCTTTTAATTGTTTAAAGAAAGGCATGACCTCAGTTAAATAGCATTCTTTAGTTTGCTCAAAAACCCTTTCCCCTTCAGTTATCCTTGTAGGTGTGATTCTCTTATTACATGTCTTCTTAAAATCAACGAATAGTTGATAAACAACATATAGGCTGATTAAGGTCTTGCTATTAGTGGCAATAGTTCTAGGAACTAAATGCATTGGTGTATTGGGAGGATACATAGTAGCTGCAGGCACTTTCCTAAGGGGAGAGTTTGTTTCAACAAGTACGTTTGCTTTTTGCTTATCCATGTCTTTCTTCCAAAAAATTTGTTCTGTGGTTAATTGAGTTTGAGGCTTAAACCTGTTCAGGGAGATCCACTTTTCTTTTGTGTAATCATGGGGTTTGATCGTTATGTTATTCTTTTTACACTTAGGATCTTCTAGTTTCTTATCCATTTTCTCCCTAGAGGCATCTTCTAATTTTCTATCCTCTTTCGTGATTCCAATACATGAAGGTGTTTGCCTAGGATTAAGGATCTCATTACCATCATATACAATCTTATGGAAAGCTTTAGCTCTTTTACAATACTCGGGATTTAGTTCCTCTACTAGGGGAATACTGTGCTTATCGCTTAGGACTCTATGCTTAGTGATCATGTGGCGTCGAATGGTGTTCCCTTGTACTACAACTTATTTTCAAGCTTGTTTTTCAAAGTTTTTAGATTAGAAAAGTCATTCAAAGTTTTGATTCCTTAGCATTAAATTCTTGTTTAAGCACTTTAACATTATCTTGAAGCTCTTGCTTTTGCTTAATAGTTTTAGAAAGCTTTTCTTGTAAGGAGTTTAACTCTTGTTTTAACACTTCTTCTCTAAAATTACTATTTCTAATAATTGTACGCATTTGGTCATCCATTTCCTGCTCACGGCTAGTTAACTCAAACTTAGCACGTTGTTCATAAATAGCAACTTGTTCTTTATAGGTATTCAGTTCAGAGATAACAAAATCATCAGGGGCACATGCAGTGTATTCATCAAAAATATAGTCATCATTAACTGCAGATGATACATCATTTGGTACAATCTCACTTTCACTTTGTGTCACATATTGATCATATGGGACAGTATTACTATTATCCTCATTATCAATATCTGATTCATAAGTTTCAAGAGATTGTACTTCGTCATGTATCTTTTGCTCATCCACCTCATCGTATAGTTTTAATACCTCTGAGATGATTGATTCTTTGGATGGACCAGCTTGTTGTGGTGAAGAGACCTTTGGAGAGACCATAGGTGAGATGCTAGCCATGAAGATTGTATGCAGGCGTAGGTTCATCATCGACATCGAGAATCAAATGCATCACAATCGCAACTTGAAGGCATTTTGATGATTGTGACCTATATTCTGAATTGGTTGCTCATCCACATCAGCATCATATGTCTTAGCATTCCCTTCGCAGAAACAACAACTCCTCTTCATCCAAAGCTGCTCCATTACCCTGAGCTTGCACAAGCAACATCTTGTCTCTGAAGTATTCGCATTCTGCAGAGGCGTTTTGGAGATGTGCAGATCCTCGCAATATGTCCCTCACCACCACAGTTGTAGCATTTGATTGGATTTGATTTCCCTTGATTGGCATTTCTTCCACGATTCTAATTAGTCACATATCCTCCACTTACTCCAGTATTACCATAACCTGCTCCAATCATCCATTGTTCATACCGTCTTCCTTGCACCTTCTGCACTACTACCTTACCATCTTTGACAGTAGCTTGATTGTGTGGATTGGATCTTTGTTATGAGGTTATTGTTGGTGTGTGGAGTGGAATTCATATTTTGACTAACCATGAGAGCCAGTTGATTGATGAAGTTTTCCATGAGTGTGTTTGAGTCCGGAGGCTTATATCTTTGGATCGGGGAATGAGCTTGTAAATACCATTACCCGTGGGTATGACTTGAGAAGCTTTGGTGGTAATTCCAACATTGGTGTAAAAGGCATGAATCATTTGTGAACTTGTTTCTCCTTATTTAGATTTGAACTGTTCAAGAATCCTTCGTTCAAACATAGCATGTCTCTCATTCTGAAGAAGGAAGGCATCTGATTGCTCATAGTTGATGTTCTTTAATCCTTTGGTTAGCTTCACAGAGGTGACAAATTTGTGCCATTCGGGATTCATGTTGTTCACAAACTTTGAGTTCAACTGAATATTTGGCATGGTCATTTTGAAGTTCCTCATGTCATTTACAAGCTTGTGGAATCTCACGTAATATTCATAGACACTTTCTTCTGGTTTCATCTTAAAATGCTCAAACTCATCATTCAATTGTGTTAGCCTTAATAGTTTTTATTAGAAGTGATGGTCATTCACATTTAGGAACTTTGTAACGTGTGTTAGATATCGTGCTAGAATAGTCAAAGGGCTCATGGATTGGGCTAAGCTAAATGGTTAGACGTTTAGTTAAGTTAGCCTTGTATAAGTTCATGTAACCCAATCCATGTCCAAGCCCATCTCACGGCCCATGGCCAAGCCTTAGGGCATCATCTCTCTTACTATAAATACCCCTCAAGTATGTCATTTGAGGGGTGTGCTTGAGTGTGTGTGTGTGTGTTTTTCCTTGAAGCAATATACAACTTATTGTTTTCATCTTCTTTCCTTTATCTCTCTAAATACATACACGAGTTACACATCTTATGTCACCATCTCATCTTTCTTTCTTTCTTATTTACGCATATTGTGTTTGGTTTCACGTGTTCATATTGTGGTATAAGTGTTGGGTTTGTGATAAGGTTGATATATCTTAGGTCCTACAATTGGTATCAATCGCCTAACAATGGTTTAGGAGTGTTTGTGTTTGTTTTGAAGTGTTGAATGCTTATTCAGCGTATAAGCTCACGTTTAACATATTTGTCACGCTAAAGCTTTAATTTTTGCAATTTAAAATTCAAGATTCTTGTGGTTTAAGGTTTATTTGGTGCTAAAGTTTGAGTTTTTTGCAAAAGTTGAAGCTTTACAGCGTTTTGGTTAAGTTTTTAACTCGTATTTGGTTCTTTGGTCATTTCTACTCGTAACTTTTCTAAGCACTTTGGGTGAAAAAGGTCAACATTTTTGGGTTATTCGAGTGTGTTTTAAGGCTATCATTGCAAAAGAAATCATTTGAATCGTTGGAAATTTCTTACGCGTAGAAGTCAAAAGTCAAAACCCTAGTTTTCTACTCATAACTTTTGGTGAAGAATCTTGAGCTTTACGGTTACTCGGTGCTTCCCTCACTTGGATAAGTGTGTGGAACACTTCGACTTGTGGATATCCCTATTTGTGGCGGTGTAAAGGATTTTTGGTTATTAACCTAAGTTTACGCATAAGCATAAACTCTTACGAGTAGAACTCTGCGCATAAGATCACACTTACGCGTAAGGTTTTACGACTAAGTTTTTTTGTCTACGCATAAGCCTAAAGTTACGCGTAAGATACTTTCTACGCCTAAGGAATCCTCGCCTAAAAATCCTGCCTAAGATCCTACGCCATAAGATCCTACGCTAAGCTTCCCACGCATAAGATCCTACGCCTAAGCCATCCTACTGCGTAACCATTTCCTACTGTAACTTTCTCACGTTTCTACACCTAAGCTCTTTCTACGCATAAGGTTTAAAATTAAAAAAAAATTTAAATTTGGCGGGAAAACTTGAGTAAAATTTAAATTTTTGAGGAGACTAAACGTTCAATTTTTCGCGAGATTCAAATTTTGGTTTAACTGTGAAAATTTTGGTCAAAATTCAAATTTTTGGGCCTAAATTCAAATTTTTCGGGTCAAATTTGGCGTCAAAATTGTCATAACTCAAAATTTTCATACGTCCTTAGAATTGATTTTTATAGTGAATTTCAAATTTTGGGCGAAAATTTTTTAGAACCAAGGTTACGAGTACGACTTTCAGAAAAACCTCAAACGGCAATATCTTCTACAACACAACTCCTTTATCGTTGAATCGATCCTACATCAACTTTATCATAACATACCTTCATCAATGGCAACTCAAGAAGATCGTCTCATAACTGCTTTCTTAAAAGGATTCTTCAATGAAGTAAACATTAGTCCCACTACACCAAATAACAACAACCAATGGATTTCATCGTATAATCCGCAGTTTGCTCAACCGAGTATGCATATGGGTCAAGAAGGACAAATGGTTGATGTTATTGGGAATCAGAATGGATTTGCTACGGGTATACAAATGGGGAATCGGATGCAATATGCGAGGGCGGTTTGGTGGACATCAAGGGGTCAGATTGTGAATCGAATATGAGATCTCAACATGGGAATAAGCTGTTATATGACTTACTGTAGAATGCTACCCCAGAACCTCAAAGCCAAAATTCAGGTTATTTTAGTTCAGAATCTAGTTTCAAACGGCATCGAAGCTTGAAAGGCTCGTTACATGTTGATGTTAGCAGAAAGAAGAGTTGGGAATTGAATTGGCGATGCGAATCGCATTCATGAATCCAAGACGGGCGAGATAAAGCAAAAATACTGCAACCTCCAGTCATAGAATCAATCCGCAGGACACAACATCAAGTCGTACTTTTGATACACCTCCAGTCTATGACACAGATCCACTCAATGAGGTACCAAATTATAGTAATGTTGCTATCGGTTTACTCATGAGGAACGGCGTGCGTGACATCGGCACCTACTTATGATACATACATGGACAATCCGGTTGTAGCAATACTAACTCGAAACTCCAAATGTGGATCCTAGTGGAGGCTGTGGCACAAAATCCGAGACGATGAGGAAACTTCAGCGCTTATTTTGAATCATTAATCAATAATTGTGGTATTGAGATTGAGAAAGTGAGTAAAGGTCAATCGCGATATTAAGGCCGCGAATGCCAAATTGACCGCTAAGCTTGAGAGTTACAAGGAGAACGCAAAAGCCTTTGAATTTCAGAAAAACAAAGAATCGAAATTAGAAATTGGTTATCGAAATTTGGTTTCTAAAGAAAAACTATTGCAAATCAAGTACAACACACTCGATGTGAATTTGAACTTGAAAATTAAATCTTTAAACAAGGAAATTTCTGATTTAAATAACCAACTTTCTAAACAAAAAGAAATGTTTTCTAATCTTGAAAAGAGAAGAAGCGGAGTTGATTCTGATTTTTCAAAACGAGAAGATTCTCTTCTTGATGAAATTCTTGATAAAGCGGAAAAAATCAAAACATTGGACAATTTGCTTCTTACAACGGGTCATTCAACTAAATCAAACAAGATGCTTTCTTACCAAGTAAATCCACGTTTTCATACTTCACATAAGATGGCACTTGTAGCGACCCTTCTTCGTTTCTCAAGAAGCTCGAGAAATCTCGAGAATGTGTTGCACAATGGAAAACCTTTGCATAAACCCATAATTGTGCATGATTCTCTTGAAACATTAGAACTATCTAAGGAGAGCAGAGAAAGAATGAAACAAAAGGTCCGGAAATCAAACCTATTGACTATAACAAATGGAACAAACTTTCTGGAATTACTTTTGTTAATCAAAAAGAAAAGTCAAAGTTTTCCATCACACCAAGTGTTTCAAACAAAGAGTCAACACTTGTTTCAAAATCTGTTTCAAAACCAGTCGTTGTCTCAAAATCTCTTTTGAACATTGAACAAATGTCTTCAAACAATCCTTTTAACACAAGTGATGCGAGAAGTATTTTAGACAATGTGAAAACTAGAATTTGGATCTACAAGACACTGTAAAAACTAAAACCACTATTACTCCAAACAACTGGTTCTCTAGTTTTGACATCGAACAAAGAAAGTTTTTTGAAACTCAAATTGCCCCTCAGTGGCATCGGTCTGAGGGTAATTCATTGAACAAGCATTTTTGAAAGAAGCAGTGACTTTGTCAAGGACCATAAATCCACTGGTAAAGCAAGCTAATGACGATTGTTGAACACATCAAAGTTTTGGAAAATTTAAATGACTTTCTCTTGAAGATGTTCGACTCTTGATATCATGTCCATCATTTTGCAAACATATTACATCGAAGATCATGAAAGACTCAAGTCTGAGACCTCCGCAATTGTTTCAAAATATGAAAAAGCTCTTGAAAAACTTGAAAAGCGTGTCCTATTTTAAACAACTTGATCGAAAATCGAGGAATGCAAGTATGACAAAGCTGTCGTATGGCGTGCTTACAAGGACATGAAAGAGCAAAATGATCTTTTGAGGGCTCAGCTTTGGAATGTCAAAAGGAAAGGTGTGGATACTAAGTTTGCAAAACCATTGAGTGAGGAGAAAACAAATGTTCCCAAACCGGTTTCCAAACCAAAATGTCATTTTCTATGCACTCCTCCAAAAGTCAATGAGAAAAATGATTTGTCAAAAAGCAGATCACTCCACAGTCCTGCCATTATTAAAGAAATTATCAAAAGTTTTGAGAAAGAAAAAGCGTTCTTTGAAACACCAAAAGTTATTTCACCTGGCATTTCTAGGAATAGTACACGGAATGTGATCAAAAATCCAGTTAAAGAATTTGTTGGTTCAAGCGACATGGTCAACAATCACTATCTAGAAGAAGCTAGGCAAAAGGCACGGACTTCGAAAAGACGAAATTTTAGGTGCAACATCTAGGGTGATGAATTCTACAAGATTTCAAGGCACTTCTAGTAGTAGTAAACCATTACCTAGGAACACTCTACAAAAGACTAGGGATTGTCTTACATCTAAGAGTAGTTGCGCAAAAGAAAATGCTATGCCCTTAGAAAACATCACTAGGAATTCTAAGTCTTTTTCGAACAAGAATCAATTTCCAAAAGGCTGTAGTGACAAAGTTAAAGCTGCTGTTTTAAACAAGAATATTGAATTTATGCGTACTACATGTAAAAATGTGTCTTTTCAGCTAATCATGATGCATGTGCCTTACAATATCTCAAGAAAGATAATTCTCGTGCCAAGGCTCAATCCACTAAGACACCAAATAGAAACAAACCCGGTGACAAGATGAACAACAAAAAGAAACCTAATAGGTGGATCTCTTCAGGACGTAGTTTTTCTAAAAATGAGTCTTCATTTGCATCGATAAGAAAACAACTCCTAGATCTTACCTTAGGTGGATACCCACGGGCAAAGTGTTCAACTCAATAGGTCTTAGATGGATTCCCACAGGAAAGATTTTTGATACTTCCTCCAACACGCATAATAGTGACAATCATTCAGATAAGGAAGTACAAACCACTACAACCGTTGATAGTGATCACCCTCGCCGTGAGGAAACATATACTTCTAACATTGTTATTTGTGAAAATTCTTCTTACGTGGATGCGGTTCTTGTAAAAGTGTTGAAGGTTCATATACCTCATGTGGTAAAGAAGAACCTTATGCCAATTTCGCATGTGGAAATCTTTTTCTAGTTCCACTCTTAACTCCACTTTTACATGACATGACTTAATCTTCTTTCTTAAAATCTTCTTCGTAAATATTTTTGAAAAACAAAATACAAAATTTGAAAAACCAACAAAAAGCAAAATATAAAAATATAAAACTTTCAAAAAATACAAAACAATATAAAATCAAAAATCCAAAAATATTCTTCTCACGACATGTCTCTTGTTATAATGATATTCAATGCGTTTCTAGAAATGTCATTCAACAATGATCTGACTGTATACGGATGCTTGGCGAGAGAGTTCTTTAATATGTTTTTCAAAACATGTCGTTTCTCAAAATTTCTGCAATAATGGCTTTCGTATACTTGATGCAAGCAGGACTAAAATAATGGCACGAACACATCGGTTCGGGACCCTTCAAGAAAGGAAAGTGCTTATCAAAATCAAAGCTTTTAAATATTTTTCAAGCACTATTCCTAAAAACATAATGGCTTGTAAGTATTTCAGGCTTGCAACCGATCTTTAAAGAAAGGAAAGTGCTACGCAAAATCGATTTTCTAAATATCGAGCACTTATCCTAAAACAAATGAAGATAATTTTTCTATAAATATCTTCAAAATATTTCAAAATCCACATCTTAGCATACCATTGATTCGAAATTTTTCAAAAAGATTTTCAAAATCTCTCACATTTGGTACCAAGATAACTCCCTCTAAACCCTTAATTGATTCTAAATTTTCGGTATGAAAAATATGCTTTCGTTAAGGGGGAGTATAAAACAAAAACAAAATTGTTCCAAAATTCATGCTAAATCGGTTTCTCTCCAAATGCTTTCCGAAAAACATATCTTTTAATCATTTTGTTTCAAAAACATCATGGATATGCTATTTTTGAGGGGAAAGTGATTAAAATGTGATCAAAATGTTTTATGATATTTGTTTGAATCTCAAAAGAGCTCGACTCGGTTGAAACCAATGAATTGACGAGTAATCAAAGTCAATAAATGTACCATTTCGAGAAACTCGTGATAGACATGAACTTACATGGGTCTAACCTCCTTTTCAAGGAGTGTTTACATCTTCAAGTTAGTTATTAGAGCTAGTTGTCACCTAAAACCTGACAATGGAACTCTTTAACTAGGCAACGTACTTGTAGGTGTCTGTGGGGAATTGTCTATCATGAGCGATCAATTCAAAAGTGCAAACTCTACCCTCTAATGCAGATTTACATTTAAAACTCATAAGCACATGTGAGGGGAGTGTTTACGAAAATATAAAACTCTCGAAGTGTCTCAAACATGTTTTCTATCATAAACACTCTGTGAGATTTTCAAGAAAAATGGTTTTATGGCAACATGGAGCTGATCATGGAGTTATAAGGTGACTAAGGATAGGAAATTAGATCCTATGATCCTTGGTAGGAGGGATCTACCGGACATCACAAATAGTTTAGAACTAGAAGTCCTTAGGAATGATTGAAAAAAGGGGTAATGTGAGAAAGGAGAAAGAAGGGGTTGAAGAATTAAAAAGAAAAGTAATGAAAAAGGGTGAAAAGAAATAGCCCTCCATATTCAACCTTAGAGGCGGCAGGGTTCAATTCATGCACTCTTGGTTGTCACAGATGACAATTGGTAGAGACAAAGGCGTCATGGACCAAGTGGCCTTGCGCACTAAACCTTCTAACCACTCAATTCCTCTTAAAAGGATTTGTTTCATTCTCCTTTGGGAACCTACATAATCTATTGACCTTCTTTAGAGATCGTTGATATTGAAGAAGGAGACCTCTAGTCTCCGCTTAGGAAAACCAAAACGCACTATTGAGTCTAGAGCCACGAGATTCATCAAAGATCTCATAGGAACACTTGACATGACATCGCTTGTTGTTCATCATTAAGGGCACAAGTGATATATTCTAGAGTCTACCTTGAGATCTTAGCAATCTGCGGAACATTTATGAGGGGAGTTACAACAGTAATCTCATTGATTGAATGGAAATTCACGCGGAACATCAAGCAGCCACGACGGCAGGTCACTTCGGTAATTCTTAGGTGGTTATGCTTAGTGTCTCAAAGCGGTCTCTGATGGTAGGTGATGCTTGATGTACCTCGTGACTCATCGAGCTAATAGATGTACTTCGGTATATCGCGTTATCTCACTTGTGGGACTCCGGTTTAAAGGCAACCCTTGTGAGAATTAGAGATGTGTTTTCACACTATGATGTTAACACCCTCGAAATTCAAACTTGTAAGTCTTAGGAATCCACTTATTACTAACCTTTTTTATGTTTTCTTCTTATGGAAGCTCCGGAGCGGATGGATCGTCTGAGACTAAGCCACATGCTCATACAAAAAACACATGAAAGTTCTCATCATAATCAAAGGTTACACAAAGTTAAAGATGATTCTTCGTCAGTAGATCTAAAGACTCGAGAAATACATCATTGGTAACCAAAAGACAAATAGAAGTGTGAGCATGGTGGAGAAAGGCGTGGAGACACCTAACCAACGAAGTTGACAACGGCGGACAACCACATTATCAGATCACAAAGCATGAAGGAACAAAGAATCAAGACTATTCTATATCTACACGCGAAGTTCAAGCTCAAGGAAAGTAAAGATATTATCAAGTGGAGCATCATTTAAATGACCACCCTTAGGGGATTGTTAGTAATAGTTTTATTAGAAGTGATGGTCATTCACATTTAGGAACTTTGTAGCGTGTGTTAGATATCGTGCTAGAATAGTCAAAGGGCTCATGGATTGGGCTAAGCTAAATGGTTAGGCGTTTAGTTAAGTTAGCCTTGTATAAGTTCATGTAACCCAATCCATGTCCAAGCCCATCTCACGGCCCATGGCCAAGCCTTAGGGCATCATCTCTCTTACTATATAAATACCCCTCAAGTATGTCATTTGAGGGGTGTGCTTGAGTGTGTGTGTGTGTGTTTTCCTTGAAGCAATATACATCTTATTGCTTTCATCTTCTTTCCTTTATCTCTCTAAATACATACACGAGTTACACATCTTATGTCACCATCTCATCTTTCTTTCTTTCTTATTTACGCATATTGTGTTTGGTTTCACGTGTTCATCTTGTGGTATAAGTGTTGGGTTTGTGATAAGGTTGATATATCTTAGGTCCTACAAATTGTAATTCTCTCATCTTGTAATTAGTGAGCAGAGAGAAGCATCTTGACATTCTCCCAAAGCGCCTTAGCCAGTGTTGTGATTGATACATGTAAATGTCCTTAGGTAAACCACGAGTATGATGTTAGAAGCAGCGATGCATCGTATCTCTTCTTCTCTTATCGGTCAGGTTCATCATACATTTTAGGTCGTCGATCCTAATATCAGGAGCCATCAGGCCCGGTATCAAGTATGTCTCGGTTGTCTCAACAGTACGGTCCTTCATCAATTGACTTGAGAATGTTGACTGCATTTTCTTTTCCCAAATAGTACAACCTAATTTGTTGAGCCCATGAGTCATAGTCGATTCTGTCAAGCATAGGTGGACGAGTATCGATCCAGCTGACTTGAGCGTCCTCAATGAAGAGATGATTGTGGGCACGTTGGTAGACATGTTTATAGATATCACGGGATTTTATAACTCTATGATTAAACCAGGAAATAGATTCTTTCACGGGATTTTACTAAATCAAGAGAAAACCGTATTAGAAACTATAATCAACCAAGTCGCTATAATCCTTGAAGACAAGTAGCTAAATCACCAAATTGCTAAGTAACAACTCGCTAAAGACTCAAATCGCTATGACCAATTCATTTAACACAAGTTGCTATGAACCAAGTCATTAGCACAATTCGCTAAGGCAACAAATCGCTAAAAGTGACAAGTCAATAAAGAGCAACTAAGCTAAGTGGGCAAATCGCTAGGAACAACTCGCTAAGAGGCTAAGTCGCTAAATAGCAACTTCATTAGTCACAACAAAGTCAAGTCGGCTGAAAATAATGAAGACAAGTCGCTCGTTGAACAAATTAGCTAGGGAGTGGTACCTCCAGTACTTTGTACTATTTGTCGCCTTGTCTCAATAAACAAGTCGCTAGAGCTCAAGTCGCTACCACTTCAACTACAATCGCAGACAAAATACGAAGCAAGTTAAGCTCTGAAAAGTTATCAGAGTCAAGTCGCTAGCTAGAAAAACTTAAATACAACCCATTTCAATCCAAAACAAGCCCAACCATAGTGATTCAAGCTTTCCAAATCAAAACCAAAGCACATACAATGATTCTAAATACAAAAGTACAATAAAAATTCAAACTTTAACACAAAAAATGATCCAAATGATGCAAAAACCACTAAACTTTTTCAAACCCAAAAACCATATAAAACCACTAGAAATCCAAGGACATGTAAGAGAGATGATCAAACCATGGCTCTTGATACCCTTTGTAACATATTTGATTTCACTAATACATCAAATCATGATCACAAGTAGGCGTATACAATTAGGTTTTTAGAGAGAGAAAGAGTTAGAGGTTTGGGAACTTAGTAAGAGAAAGTAAAAGTATTATTATGAGCTCCAACCCTCTACCTTGGGAGGCAGAGGGTATTTATAGTTTCTTACATAAACGCCACCTACGGTACGTGGATCAGGGCATACGATGGGTAAAGACCCGTCCGTCCTCCACGGTGTTACTTAACTAAATACTAACTAACATAAAACAACTACGACTACGAGCTTTCTAACGATACATATACTTGAGGTGACCGACACTTTAATAACTGGATTTACTAAATCCTAACAAAAAGGCCATATCAAACCCCCACATGATCATGATTAGTAAGTTCTAAAAGTGCTAGTATGGTTATTATATGTTTAGGTGCTCGTTGGAAGCAAGCGGAAAGCCTAGACCGAGAATAAGGGGAGTATCGGGTAGGATTTTATGTGTTTAGTCAAGTATTCAAGGTATGATGTTTATGATAGGCTACGATATGGAAATCGGGTATGCTTATGTTATGAAACTGGGTATGCTTATGTTACGAAACCAGGTATGTTTTATGTATATAATGTTAGAACTGGTGATCTTCGGGTTTGATAATAATCTTGAGAACCGGGTAGTTTTCGGGTAAGTGCATGATACGAGCACCGGATGACTTCCGGGTATGATCATGACATCAGAACCGGGTATTAGCTGGGTATGAATGTGGAATGAACACCTTAGACGTATAGCTACACTAAGTGCTAGAAATGTCAATAACGGATTGCATGGCAATCATGATATGTTTATGTTTAATATTATGTATCATTTATTCCTTTGTTTATATATGGTTAGTAAATAGGTTTAGAGATGAGATGGGAATGGTTTTCTTGTTTAGTTTCTCTTGTTGAACGATAAGGACCTGATGAGATTGATATAGATTAAGAAGCTCGGGTAAAACTTAAACAAAAACATATTACAATCTTTGTGAGGTAGTATTAGCCCAAGTGTGTCAAAAACTTGTGCAATGTTGTGTTTTTCTCTCCTTTTAGAGATAGGCTTATAGGGTTTAGAGATAAACCCTTCAGGAGTGATCAACAGCTGCAAGGGTGTCAGGTGTTGATCATCCAAGAGCAGACAATGAGGATAAATGACATTCGTCCTTTAGCTCGTAGTGGTGCTTATTGTGCGTCCCCAATGTGCGGTGTCAGATGGTATATCTTAACCGCTAGTGATAGTTGGGGAGCAGTATCTTTATCCTTACTCAGTCAGGCCTCAAAGTCTTCTAGGTCCTCGTGGTAGGTTTAAGCTTGACTTTTATCAAGTGTTGATTTGGCCTTGGTGATGGGCTTGATCCGAGTATGTAATTAATGGGGTTGGGCCATTATAACTGATACGCTATTAAGTCCCCCTCAATTTAGTATTAGATCATGCACTTATGATGTAATCTTTGGACTTTATGTGCCTGAGTCCCCCTGGTCCATGCTGTTAATACAAATAAGCCGTAAAAAGGTTTATTTATATTTTACGATCTTCTATTGTTTTGTCGATAACAAACGTAAAATCATTTTAACAAAACAAATAAAATTCGTAAATGGTTTGAGCCAATAGTTTACTAACACACTTATAGTTTCATATAAAATACTAAACAAGTAAAATTGTTTACATCTTATAGTATTGCATATGTATAACAATTAGTGTTTACATAACATGGAAATGTGCACATATATATACATTTGTATATATTGTAATGGGTAATGTAATAGATAGAAATCTAAGTTCTTAACCCATTGACTAAATACATTGAATATTGTTGGGTAAAACCCAAAGTCCATAACCCATACCCATGGAGCTTGATCTATAACCCATGACCCATTGCATGACATCATGCATGAAGTCATGTTGGGTATTATCCATGACCCATGGACCTAAACCAAGACCCATGACCCAATGTCTAGATACATTGTATCTATTTAGGTACCCATGACCCAAAGTCCATAACCCATGACCTATGATCCATGACCCATAACCCAAATAAGGAGGAGCATCCACGGATCCCTGGGATTACACTGGACGGATCTGTTAGGAATTAGAAATTCCAGGTATTAAAGAGTCGGTCACCTCAAGTATATGTAATCGTTAGAAAGCTCGTAGTCGTAGTTATTTTAAGTTAAGTAATATTTAGTTAAGTAACAAGGTGGAGGAGGCGGACGGGTCTTTACCCTTTGTATGCGATCCAGCAGCAGATGTGTGGCGTTTTATGTAAGACTATAAATACTCTCTACCTTCCAAGGTAGAGTTGGAAACTCATAATAATAATTTCACTTTCTCTCACTAAGTTCCCTAAACCTCTAACTTCTCTCTGAGAATTCCATCTTAAGCAGCCACCTTGTGTTATGGTTTGATGTGTATGTGAAAAGTTAATCTCTAACAATTGGTATCAAGAGCCATGGTTAGATCATATCTTACACATCTTTGGATTTCTAGTGGTTTTAAGGTGGTTTTAAGTTTGAAAAAGTTTAGTGGTTTTTGCATCATTTGATTGATTTCTAGTGTTAAAGTTTGATTTTGGTTGTACTTTTATGTTTAGAATCATCAAAAGTTTTTAGGTTTTCATTTGGTAAGCTTGAATCATCTTGGTTGGGTTGTTTTGGATTGAAAAGTGAGGTTTATATGGTTTTTCAATTTACTTGACTTAGCTCACGGAATAATAGTTTCTTGGTAGCGACTTGCTTCACATTTGTGTAGCGACTTCACATGTTGGAACTAGCGAGTTATACCTAGCGAGTTAAAGTACAAGTAGTGGATTCTCCACTACGGGTAGCGACTTGTGGTAGCGACTTGGTCAGTGATGAGTGTCCAAATACTCATCATTTTTACATAATCTAAACTGCAAAATCATCTGAAAACACTCAAAAACACATCAAAATGATCAAATTATCACAAATCAGTGTTTTATGTGTTTTAAATTCAAAAATATCAAAATCAGATGAAAAACGTATCAAATTTGCAAAATTGCGGTTTCAAGTCCCAGTTTCAAAAGTTGTCAAAAACAGTCCACAGGCATATAATTTCAAAAGTAAGGTCACCAAAGGTCCTTTTAAAATCAAAAGTTGTCAAATTTAGTCCTTTGGTGAAAAATATTAAAAGTTTGAGAAAATTACAAAAATGGTCCTTCAAGTTTCAAAATTGGCGAAATGGCCTGGAAAATTGCAAAATGGCAATTTTGGTCCTTATACTTTTGAAGTTTGTCATTTTCAGCCCTTGGAACAAGTTTGATGAATTGGCAGTTCTGGTCCCTGGAATTTCAGAAAGTACACATTAGTCCTTGTAATATTTAATCCTTTATACCTAATTTTGGACCTTAAACACTCATTTGGACCCTGCCTTAATCCCTTTTGGACCCTTTCACCATTTGACCACCCCTTTTAATAATCCACCACTTGGCGCCAAAGTCTTCACCATCTCATGCAACCGCTTTCAGGTCCCATCCCCCTCTACCAAAACCTTTTCCATTCCTCCCAAATCAACATAAAACAAATATCATTAATTAACTCCTCCCAAAACACTCAATCCCACACACGGCTAAAACCTTGTTTCCTGCAAAACCATCCAACGGCCCAAACGGGCCAAAACATCCAATGGACCTAAATATTCTTTGGGAAATCTTTGAGGAAGAGAAAGTAGTTTGGAGTATAAAGGGAGCAAAGAAATTAAGAAGAAGGGGGTAGCTAGTTTTACTTTTTTTCTTTAATGTCGTTTCCACTTAAATGTTTTAATTTAAGTCATGTTGTTGTAATTTCTGTTTTTATGAATCAAACTAAGTTGCTTTATAAGTTTGTAATCCGTGTTAAGGTGTAATTCAAAGTTTAACATCATTTTATGTGTTCAAGGCTACTGTTGAAATTTTCAGTTTAAAACTCTCTTGTCCAAGTTGTTAATAGCTTATTTTTAAGCTTAACCAAGTTTATTTAAGCTTATCTTAGTTTCTTGTAAGCTCAATATTCATTTTTAAGCAAATGTGTTACATGGTCACCAGTAAACTCTGAGCTTCATATGGATATGGAGATGGATTCTGATGTTCTTGAGAGGATGAAAATGGGTTGGAGTAGATTAGTTTAGGTCAGGTTTGGTTTTGGTTTTAAGCTGCACACCAGCTGGATTCATGTAAGTGAGTATCTAAATTTTAGCTTTCTAGTCATTTACATATTATGGTTGTTTATGCATCTGTGGTCATAACTGATTCTATTGTGTTTACATAGCTACAATTAGGTTATATGAACTCTGTTTGATCATTGGAATTAGTTAATTCATTGGGATTCTTGTTTAAGTTCATATCAGGTGTTTCAGGGTGTTTGGAATTGCTAGGCCAAAGCGTCTTTCAGGTTATTGCAGGGGTAGGTCCCTTTTAGTTCATGTGTATGCAGCCATTTCATGCTCACTTGAGTCATAACCTTGTGTCTTTTTAGCTCAAGTCAAAATCCCATTTCAGGGCTTAGCGGCTTCCTTTGTTGGGGTTTTACCAACTCAAAAGCTCATTTCATGTTTAAAATACATAGGCATAGCTTTCATTAGTGTTATTTCATCAAGTAATGTCATTTTTAGTTCATAAATCATGATCAAAATCCAGATAAGTCAACTTTTCACTTTTTCTTCAAAAAGTCAATTTGTAAAATCTCAGTTTGAGCCCATCTAGGAAGATTTTTAGTTCACTCATTTCTAGGTCATTTCAAGTGTGACTTGTTGATTCTAAAAGTTTTCTTGGTCTAGTTTCTTGTTGTTATTTTTGTGGATTTTGTCATTTTCTATAAAAGCTCTGTGGATTGGGGACGGCGGATCCGAGGCTTTTGCACAGGAGCTTATTAGAGCTTTTCATTGTCTGATTTTGGCACAATTAATCTCAACAGTCTAGTATTAGTTGCAAGATTTTGTTTCGATTTCTAGCATTGGATTGCTTAATTTGTGGCTGCAAGTAGGTACCATCAACATTTTTGGCCATAAGCTCATTAACATCAAATCTGTAATAGCTTGTATCCAGAGGGTGTAGCTTGTTGATTCTAGTTGCCTTTAAGTCCTTTTAGCTTATTTAAGCCTTTGTTTGATTTGGTGCTTGTTGTGCTCATCTAGCTATTCCAGTGCTTATTTCATAAGCTCTTTCTCATCATTTCAATATCCTCCACACAACCCTTGTTTTCTATTTTTCCTAGCTTCTATATATTATTTTAGAGTTTTCCTGAAATTTTCATATTTTTCTAAGCTTATTTGCTATTTTTCTTAATTTAAACTAGTTTTTAAGTATTTTTAATTAGCTTTAAATACAAATAATTAAGAAAAAGAAGTTCAAAAAATAATTTTTCATTTTTCTTAAGTTTAGATAAATATAAAAATCTTAAAAAGTATTTTTCCATATTTTTCTCCTTTTATTTGGTACTTTTAATAATTTTAATTAGTTTTAAATAGTTTTAAATTAATAATAAATACATAAAAAGTCTAAAAAATATATTTTTAGTTTTAAAATTAGTTTTATCATATTTTAGATTTTTCTAAGTCTTAACTTTATTTTTCTAGTCTTATTTCATATTTTCTTTTAGAGTATTATTAAATAGTTTAAAATAGTTTTTAATTAATAATAATTAGATAAATAGTTATAAAAATAATTTTCCTTTTCTAATAATTTTCTTATATCATTAGGTTTGTAAAAATGTATTTTTCATATTTTTAGGGTTTATATTGTGTAAAGTTTCACGTTTAATTTGCGTTTACGTTATTTTTTTTTTATTTAAACGTAAGTTTTAGGTTTTAAACGTTCATCACTTTAAATATAGTGATAGCGTTTATTTAATATCTTTTATCTTTTTAATTTTCTTAATTTGTATTTAAGTCGCTTTAATTTATAACTTTTTCTTTAGTGTAATTATCCTATCCTAATCTTTTCTGATCCTTTATCATTAGTGATCACTCTATCGTCTGAATCAGTGTTTAACACACCATTGAGTCTCCGTGGGACATAACGACAGGGGAATCCTTGTATTCTCTCGATCTTCTTTTGCATTTGTGTCTGAATTTGTTTTAAAATGTCTGACTTGACCGGTTTTCGCCCGAATCGGTCGATGCTTGAGTTGCTGCTTTAGGACTTGTGTCTCTAGCGACTTGTGGCAATTCTTTGCCAAAATTTGGTTAGCGACTTGGTCGTCTTGAGTTACTACTTAGCAACTTGTTTTTCTGTTAGCGACTTGGGACTCTAGCGACTTAGGGGTGTAGCGAATTAAGGGTTAGCGACTTAGTGCATTAATTTCCTAGCGATTAGTGAACTAATTTCTAGCGACAGTGCATTATCTTCTAGCGATTTAGTATTTTATCATCGAGTCTTGGTGATTGTTTCACGGTTTTCTCTTGATTTAGTAAAATCCGTGAAAGAATCCATTTTCCGGTTTAATCATAGAGCTATAAAATCCCGTATAATCTGTTAACATGTCTACCAACGTTCCCACTTTTTATCTCCACTATTCTTTGAAGATGTTCGCGGTGGTTCAATACTCGTCCACCATGCTTGTGAGTGACTCGACTCTTGGGCTCAACGAATTAGACTGTATTGCCTTGGAAAGGAAAATGGTGTCAACATTCTCAAATCCATTGAAGAAGGACCATATCGAGTTGAGACGACTAGAGACATACTTGATACTAATGCGATGGTACTCTGTTTCTGAGATTGCCGGACCCAAGATGTATGATGAGCTTGATGATAAAGATAAAAGAGATTTGATGCGATATCGTGGCTTCAACATTGTTCTTGAGGTCTTCCTAAGGACATCTAAAGGTGATCAATCATAACACAGATGCTAAGGCAGTTTGGGACAATGTTAAGATGCTTCTCTCAAGGTTCAATTAACTATGGAAGACAGAGAATCCCAACTCTATGACCAATTTGAGCATTTCAAAATGAAACCAGGATGAGAGTGTCTATGAAGTACTATGTGAGATTTCATAAGTTAGTTAATGACATGAGGAACATCGAGTGACTATGCCTAACATTCATTGAACTCAAAATTTGTGAACAACAGAATCGAATGGCACAAATTTGTTTACCCTTTGAAGCTCACTAAAAGGATTGAAGAATACATACTATGAGCAACTCTATGCCTTCCTCCTTCAGAATGAGAGACATGCTATGTTTGAAAATTAATTCTCAATCAGTTCAAAACCAACCAGGGAGAGACAAGCTCGTCTAATGACTCTAAACTTTCTCTCAAACATCGGAATCACAAAAAAAGCATCACAAGTCATACCCTTGGGTAATGGTAATCACAAACTCATTCCGGATCCTATGTACAAACAAGCTGATGCGATACTCCGTGGGTAGCTTCATTAATCAACTAGCTCTTCTCATCGGTCAAAACATGAATACTCTCCCACAAACCAACAACAACCTCAGAACTGCATCTAACCCACACAATCAAGCCTCTATTAAAGATGGAAGGATCGTGGTGCACCTTGACAGGAAAAACAGTATGATCAGGGACGAGGTGGAGGAGGAGAGGTTATGTTGGAAAACGAGAATCGAGGAAGGGAATGGTAACCAAGGTCAAACTAGCTCATCAAATGTTATAACTGTGGTGGAGGGACACATTGCAAGGCTGTAAATCTCCAAAGCGCCCGAGGAATCTTGATTACTTGAAGAAGATGATCTTGTCAAGCTCGGACAATGGTGCTACTCACGAATGAAGAGGAATTGCTATTTCTTCTTTGAAGGCAATGCCAAGACCTATGATGCGGTGGATGAGCTGACTATTCCGAGGAGATAGGTCACAATCATCAGAATGCCTTTCAAGTCATTTGTGATGCATACGACTATGATGTGGATGATGGACCTACGGCACACACAATTTTCATGGCTAGCATTTCTCCAATGGTTTCTCCCAAGGTCTCCTCTACATCACTGTTGGGCCATCCGACAAGCTCATCTCGAGAGATTCAAGCTCAGTCAACGCGATCAGAAAATTGAAAGCCCAAATCTCAATTAAGTCAGCAAAGCGAACAATAAGACAGGCTCCCAAATCCCTCCTTCTTTAGATTCTCGGAATTCTCAAACTTTTCATCTTCAAAACTTAGTTGATGCCTTACAAAAGGAAAGCGAGAGTTTTCTAGAAGAAAATGAAAAAGTTAAACGACATTTTAAAGAGTTATATGATTCAATAAAGTCACGTAACCAAAACAACGAAAAAATAACGTCTTTACAAAAGGAAATTGAGAATCAAGAAGTCGAAAAAGCGCCACTTGTTTTCAATAAGAATGTTGTCTCAAAGTCACCCTTAGTACTGCAAATACACGTGACAGTTAAATATATTCCTCCTCATCTTAGGAATAATGAACATGCTTTTCATGAATACATGCTCACCTTAGGATAGTCTAGAATGTCTTCGGTGAGATTGTCGAAGAGGATTTCATTAACAAACCTCTTGATAGTGAAATTAGGTTTGCTTGCCTCCAGCCAAACGATCTCAAGAGTTGCTAGAATGTGTAATTGCCACATGCCCAAAATCCTTAACCTTAGGTGAAAAGGGCAAAGCTGTGATGCCCTGTTCTATGCCTAGTGCCAAGCAGGAAATCCGTTCTATGCCCGTCTTAAAAAGGAAACACTAATGTGCCTTCAAGTAACTCAGATTCCAGATATGTTAGTGCTAAGAAAGTGAACTTTAGTGTGCCTGCAAAAAAGCTCAAATCCACGTCTTAAAGTATACACTAATGTGCCTTCTAGTACTTGAGATCCTTGCACATCAAGTTCAGGAATGCAAAAATTAGATCAACCTACTAATGTTCCCATTCCCTCTGGGAGTAATCAGGTGACTTTAAAGCGATCAGGTCAAAGTCTCAAGACAATACAAGGAATGATAGGACCTTGCAAGCTAAGAATGTGTGCTGGAAGAGTAGAAGACCAATATAGGAACGTTAGGCTTGAGTTGAATAAAACGAATCGTGTTGATTCTAGTATTAGCCTTAGGCGTCCTGTAATTAATTCGAATTCTGATACTATCTGCAAACCTTGTAATCTTTAGCAGATTCATTTGCTAATCATGAATGTGGTGTGAATGCTTTGTCTAATGCTGTCAAATGCCCGGTTAAAATTGCTAATGCTTATAATCGTGCTATTAAGGCAAAAGGCAAAAGCGAAAGATGTTAGAAAACGTGGAAACCCACAGGATGAACTTTTATAAAGATAGGTTATTATTGGATACCTTTTGGTCATAAGAATAATCGAGTTTTGTTCTCAAATTGCTAAGATTATGCCCACTAGAAAATGGATGCCTACTGGTAGAACTATTCCCTTAAGAAGTAAACATACTTTGAATAGGGCAAATACTGACACCGACATTGCATCTATTCCCGATGATTCCATTGCTTCTACTTCGATATGGATGTTTCGATTACGATGTGGGTGTTCCAATAATTGTTACTAACCAAATGGAACCCATTCTTGCATGGGGATCCCAATTATCCGATTATCCATTTTGTCTGTGTTCAACTGCAGATCGTTCAAATCGTTCTGTGGTACCTGGACTCGGGCTGTTCCAAGCATATGACTGGAGACCGGTCGCGGCTCATGAACTTCGTGAGCAAGTTCATCGGGACTGTTAGATTTGGTAATGATCATTTCGGTGCTATTATGGGTTATGGAGATTATGTTTTAGGTGATAGTGTCATCTCAAGAGTCTACTATGTTGAAGGGTTGGGTCATAATCTGTTCTCCGTTGGTCAATTCTGTGACTCGGATCTAGAAGTTGCATTCAGAAAAACATATACCTGCTTTGTTAGAAATCTTAATGGTAAGGAACTGTTAAAAGGAACTCGTGGCTCAAACCTTTACACCATCTCTATCGATGACATGATGAGGGCTTCTCCAATCTGCTTGTTATCAAAGGCTTCTAAAACAAAGTCATGGTTATGGCACCGTCGTCTCAATCACTTGAACTTCGGCACCATCAACGATCTTTCCAGAAAGGACCTAGTTGTAGGTTTACCTAGACTAAAGTATGAAAAGGATCATCTTTGTTCAGCATGTCAATTGGGAAAAAGCAAAGAAATATGCCCATAAACTCAAACCTACTAACTT
>OU343216.1:88756325-88777512 GCA_910596185.1 Chrysanthemum makinoi
TTTACTTAACAAATCTAAGAAGAATATAACTTCAACTTTTATTAATGACTCTGAATCTGCTTGTTATGCAGATTCTTTAACAACTCTAAAACTCTAATAATAATCGTACTTTAGGATTCTAAAATATGTATCTAAAACTCATACTTCTAATGCCAATCTAGGGGTCCTTTTATAGGCTTAAGGATAACCCTAGTCGGTTTACAATTTGTATCCTTGTACCACAAGTAATCTAAACAAATAATATTTTAGAATAAACAAAGCTTTCCATAAACGAATATAGCAGTTCTTTAGCTTTGCAGTACTTTGACTTCTTCTTTAGCAGTACTTTGACTTTTTCCAGTACTTTGTCAATCTTTAGTACTTTAACATTCTTCAGCACTTTCATATCCCAACACATTGTTAATAAAAATATAATAAAAACGTTAGATAATCATAGGTTGACCACAAACATCACTTTTTGTTAACTCGTCATTTCTATAGGTTCAACTATGACGCATGAATATGAGTTTGACTTTTCACTCACTAGCGTCTACACTCCGAACATCTCCCTTGAACCCAACACACCTGGCATTCATATCCGTGGGTTCAACAACCTCGAAAACCGTCACTTCCACGAAGGACGTATTGTAGACACCTCTCTACAATTCAAAGAAGGTATCAATACCTCCTTCCAAGCCATAGGACTAGAATGTCTTTTTGAAATCAACGAGAAGATATGTCCAAGGTTCATAATAGAATTCTTCCGTCAAGTTGAACTAGTTCGTAACGAGGATCACTCTCTATCTCTTTGGTTTTATATTAAAAACCAAAAGTTTACTTTAACCCTTGGGCATTTTGCTCACATCCTCCGAATTCCAAATCATGGACAATGTGCCTTCACCGAAGATTGGTCTCTCGATTCTCTCTTCAACTTTTGTGAAGAAAATAGTCCATATTGTTCACAAATACCCTCCCCGGAAGATTTACATCGCATGATATGCAAACCTCGACCATATTACTTCGATCCAAACATTATCTTCACACGGGACATCCGAGAAGAGTACAAGTCCCTTGCACTCATCCTACGTGAAAATGTTTGGAGTCTTAGGGGAAATCAAGAAATACTTCCCCACTTGTTATGCTCACATGTTTTACTGTTTGCTAACACAACAACCATACAATCTCGCCTACTTCTTCGCAAGACGAATTGTAAATCTTCAAGGCTCCAAGAATAAACTCATCCCCTATGGAATGTTCTTGATGCGCCTTTATCACAACGTTATGCACTTTCATCCTTAATTTCAAAGTCCGTTGTACGTACTTGTGAACAAGATGATGGAACCACTAAACATATCTCTCATAAAGACTTTCTTCATTCCTGATTCCACCAACACTCATCAATCACGTAATGATCCTCCTAGCGAAAACACTCAAGGAACCTAGTAGTATTTCAAATAGGATCAATCCTCTCGTACTCGTGCTTTATCAATGTAATCCAATGATATCTTAGTGTTAGAACCCCTTTAAACTAAACTTGGAATATAATGCATTGTCAAGATCATTGCATACCTTTAGTAAAGGTTCTGCTGATCAGATGGACGGATCCCAAAGTTTGTGCTAGACAGATCCCTACACTTAGGGAACCGTGGGATCCGGCAAACAGAAAATGCAATTGCAAGCATTGTATTTCAAACATATCCTTAGAACACCTCACACTAAGCCAAACATAGTTTCTTAAGGTAAATTAAGTCCTTATCAAGTTAAGTAGATCCTTCCTACTCACACTCAACTCACCTAGATCATACTCAAGACGCTTGTAGATCTATCGTTTTCACTTAAACCCATTACTCTTCCGCTCTCTAGATCACTCATCATTCTCACATGATCCCTCACATCTAGTCTTAGAAATCTCTCGATTATGGCAAAATTGATCATAAATCATCCTTACCTTAAAATTGATCAAAGTTGATCAAATTCTAGTTTTCCCATCTCAAAACCTTTAGGATATTTTCCAAAACACTATCCTAAGTCACAACCTGATCTCTAGGATCATTTAGCTTCAATTGACACTCTCATCTTTAGTGTCATCCTCGCTCATTCATTGGTACTCATGAAAGTTCCAATTCCTTCCATAAAAGGCAATCATTAGCTACATCACTCATTACCTTCATGTACTTAAGCACCCCTTCATTTAAGACACTTAGGAGGACTGAAACACTCAAGGTGATATAGATCTTAGATCTTAGAAAAATCATTTCTACTCTTCATAGCTACTGAGAGCCGGATCCCTAGGATTAGCCTAGACAGATCCCTATGAGGAGGGAACCGTGGGATCCAGATGACAGTTCATGTCAAATCTTGCTAAAACAATCATTTCAACTCATCTTTCTAACTCAAACAGTCAATCTCATCTTAAATGAGTTCCTAGATCAGTACAAACTATGAAGTTAACTCTTGTGCATGTTAATCATCACATTCCAATGAATCTTAGTGGCTTAAGGCTTAAATGCACTTGCCAAATCTCTTGGTTTATAAAACCACATTGTTAGGACTTCCATAGTCATCACCTTTATCCTAACTTTCAGCACTCTAGAAACCCTTACAAACCTCTTGAAGTCATCTCATCATGAGGAAAACTCCAAGTAGTAACCTATCCACCAAAGAACCACCCATGAAAAAGGCTCGTGTTATACACGAAATTTCTTCAACCGAATCATCTCCGGTCAAGCCAACAAACGATAGGATCCTTCCTCAACCAATCAAACCAATTCCTAAAAGGATAGTACCCACAAAACTACCTATGCAAAACACCACCGTATCTCCTAGGCCAAACAATATCATCTCCACTAAACCATCACCATTGGTTCCTAGAGCTATTTCATTTACATCTCCACTATAATCACCACACCTCTACAATTTAGAGGACTTGCCTCCTAGGCCGTCTCATCCGCCTCCGCCGACAACATTCTCCTCATTAGGAGGAATAATGGTACAAAATCAAGGTGTTGAGTCAACACTTGCTCCAGCTTCCTTTTTGCCGTTTCCATCATATAATCCTATTTGGATTATGAGAAATCATCAAAGTCAACCACCCGACCATATGGAAGTTGACACTTCTCTACCACCACCATCATTCTTGGTCGAGCCATTCTCAAATGCGTCTCCACCAATCTCTCCATCGTTTGAAGCTCCACAAGCCGCTTCACTTGATCCTTCGCATCAAGCCATTTTATTTCTTCCACCACCACTACCTAACCATGACAAAGATTGATATCATTGTCAACATGTTGAAAGTTTGATACATGAAGTACGAGAAGACCAACGTTTCATGTTCTATCATCTCCTCGAACATTTCGACGAGATTAAACCTAAACAAAACTTGAGCTAGAAGATTTTAGTGTTGTCCTAGCATCAAGCGATAGTTGGTCTAGAAATTCCTAGTCATGTATTTTCTTATTTTCTTAGTTTTTAGAGTCATGTATATCATAAATCTAGTTTTATTAAATGAAATTACATGCTACTTGTTATATTTCTGAGCATATGATTACATTCTATTCATATCTCATTTTTGTGATAACATTACTTGTTATATCACCTTTCTTTGAAATTAATCATCAGTATACGGATCCCTCAGAATTGCCTAGAAGGATCCCTACTAGGAGGGAACCATGGGATCCGTGTGACAGAAAACTATTTTCTACTAACTTGGACCACATTTGCAGGAAATTGTGAATTATACTTGTTATCTAACCTTTGTTTTGTAGTTATTCAATTTACACATGAAGACTTTGACATCCTAAAGCTAGGGGAGCTTTATGTCAAAGCAATACATTGCAAATTACTTGCAATATTAGGTTTACATTTCGTGATATCCCCTTGCAAAATTGCAATCATCAAGGGGGAGCACATTCGTCACTTAGACGAAATCTTTTGCAAACTTACTTGCAAACAAACTAGATTAGTATCACTTTCTTGACGCCCTTACATAGGGATGGACTCGTCAAGGGGGAGTAAAGACGAGATCCTTTCCCGTTACTTGCTCTCTATTTTTCTTTTTATATCTTTCACATGTTTTTCTTCAAAACAATGTGTTGCTTTCTTTCGAAGCTCTTTTTGTTTCGACAAAAAGGAGGAGAAGAAAGTAAAACTACAAATTCAAACTTTTACGAACTTTAGCTTTTCCTTAAAATAATTTTATGTTTTGTCATCAACAAAAAGGGGGAGATTGTTAATACAAATAAGCCGTAAAAACGTTTATTTATATTTTACGATCTTCTAATGTTTTGTCGATAACAAACGTAAAATCATGTTAACGAAACAAATAAAATACGTAAATGGTTTGAACTAATATTTTCTAACATATTCACATTTTCACATAAAATACTAAAACAAGTATAAATGATTTTATGATTTAATATTACATATGTACAACAACTAGTGTTTACATATTTGGGTAAAATATACACATAACTAGTATGTAGTATATTGGGTAATATAAATGGGTAGAAACTTAAGTATCACAACCCATTGGGCAAATACATTGAATGTAGTTGGGTACAACCCAAAGCCCATATGACCCATGGAGCTTGACCCATAACCCATTGCATGACATCATTCTTATATCATACATGGATAATATCCATAACCCATGGATCAACTCATACCCAAGTGACCAAGTGCATTGCACTTAAAAGATACATTGTATCTAGCTAAAGATCCATGGTTAAACCCATGACCCATAACCAAAATACCAATGGGTAAAAGGGAGCGTCCCACGTATCCCTAGCTTAATGCTAGACGGATCCCTTGTGGAAGGGATCCGGGGAACAGTAGATTTTTTCTTCTATAAATAGTGAGCCATTTCTTCATTGTTTCTCACCCCTTTCTAACACACTTTCTCCCTGAGTTAAAAACTCACTGACCTCAGATCCAGGAGATCTATGTTTGTAGTTTTGTTTTTGTGTGATCTTCTAGGTTCCTCTTAAAGGCAAGATCACCACCTTTGAAGTCGAGCAAGCTCAAGTCCATGAGGTGCCATGCTTCCTCATCATCAAGGCTACTGAAGTCTTCTTGTTAATGATTCTTTTCTTTCTTCTAAGAAGTGTAGTGTTGAAGACACTAGTGAAAGATGTCTCAAGTGTCAAGACGAAGATATTAGTGAAGGGTATCTATCGTCTATATCATAAGCACTTGTGGTAGGTGCTTAGAAGTCAAGACTAGAAGCATTAGTGAAAGGTGCTTAGAAGTCAAGACACAAGACATTAGTGAAGGGTGTCTTGTAGATCTAGTCAAAGGCATTAGTGAAAGGTGCCTTAGATGTACATTCGATATGGTGTGTTTTGATGTACAAGATAGACTAGTTTTAGATCCAAGGATATTGATATCCTTGATGATGTTGTAAAGGAGTAGATCTCCTTTGGGATTAGTCGTTGGTGTAGTGTGGTAGTAGTTCCTCCATTGCGATGGAACTAGGTGCTTAGCCTAGTACCTAATAGAGGGTAGGCGACGTTGTGAAGGTGTAGTTCACCTTGGAGTGAAAGAACTAGGTACTTAGCCTAGTACCTTATAAAGGGTAGGCGACGTTGTGTAGGTGTGGTTCACCTTTGAGTGAAAGAACCCGGTGGTTAGCCTAGCATCAGAAAAAGGGTAGGCGACGTTGTGAAGGCTTCTCCGCCATAAGGAGATTGGTGTAGTGTTTACGAACTCTCGAGTAGGTGACTCGGGGAGTGGAGTAGGGCAAGGAAGGTGTCCTTGTAGCCGAACCACTATAAATACTTGCGTTGTGGTTTTGTGCTTCTTACTCTTATCTTTTCATTACTTACCTTTATATGCTTGTTTATCAACATCCAACACACACATCCAAATAGATTGACATAAGTCGATCTAAATAGATAAAAAGGAAGTTTTAATTGGCAAAACTATTCAACCCCCCTTCTAGTTTACCACAAAGATCAAAGACCTTAATTTGAACAATGTGATGTAAACATCTTAAACAATATTTCTTTTATCTTAGAACTTAGTAGTAGTCGATGGTATGGCGAAAAACAAAGACACCTTAACCTAGGATAATTTAATAGGAATTTTACGACTATTTGATATAATATCCAAGAGTCGGTCTTCCTCCTAATTGCATGCCTATATGTCACTTTTACATGTCATGCTTGCTATGCTTTATTTACATACACGAATGCTTGATGTAGAAACAAACATGTTTGAAATTCGATACGCGGTGCAAAATTTTGCACGCGTTCTGTGAAGTAAATGGTCCCAGAAGCCGGATCCTTGGGCTATAACTAGCCGGATCCCTCAAATGAAGGATCCGTTGGTTACGTGTGGACAATTATGGAACTCATACACCTTCACATCAATATAACCCTCCAGACCTTATTAGACTAGTTAAACATGATACGTTAGGATCACTTTACCTACCCTTAAGCTTAGATGATCCCACATTCACTCATAAATGACTTAAGATCACATTCAAGTTGTTTTGATTTATTATTTCTTCATAACTCACCATTTTTCCGATTTAATGCTTACACATTGTTTATCTTATCTCAAAACATCTAGTTTTATATTTCTCTCAATTTTAGCAAATTGATTTTAGTCATCTTTATCTCAAAATAGGATAAAAACTAGTTTTCCATTTCTTTTGATTTTTAGGGAATTTTTCAAATTTCCTTTGAGTCCCCATATGATCTCTAGGATCATTTGACACTCTCAAAAACTTAGTATTATGCTTAACCACTTATGTGCATGCATGAAAAATCCATCCTCTTATCAAAAACCATCATTAGATATCCTCACTCGTTATTGTTGAACATTTAAGTTCTATACCATTTAAGACACCTTAGGGAACTTAAACACTCAAGATATATAGGCACTAGACCTTGATAGAACATCATCACTCTATTTCATTACTGTCTGAATATGGATCCCTAGATTTTAACTAGACGGATCCCCAAAGTTAGGGATTCGTGGGAACCGGGTCTACAGAACAGCTAAAATTCACTCTACTAATCAATTTCAAACTCTCTTTGGTAATCTAAACACTTTAACTTACCTTAAATGACTCCCTAGGATAGAACAACACTATAGTTGACCTTAGTACATGTCAAGAACCTTAGTGGTCTAAAATTTAATTCACTAACCTAATCTCATCCTTTATAAACCAAGTGTGTTTATGTTCTAAAACACTCTTCTCCTCCCACTTCTCACCATGACTAAAGCTTCTAGTACAACCTCATCAACCAAAGGTTCTTCCAAGAAAAATGCTCATGTTGTACATGAGATTTCTTCAACAGAGTCATCACCCGTCAAAGCCTCAAATACTAGAATTCCTCCTCAACAAACTCAACCAACCAAAGCTAGAAGAACCGCTCGAATTAGTATTCGACCTTTTGGGTTAGAAAGACCTTCACCAAACACTACCATACCCTCTAAACCAAACACACCTAACTCGACTAAAACACCTAAGCCATCATTTTTATAACCTAGACTACATTCCTTCACCACACCTCTTTCATATCCAAACCTTTACTCCTTAGAAGACTCACCACCTAGGACTTCTTATTCACCATCATTCTCATTAAATAGGGAACGACCTTCACACCAAAACATTGATTTTAAAACATCACCAACACCCGCATTTTACTCACCTTCACCATCAAATAGTCCATCTTTAGGAACAAGGGATCACCAATCCCAAAGACCTAACCATATGGATACCTCCCTATCTCCACCACCAACCCATACATCACCACCTTCATTCTTAGTTGAACCTCATCCTACGTCACTCAACTCACCTCTACAAATCCCTCCATCCTTTGTGGAACCTCCTTCCCACTCACCTGACATTTTACCTCAAAACATTCCATCTCCAATACCTCCATCTCCTACTCATGACAATAATTTCTCTAATTGTCAACATACCCAAGGGTTAGTTCAAGAAGTACAAAATGAGTTACATTTCATGTTTAATCATCTCCTTGAACGATTTGACCAAATCAACAAATCTACTCATACTTAGAACTTAGGAATACAAGCACAATGGTGCTCTTTGCTAGTTTTCGGCACAACTTAGAATTATTAGAAAATGTACTACATGCTTATACCATTCTCTTAGTTTTAGAGATATGTAAATCATTTCTCGTGTTTTATTGAATGAAATTACATGTTGTATGTTATATTGTTATGAGGATAAGTTTGGTGCTATAATACATAACTCTTTTTGACATTAACATCACGCTTTACATCTACATTGCTGTCAAAAGAGTGCAGGTACACGGTTCCCTCATTTTTGCCTAGACGGATCCCTCACAGGAAGGATCCGTGGGATCCGTGCAACAGAAACATATTTCTTTACTAATATGAATCTCATTTGCAGGAAATTATGCACCATATACTTGTTTTCTAACCTTTGTTTTGTAGATTTTCAGATTACACATGAAGACTTTGACACCCTCAACAAGGGGGAGCTTTTCGTCAAAGCAAAGAAATTGCAAAAACGCTTGCTGTTGGGATATGAAAGTGCTGAAGATATCAAAGTACTGAAGATATCAAAGTACTGTAAGTTGCAAAGTACTGGAAGGAGTTAAAGACTCAAAATCTGTTAAAGACAAAGTCAAAATACTATGCAATATGAAGTCAAAGTCTTGCAGAACAAAAGAACTGTATATTCGTTTATGGAAAGAATTGTATTCTATGTTTAGATTACTTGTCGTACAAGGTTATTAATTGTAAACCGACTAGGATATCCTTGAGCCTATAAAAGGACTCCTAGATTGGCATTAGAGATATGACTTACGATTTCAGAATTAGAGTTTTAGAGAAAAGTTTGATTATCTTAGAGTTGTATTAGAGTATCTGCATAATAAGCAGATTTAGAGTTTATAATAATAGATTATTCTTCTTAGCTTTGTTAAGTAAATTCCGCATACTTAATAAAGATTACTCAGTGTTTCTTTGTTAATAATTTAGGATTTATCCGAGGTTATTAAACCTTAACAAGCTAGTTAAGTTAGTTTGATTAAAGTATATCGATCCAACAAGTGGTATCTGAGCTTGTGTGGAAACTCTGACTAGGAAGAAACCCTACTTCAACTATATTCAAGATGTCGACTGAAGTTGTTCCACCACCCTCAATCACCTCACTCAGAATTCCAATAATCAAGAAGGAGAATATGATCTCTGGTGCATGAAGATGAGGCAGTACATGCCATTCGAGACCATGCTCTTTGGAATGTTATTGTCAATGGGAATGAAGTTGTAGCAGACCCATTGATATTCCCTGGACAACCAAAAGCACCTAAACCAGTATTACCAGCAGCAACCTTAAGGAATCAAGAGAAGGCACTCAATATTCTCTTATCTGCCATTCCAGATGGTCATCTTCTCAAATTTCATGATGCTAAAGATGCTAAGCAGCTCTGGGCTGCTCTCAAGATTTGGAGGGAATGAAGCCTCTAAAAGATGCACAGAAATTTGCTAAAGCAACAGTTTGAAACTTTCACAGTTGGTGAATGAGAGAGTCTTGATGTCTTTGCATATGATAGGTTTCAGAATCTACCGAACATGTTGGAGCTATACAAAGCAGAAGTATCGAGTTGAAGATGCTAATTTGAAGTTTCTAAGGAGTTTGCCATCTTCATGGCATGTGATTGCTACAATGATCCGAGGACAACAAGGTTTGGATGTCATGGACTTTGATGATCTATATCATCAACTTAAGGTGTATGAGCATGAGATGAGTGGTCAAACAAGTTCTAAGTCTCACAGTATTGCTTTTCTTTCATCTGAAAAGAAGGCCGTACTTCCAAAGTACTGCCTCAAAGTACTGTTTCTCAAAGTGCTGTCTGTCTATACACCCCCTCATATGTTCAACAGGCCCCACCAACTACCACTATGGCCTCAGATGAAGTTATGTGATCCTTCTTTGCACAACAAGCTAGTTTACCATCACTTATGAAGAAGATCTAGCAAAATTGAAGAAGATGCACTTGAAGAAATTGATATCAGGTGGCAAGTTGCTATGATCATTGCAAGAATCAAAAAGTACATGAAGAAGACAGGCAAAAGCATTGATTTCAAACCAAAGCAGGGCATAACTTTTGACAAATCTAAAATTGAATGCTTCAATTGTCAAAAGACTGGTCAATTTGCAAGAGAGTGCAGGTTTGCTAAGTATCAAGCAAACAGGACATCTGAGAAGCCAACACTTGAGCTTAAGGAAATTCCCATTACTGAAACAAAGGCTTTGGTTGCTCAAGAGAAGTTATCAGAAGTTGACTGGAGTGAAGAATTTGATGATGAACCGGTGACTTACTGTATGGTAGCAGTGGAAGAAGGTTGAAGACGAGTGGAAGCATTGGATTTGAGTACTGCTTTTGATGAAGAATCTGAACATGCTTTGGAATCGATGATGGCTTTGGAGGATTTGAGTGGAGCAAGGAAAGTGAAGATGATCCTGTTCAACTCGCATTGGTGGCTACTTCACCAAATCAATCTCCTATCTCTGAGGTATGCTCAAATTGCTATGATTTTTATCATAAATTACTTAGCAGTTATGTGATTGAGAGAGATAATTGTGTTAAGGCTAGGGCTGAGGTAGCAGGTTATCAAATAACCTTAGAATCTATGGAATCCAAAATTTTAGCACATGAAGCTAATGAAGTAGCTTGGGCTGAAAAATATGCACAACATGATTACCAGTTAAAGCTTAGTGAATGAAAATTAAACTGTAAAATTGCTGAAATTGAGAAATTAACTAAGGAAAGAGATGATTTGTTAGCTAAGTTTTCTGCTTGGGGTGAAGTCGCTGAGTGTCACATGTTTCTTATGTTCAAAAACAGCAAAGAGCTTATCTTAAAACTGGATTAGGTTTTGGTATGGATTTTAGTAAGATAGAAGAAAACCAATCTAGTAATCGGGATGAAGGTGAGTATGAGGATATAACCACTAGTGATGAAGAACTCATTAATTATGTAGACACATCTAGTAATGATGGTTCATTAAGTGACTCACCACCTGCATATAAGAGAGCTAATGATTATCATGTGTTCCACATCCCTGGCATTCATCAACCCCTAGGCCTGATGTTTCTCGTTTTGGAGTAGATAGTCTAGAGTTTAGAAAAAAGCTAGTTGCTAAATCTAGGTGCTGAGACACCCAAAGCTGTTGAAAACGGTGTTCAAAATCAAGCGGTACCTTTAAATCAAAGTCTTGCTCACAAGCAGTACCTTCTTCAAAACCTTTTCAAAACAGTACTGCTAAACCTTTTTGGGATAATTTTGGTCAAAACAAGTTTAATCACTCACCAAGAAGGCAAAATAATTTTGGGCATAGACATAGAAAATGTCACTTTGGCAGTATGGGTCGAAGACGTGTTTTGTGTGTTTAGTCCTACTCATCTAATTAAGGATTGTGAACATCACTCAGAATACCTTAGAAAATTTCAAAGAACGGGGCTGCCAACCGAAACCTAGAGAGTACAAACCGGTATGGACTAATTCAAATAGGGTTAATCACGAAACTTCACATCGGATCATAGATACCCACACCTTGAAGACCTTCAGTATCTCACGGTACTTTCCAAAGTCTTGCTGTTAACTTCTGGCCCGATACTTTCACAAAGTCTACTGCTCAGACAAAACAAGTACTTGATCACAATACTTGGTATAGAAATTCTAGCCAATCTCACTATCAACCTAGAAGGTATTCCAATTCACATAGGAGATTTAGATCGGAGGAACCAAGTGTTAAAACAGAATGGGTTAAAAGGGAAAGTACTTGGCAGACAAACAAAGATACGTTCAACAAAAAGTGAATTAGATGTTTGTGCGACACAAGAAAATGCTAAAAATCGGTGAAAGAGATTTATGTTGAAAAACCAGAAAGTTTTGAAAATCCACATGCTAAAAATCAAAAGATAATTTTGGATCATCATTTGAAAGATAGTGGGAATTACATTCTCAAAGAATTTGAGTTTGTAACTCCACAAGGGAACACAAGTCAGTAATGGCTTGGGTTCCTAAAAGTTTCTAACTCTTTTCTTTATGCGGGCAACCCTTGGGAAGAGGAGCTTAAAGATCATCTTATTGTGGATAGTGGTTGCTCTGGAAGTATGACAGGAGACAAAGAGATCTGTCTGATTTTAGGAAGATTAGTGGAGGAAAAGTTGCATTTGTGAATGATCCCAATGGAGGAAGGATTACTGGGAAAGGAACAATTAAAGCTGGAAAAATTGATTTTGAGAATGTCGGATATGTGAAGGAGCTTAAGTTCAACTTGTTGTCAGTCTCTCAAATTTGTGATAAACAGCATCATGTGTTATTCACGACACAGAATGTCTCATTCTTTCCTCGACTTTAAACTCATGTTGATGATGACTTGTAGTACTTAGAGTACCAAGGACAAATGATGTGTATAGTTTAGACATGAAGAGTCTACATTCATATGGCAGAGCCACATGTTTGGTGGCTAAAGCAACATCTGAAGAGGCACATCAATGGCATAGAAGATTGGGTCATGTTAATTTCAAGAATATCAACAAACTGGTCAAAGGCAATTTAGTTAGAGGTCTACCTTCAAAGACTTACAAGAATGATCAATCATGTTTGGCATGCAAGAAGGGTCAACAACACAAAGCTTCTGCAGAAGCTTGAGGAAAGAACTATTAGAGAACCATTGGAGCTGTTACATATGGATTTATTTGGACCTGCCTCTGTGGAAAGTTTAAATAAGAAAAAGTATCTTGTTTGGTTGTTCTGATGATTGTAGTAGATTGGGTTGGGTTTTCTTTTGGGTTTTAAAGATGATACTTTTGATGCTATCCGGACACTAATTATTGCCTTGAAAACCAATTGAGACTCAAGGTTAGAGGTATTAGATGTGACAATGGGACTGAATTCAAGAACAAACTTATGGATGAATTTTTTGCAAACAAAGGCATAAAAAGGAAGTTTAGTATTGCAAGAACACCACAACAGAATGGTGTTGCAGAATGGAAGAATAGGACTTTGATTGAGCGTAGGAACAATGTTAGCAGATTCTCACCTACCTATTCAGTTAGGCTGTAAAAGTACTGCTTGTTATGTACTTAACAGAGTCTCAGTCGCTAAACCACAAATGAAGACACCCTATGAATTCGATGGGCACTAAACCCAACATTCGTTTTATGAAACCTTTTTGTTGCCTCTACTATTTTAAACACTATTGATAATCTGGGGAAGTTTGATGGCAAGACAGAAGAAGGATACTTATTGGGTTATTGCACTAACAGTAAAGGCTTTAGAGTATACAACAAAGTTACTAAGAAGGTTCAAGATTGTCTTCATGTTGAGTTTTTAGAAGATCAAGACAATGAACAAGGTAAAGGTCGATTGGATGTTTGATCTTGAGATTTTATCTCCTTCAATGAATTATGTTCTGTGAGAGAGAAAATCAACCTATGCACAATGAAGAAGATCTCCAATATGTTGTTCATGATGTTCATATTAAACGATCTTTGCTTTTCTGATAAAGATCACAGTAAGTTCAAACAAAATGCTAACATTCTTGAACAAAATCTGATTCTTCAAAACAAGTACTTTGTTGCACCACAATCCTCATTATCTGCTGAGGATCAATCTATTCCAGAGGAACTTAATCAGATGCTTCTTCAAGATGTTTTAGCACAATCTTAGCGATGAACAAAGGAAAGCTTATGAAGAGAAAAGAAGAAGAACAAGGCTGCGGAGTACTCTCAAGTACTTTGGGCAGTGCACTGACCAAAGTCTGCTGCACCAGTTAATGATACTTTAGATGATCTAGATGATCATACCATGCCGGATTAGAAGATCGATGATGAATTTGAAGATGAAGGTATTTTCCCAAATTCCAATGAAGGTCTTGATGTTACTAATTTAGATGATAATTATGAAGTTCCACAGTCTCCAAACTTAAGAACTCATAAGGATCATCCTTCTGCTTAAATCATTGGTCCTTACTACGGAGTCTTGACTAGACACAAAGCTAAGGGTTTCACAAAACCTCACAATGCTTTACTTAGTTTTGTGTATAAACAAAACCGGCTGAATCATAAGGACCATCAAAAACTGTTGAGTTTCAAGCTAAAGCACTTAGGAAATTGAAGCGTAGGTATGTTTGGTTGAGGAATTTTATTAAACCCTATATTCACGGTTTCAACTTATAGGTTAAAGAGGAAAACAAACGTCGTAAACAACTTCGTAAGGAATTAAAACGAAAGAAGGTTTCTAAATCATCTTCTGTCAACTTGGGGAGGAATTTAGAAAAGGAAAATTTGAAAGAAGATGTTGTGAAGAAGAAAGAATCTGTAAGTACTACAGAAAAGATTATTTCGATTCGAGGAAGTACAAGTTCAAAAGTACGATATTCAAAATCTTTGAACATCAAGGTACTGATGTTCAAGGATAGCGATGTTCAAGGTCTTGAACATCAAAGTAATGTTTTTCATGATACATCTAGTCAAGAAGTAATTACACCAAGGATATTGAATTTTGAAGAAGATCTTTGGTCCTTCTACAATTGTTATAGAAGAAGAGGAGGAAGCTACATTGAGCCATTTACTCTCAAGTGATGATGAATTAATTGCTACAATATTAGATTTGTCACAACCAAGAGGAGGAGTTACTATTAGAGATGTACAAGAAGAAGAACAACAAAGAGCTTCTCAACCGATATTGATCCTAAAGACAAAGGGAAAGGTATTCTGGTTGAAACAAAGAAAAAGAAACTCACTTTAGCAGAACTAAGAGCAATTGAAGTTGCTAGGAATGAAGCTGCAACTAGAAAAGTTCAAGAAGAGTTAGATGCTCAAGATAGAAAAGAACAAGAAGCTCAAGAAGCTCTGAATAGAAAAGCAGCTCAAGAGGTGCAAGATAAATTAGATCTTTGAAGCTTGAACCTTCATCTCCCCTACACCTGTTAGATATATGCCAAGAAGACCTAATTTAGCTAAGGACGGGAATGCTATGATGGCTTATTTAAAAGGTCGAGGATATAAGGGTTTGCAAGTTAAACTATGTTGATATGAAAAGACTTTATGATCTTTGAAGCAAGCAGACTTATAAGAAGAGTGTTGCCGATATTAAAGACTTTAGAAGAAGCTCATTGGATGAATTTGAAAGGAAGAAGAGCTTAAGAAAAAAGAAAACTAAAGTTCTGGATGTTAGGTTTTCAAAGAAAGAAAAGGTTGAATTAAGATGCGAGACTAGAGATGAATTGAAGAATTATCTCAGAGTGGTAGATTTTGATTATACAAAGGAAGATAATGACATGAAGATGAACGGATCAAAGATCAGTGTTTTTAAAGTTGTGAAATCCAAGAATGAAGAATACATGATTTTTCATAAAGAAGATGAAAGCTTCAAAGTTTTCAAAAGGCTATGGGATTTACTGCATATTATAGATAGAGTAGACCTATTCTACTTATATCATGTTGTGAAGGCTTACTTTGAAAATAATCCATTGGAAGGGATTGGTTTGATTTTACATGGTGATCTTATAACTTTATAGGAAACTGAAGAAGAGCGATTATATCTGGAAGAATCAAGAAATTGGGAAATAGTTTCTGGAAGATTCTTTGAAGAATGGAGTTCATGTTTTGGAGCTGGAAAATGGAACAATGATACACATGTTTGCGAGAAGAAGATATCCTCTCACAGTTGAGCTCATGAGAAGAATGCTAGAGCATGGATTGGAAGTGGAAGAGGATAATGAAACTGCTTGCATGGTTATCAACTTGTTTATAAAAGCTGGACTACCATTCTTTGAGAATGATCAATAGCGGTATGAATTTTATTTGAATAAATACTTTTGATATATCAGTACTTTTATTCAAAGTACTGCTGATCAGACAGTACTTTCATCAAAGAATCTTGTTTAACGAACTAAACCAGTTAAATAAATTTTAGAAGAAACCTTGTTGCTAAGTAATAAATATTTTGAAATAAAGGTTTAGTAAATGGTTTTGTGATGATAACATCAATAGGTTATCAATCCACCATGGTAACAAAAGGATTGACTAATCCATGAGCAAACGGCTCTGGTAAAGATATATCAAATCGGTTTTTAGTTGACAACTTGCTAATAAGTTGGATGGTATTCAACTCATCATATCATGGTAATGTGAAGAGTTGGCTAGCCCACAAGAAAATGGCTTGTGGTAAAGGCCGTGGAAAAACCATTATTGGTAATTAGTTCACCATTAGATAAAAGAACTAACTAGTCCGAAGAAGGTGGAAACTTTTGGTAAAGACAAAACAAATCTGTTGATAGCTGGTGGTTTGCTAAAAATCATATGGTTATCAATGTACCATAGTCTTACACACCAAAACATTTGGCTACTCCAGAGATAATGGCTTTGGTAAAGAGTTCTAAATCCATTAATTTTCAATGATTCACTTGAAAGTGATGAGAATAGTATGCAACTTAAACTAAATTAAATGTACAAATTGTCATATGTTGCTGTGTTTCTGAAAAGATGGAGCTTCTGGATGATCTGTAAAGAACAATTCTAAGAGATACTTTGACAAGAACAGATGTTACAGAGATAAAAGCTTAAAGACTAAGAAACAATCCGTTTTTTTTTTTTTTAAATGAAGCTGTTAAAGATATATTCACAAAGGAACTTGAAGTCAAGCAAATAGAATTCAAGTTAGGGGAGGATTGTTGGGATATGAAAGTCTTTGAAGATATCAAAAGTATGAAGATATCAAAGTACTGTAAGTTGCAAAGTACTGGAAGAAGTTAAAGACTAAAAGTACTGTTAAAGACAAAGTCAAAGTACTGCAATATGAAGTCAAAGTACTGCAAGAACAAAAGAACTGTTATATTCGTTTATGGAAAGAATTGTATTCTATGTTTAGATTACTTGTCGTACAAGGTTATTAATTGTAAACCGACTAGGATATCCTTGAGCCTATAAAAGGACTCCTAGATTGGCATTAGAGATATGACTTACGATTTTAGAATTAGAGTTTTAGAGAAAGTTTGATTATCTTAGAGTTGTATTAAGTATGCATAATAAGCAGATTTAGAGTTTATAATAATAGATTATTCTTCTTAGCTTTGTTAAGTAAATTCCGCATACTTAATAAAGATTACTCAGTGTTTCTTTGTTAATAACTTAGGATTTATCCGAGGTTATTAAACCTTAACAAGCTAGTTAAGATAGTTTGATTAAAGTATATCGATCCAACACTTGCAATACTTTCACTTAGGGTTTCTTTACTACTTGACGTCCTCCTCAAAAGGGAGCACTCGTCAAGGGGAGCATTTCGTCAAAGATGAAACCATTTGCAAACATAATTGCAACACACTCGCTTAAACTTCCTAATTACTTGACGCCCTCAACAAAGGGGAGCATTCGTCAAGGGGGAGATAAGACGAGAATTTTTCTCTCCTCTTACTCTCTATTTTTCATATTGTTACTGTTAATACAAATAAGCTGTAAAAACGTTTATTTATATTTTACGATCTTCTAAATGTTTTGTCGATAACAAATGTAAAATCATTTTAACGAAACTAATAGAGTACGTAAATAGTTTGAGTTAATAGTTTTCTAACACACTTAAGTTGTCACATAAAACACTAAAACAAGTATAAGTGATTTTATGATTTAGATACATATGTACAACAACTAGTGTTTACATATTGGGTTAAACATATACTTAAACTAAGTATACTAAAATGGGTAAAACTAAGTGTATGCTAAAATGGGTAAATACAAGTATATACTAAATGGGTAAATACTAGCAAATGGTTTGACCCATAACCCATGGTTTTATATATACCACTTAACCAAGTTCATTGTATCTAGAAAGAAAACCATGGATCAACCCATAACCCATGACCCATAACCAAAAATACCTATGGGCAAAGAGGAGCGGACCACGGATCCCTAGCGTTGTGCTAGCCGGATCCCTGTGGTAGGATCCGTGGGATCCGAAACTTGAAGAGAATTTCCTCTATTAATAGAGATCCATTTCTTCCTCTCTAGTAGTGCTTTTTACACACATACTTCCCAAAAGTATTCTAACCCTCTAACCTCAGATCTAAGTGATCTATGTAGTTTGTCTTTTGTTTTTGTGTGATCTACTAGGTTCCTCTTAAAGGAGAGATCACCACCTCTTGAAGACGTGCAAGCTCAAAGTCCATGAGTTGCCATGCTTCGTCATCATCAAGACTACTAAGGTTCTCTTGTTGATAGTTCTCCATAGATGTTGGGTTGAAAGTATTAGTGAAGCATGCTAAAGGTGTCAAGACAAAGGCATTAGTGAAGGGTGCCAAGCGTTGTGTCAAAGGCATTAGTGAAGGATTCCAAAGAATCAAATCAAGTAGCATTTGGGAAGAATGCCTAGGTCGTATAATCAATGAGGTGCATCGTTATACATATATGTATTTGTTTATATACAAGGATGGTGATATCCTTGATGGTGTTGTAACAAGGAGTAGATCTCCTTGAGATTAGGTGTTGTGTCGTGAAGGTGTAGTTCACCTAAGGTGTGAAAGAACTAGGTGCTTAGCCTAGTACCTAATAAAGGGTAGGCGACGTTGTGAAGGATTAGTTCTCCTAAGGTGTGAAAGAACTCGGTGGTTAGCCTAGCACCATATAAAGGGTAGGTGACGTTGTGTTAGGTGTGGTTCGCCTTGGTGTGAAAGAACTCGGTATTTAGCTTTGTACCAGAAAAAGGTTAAGCGATGTTGTGAAGGCTTCTCCGCCACAAGGAGTTGGTGTAGTGCTTAAGAACTCTCGAGTAGGTGAGTGGAGTAGGGCAAGGAAGGTTTCCTTGTAGCCGAACCACTATAAATAACTTGTGTTGTGGTGATGTGCTTCTTACTCTTTATATTTCATTTCACGTTTATATATCCATCTATCAACGTCCAACATAAACAATCAAATAGATTGACATAAGTCGATCTAAATATTTAAAAGGAAGTTTTAAATTGGTAAAACTATTCAACCCCCCCCTTCTAGTTTTCCAAAATTGGCATAAGAGCTTCGTTACCAAGTTTCTTAAAGTATGTTGTACTTTAAAGACTCGATACGATCCGTGTATGTTTGAAAACTACAAAGAAGAATTATCTTCATCATATTTTAAAATCACTATATTGTTTATTGTTGGACAATGATAGAATGCTCTAACATTTTTTTTTCTAAGCATTATCCATACTTGAGTTTGGAGCTACCAAGAAGAGCATAAAGAACTTATCTAAATATTTCCTTTCGCAAAAAGAATATTTAGCCAAGGTATGATTACTAATCACTTGCTTTTAATTTTATTATTGAAATCATAGTTGCATGATTTATTAGTAATTGTTCTAATAGTTTTCTATATTAAAGTCATTATCAAAAATAGTATTCTTCGACTTATTTGTAGAAACTACACTATGATTTCGTAATAATGACATTTTGGTTATTTGATAACCATTATCATTATTCATCACAAAGAATTTATTGACACTTCATCTATGTCTATAAATTTTCATGTGAAATTTCTTATGTTATAATAAAATGGGATTTTATTATAATGTTTGAAAAGTTTCCCAAGAATTATGACTAATTCTTAAAAAGGGAACCTCGTCTAATAGGAATAGTACTGAATCTTCAAAACCTCAAATCACAAGTTTTAGAACCTTAAACACCAAAACATTAGGTTGTTTAGAACTCCCAAACCTTAGTTATCAAGGAATATTTGAGCTGATCTTTGCTGTTATGCCGGATCCCTCGGTTTACACTAGGATCCCAAATGAGAGGGATCCGCGATCCGTCTGCAACAGAAGACAATATATGATCAAGAATGATCACTGTGGATGTTCCACAATAATACTCACCTCAAAGACTCACGAACGAAAACCCATGTACTGTTCATAGGAGCAAATTGATCATTCTTCTCAAGTCTAACAATCACTTGTGTAAGTATAATCTTCACTACATTGTTATTTTAATTCCTTGATTCTTAGAATTACAATTTCTTCATCTTTAAGAGTTGGGTTCAAATGGGTTTATTATAATTTGTCACCACATTATTTTCTAAGATAATCTAAATCAAAGAATTAACATTGTTAATACAAATTAAACACATTTCTTGAACTCAACAAAGATGATGAGAGCAAAATTGTGATCAAACTCTCTAGGCTACTATTCATCATTAACACCACATTGGGTTGTATTGTTTAGGAATATCATGCCTAGCAACAAGCAACAAGATTACCAAGACACCGCCCACTACATACCCATGTATCATAGGAAAAATGGCTTTAAGTCCGGACGATAGAAAAGCCTTTAAGTTGCTCGAAAGGAGACTCTTTCATGAAGGTAGAGTTGTTGATCCATCATTTCTTGCAAATACTGACATAAGGGAAGTTTTTGCAACTATTAGGTTTGATTGTTTATTGGATATAAACGAACAAATTTGCCCGGTCTTTGTGGTTGAGTTTTACAAGACAATGGGGATAATTAGAAATGATGACGGGTCCATCTCAATTGAATTCACCATCAATGAGCGAGAGTTTAGTCTTTCACTTGAGGATTTTGGAAGAATAATAGGAATGCCACATGATGGTGTTTGCATGTACTCTAATGAGTGGTCGTTTCAAGAAATACACTCTATGGTTGATCATCACGACATTTATCACGCAACAATCCCGGAAGCAACCACGGTAAGGGATACCGTGTTTATGCCAAGAGCATCCCCATCAAGAGCTACTAGGAAGTCAAAAGTGATCTATAGAGATCCTTTCCAAATGGAGCTCTCGGAGATGTACCCGTTGTATAGAAAATGGGAAGATGTGATTAGAGAGAATGTGGTGTGTCTAGTAGGAAACAAGGATCACCCCAACGCATGCCTAAGCTTCATGATCTATTGTCTAGTGACCGAAACTCGCTTCAACATTGTCTACTACATGGTCAAAAGAATGGCAAGTGTTAGAAGCATGGACAAGATGGTGCTTCCGTATGCAATGCTTCTAACCCGTCTCGCCAAATTCATCTTTGCATTAGACCCTTCTCCACAATCCCTTGATCATAACTTTTGCAATAAGGTTATGGTACCATTAGCCGAGGGTAGAACAACAAGGTTTATGGTGGAAGGCAAGAGACCACACCCACCCACGGATTCCTCGGACGAAAGAGAGAGGCAAAGAGAAGGTGAAGGGAGTAGTAGCAACCCACTTGAAAATATCGATC
>OU343216.1:88777612-88794375 GCA_910596185.1 Chrysanthemum makinoi
TTAGCTACACTTAAATAATATATGTGACAAAACGTTTAGTGTGACCATATATGGCATTTGGTCACAATGTTAGTAGTAAATGTTGTGGAAAACTAGAAGGGGGGTTGAATAGTTTTACCAATTTAAAACTTCCTTTTAAATATTTAGATCGACTTATGTCAATCTATTTGGTTGTTTATGTTGGACGTTGATAGATAGATATATAAACGTGTAATGAAAGATAAAGAGTAAGAAGCACATCACCACGACACAAGTTATTTATAGTGGTTCGGCTACAAGGACACCTTCCTTGCCCTACTCCACCCCCGAGTCACCTACTCAGAGTTCGTAAGCACTACACCAATCTCCTCTATGGTAGGAGAAGCCTTCACAACGTCGCTTAACCTATTTCCGGTACAAAGCTAAATACCGAGTTCTTTCACACCAAGGCGAACCACACCTAACACAACGTCGCCACCCTTTATAATATGCTAGGCTAACCACCGATTTCTTTCACACCAAGGAGAACTAATCCTATCACAACGCCGCCTACCCTTTATTAGGTACTAGGCTAAGCACCTAGTTCCATTACTATGGAGGAACTACTACCCTTCACACACACACTTAAAATTAAGGAGATCTACTCTTGTTACAACACCATCAAGGATATCACCATCCTTGGAAATAAACAAATACTTATAAGTATAACGATGCACCTCATCGAGTATACGACCTAGGCATTCTTCTCGAATGCTACTTGATTTGATTCTTCGGCATCCTTCACTAATGCCTTTGACACAACGCTTGGCACCCTTCACTAATGCCTTCGTCTTGACACCTATAGCATTCTTCACTAATGCTCTTGATACAAATGATAAGCACCTTTCACTAATGCTTTCGTCTTGACACTTTCGGCATCCTTCACTAATGCCTTCAACATCTATGGCGAAGGAAAGAACTATCAACAAGAGAACTTCAGTTGTCTTGATGATGACGAAGCATGGAAACTCATGGACTTGAACTTGCTCGACTTTAAGAAGTGGTGATCTTGCCTTTAAGAGGAACCTAGAAGATCACACAAAAACAAAAGACAAACTACATAGATCTCTTGATCCGAGATTAGAGAGATATAAAACTTGGAGAGAGTATGTGTGAAGTGGTGAGCTAAAAGGAAAGAAATGGCTCACTACTTATAGAGAAATTCTCTCTGTTCCTCGGATCCCACGGATCCTCCCACAAGGGATCCGGCTAGCACAAAGCCGAGGATCCGTGGAACGCGCCTCTTTTTGCCCATGGGTATTTTTGGTTATGGTTCATGGGTCATGGGTTGATCCATGGGTCTTTAGCTAGATACAACGTATCTCTTGAGTGCTCACCGAGGGTTCAATGTATCTAGACATTCTCTTGAGTGCTCACCAAGGATTCAATGTATCTAGACATTGGGTATGGGTCAATACCATGGGTTATGGATATTATCCATATATGATATAAGCATGATGTCATGCAATGGGTTATGGGTCAAGCTCCATGGGTCATGGGAAGGGGTTGTACCCAACTTCATTCAATGTATTTGCCCAATGGGTTATGATACTTAAGTTTCTACCCATTTATATTACCCAATATACTACATACTAGTTATGTGTATATTTTACCCAAATATGTAAACACTAGTTGTTGTACATATGTAATATTAAATCATAAAATCACTTATACTTGTTTGAGTGTTTTATGTGAAAATGTGAATATGTTAGAAACTATTATTTCAAACCATTTATTATTTTATTGTTTTAGTTAAAATGATTTTACGTTTGTTATCGACAAAATATTAGAAGATCGTCAAATATAAATAAACGTTTTCACGGCTTATTTGTATTAACAATATCCCCATTTTTGTTGAAGACAAAACATAAGATAATTTTAAGGAAAAGCTAAAATTCGTAAAAGTGTGAATTTGTAGTTTTTACTTTTCTCCCCTTTTGTCAAAACAAAAGAGCCTTGAAAGAAAGCAACACATTGTTTTTAAGAAAACATGTGAAAGAAATAAAAGAGGTGAGAGCAAGTAGCGGAAAGGATCTCGTCTTTACTCCCCTTGACGAGTCCATCCCTAGGTAAGTACGCCAAGAAAGTAATACTAATCTAGTTTGTTTGCAACTAAGTTTGCAAAGATTTCGCTCTAAGTGACGAATGTGCCCCTATGATGATTGCAATTTAGCAAAGGGATGTCGAGAAATGTAATCCTAATATTGCAAGTAATTTGCAATGTATTGTTTTGACACAAAGCTCCCCCTAGCTTTAGGGTGTCAAAGGCTTCAAGTGTAGATTGAATAACTACAAAACAAAGGTTAGAAAACAAGTATAATGCACAATTTCCTGCATATGTGATCCAATTTAGTAGAAAATAGTTTTATGTATCACGGATCCCACTTTCCCTCTAGTAGGGATCCGTCTAGAAAGCAATTTTAAGGGATCCGAGAATAGGCGATGATTAAATTCAGAAATGGTGATGTAACAAGTAATGTTAACATCAAAATGAGATATGTATTCAACCAACAAACATATACTCAATGCAATATGGCAAGTAAACTATTATTCAATAAAACATAAGAGATGATCAACAAATCTCTAAAACTAAGAGAATGATTTAGCCATATTCTACTAATACTAATAAGTGACCAAAGCTTAAGAAGCAACAATGTGCTTGAGTCTAGGGATGAGTAGACTTGTTGATTTGGTCCAATCTTTCAAGAAGATGATTAAACAAGAAATGCAACTCATTTCTTACTTGAACAAGTCCTTGGGTGATTAGACAATTAGAGCAATTATTGTCTTGATTAGGAACAAGATGTTTTGAGGAGGTTCTACAAATGATGGTGGAGGTACATTGAGTAATTTAGGATGAGGTTCTACTAGGAATGAGAGTGGTGGTAATGGAAATTCCTCCATATGATCAAGTCCTTGGTGGTTCCTTGTTTCCAATGATGGACTAGTTAGTGATGTAGGTGGTTCCTATTTTAACGAGAAGGTTGGTGAATGGGAAGTTCTCGGTTATGAATGCTCTAATGAATAGAGAGAGGCTCGGTAAAGGAGTGTAGTCCATGCTCTAGGAATGAAGGTTTAGACGTTTTGCTAGAACTAGGTATGTTTGGTTTAGAGCTCGATGATCCCTTTTCTAACCTAAGAGGTTTAATGCTAATTATTGCGGTTCTCTTGGCAATTGTTGATTGGGTTTGTTGAGGTGAGATTCTAGCACTATTATCTCTTATGGATGATGATTCGGTGGATGGGAAGTCCTACCATTTGTGGTTTTAACCGGAGATGATTCGGTTGAGGAAATTTCGTGTACAACACGAGCAAGTTTCTTTGGTGGTTCTTGGTTGGATGAGTTAGCACTAGGAGCTTTCCTCATGATGAAATGACTAAGGAAAAGGTTTCTAAATTCTTAGAATTATGTTGTGTTTGATGACTAAGGGATTCTAGCAAGATGACTTATAAAGGGAAGGATTTAGCAAGTGCATTCAAGATTTAAGTCTCTAATATCCTTTGGAATGTGATGATTAGCATGCACAAGAGTCAACTTCTTTATATTTAATTAGGATGAGGTAGAGTGTTCAAGTTAGCAAGATGAGCTTGAAATGATTGTTTGAGCAAGAGTTGACATAAATCGTCACCCGATCCTACTTCCCACCAACGGGGATCCGTCTAGGCTAATCCTAGGGATCCGCCTCGCCGCTAGGAAAGGATAGAAGTGATGTTTGAAAGGTCTAAAGCCTATACCTTTTTGAATGTTTTAGTTCTCCTAAGTGTCTTTAAATGGAAGGGTACTTAAATGTTCAAGGGCAATGATTGATGTAGCTAATGATTGCCTTATATGAAAGAAATTGGAACTTTCGTGAGTACCAATGAATGAACAAAGATGACACTAAAATCTTGAGAGTGTCAAATGGAATTAGATGATCCTAGTGATCAGATAGTGACTTAGGATAATTTCTTGGAGAAGATCCTAAAGGTTTTAAGGTGGAAGAACTAGAATTCGATCCATTTCGACCAATTTTGAGGTAAGGATGATTATGATCAATTTTGCCATAATCGAAAGATTTCTAGGTCTAGATGTGAGGGATCATGTGAGAAATAATGAGTGATCTAGAGAGTGGAAGAGTAATGAGTTTAGGTGAAATGATAGATCGAAAAGCACTTTGAGTGTGATCCTTAATGAGCTATGAGTAGTGTAAAGCTTACTAAGCTTGAGAAGGACTTAAGAGATCCTAAGGTGTTAAGTTCAGCAGTGTGAAGTAGTTCAGGAACATAGTTTGAGGTGTAAAGGATTGAAATTCCACTTCATTCGCCGGATCCCACGGATCCTTCACTGAGGGATCCGGATAGTTACAAACTAGGTATCAGGTATCCTGAAGCTTTTACTTAACAATTGGCGCTTGTTCTAAGTATCGAAATTAGAAGCTAATGATCTCTACAGTAAGTATACATGTATACAAGTAAAACATACTAAGAGCATGTAGAAATAGCACATAAGCAATTAAATGAGATCTAGCTCACAAGTAACACATAGGTTTATCAAACTTAACAATCGTTATTCAAGAAGCTCAAAATAGATTTACGATCTAGATTAGTAAATCATTTGTATTAACAATGATGTGCAGAGTAGATGATGGTGTTCAAGACAATAGGGTTGTTTTGGCCAACGAAAGCAATGAACTATGTATAGTCATTACGGATGGTGATTAGCATACAATGAACTTCGTCCATGAAGTCATGTAGCTCTTCCGATCAAAGCAATATAATAAACGCTTGATGAGGCAGTGGTTGTGATTAACTATAAGAAAATTTTATTTTACAACTTGTTTGATTAGTAATCCTAAGACAATGCAAAGTATTTCTATTGTAAACTTACTTTAGGAAAACATAGGAGTATAAATTTCCCAAGTGAGAGAATGAATATGAGATCAAGTTAGCTACGGTTCACTAGCGGTTCTGTTCTAAACACGACCATTTATACAGGTGATTCCACATACCCAACTTCTATCAAGGAAGCAATTCAACCGTTAGGTCAAATTGAGTCTCTAGTGCAATAAGTTCTCCAGTATTCATTCTCAAGTTAGGAAAATTTATATTCCTACAATGGCCTATCAAAGAGTAACAATGATGATACTTTGCTTAATATTATACTTGAGACAACTAAGGTGACGGCGCCATGTTAAAAATAAGTTTAAAAGTTGTCCATATGGTAAACAACAAAAAATGGTTGGGTGAGCTAGTTCAACATATATTGTTGGAAAGCTTTGAGTTTGGACTTTCGGATATGAACAATTATATTTGCGTTGCAAAATAATTTACTTGAGTATATCGGATGAAATAATCAAGTTGTCAATCCTACTATGAAGCTTGGAGAGCGATCATGAAAAGGAAAATGGGAGAGCACATCATCAACACAAGTGTAGGTTATGATCCGATGTACATTCTTGTTGTTTTTAGAAAATGATAGAAGAACAAAGGAAATCATATAAGCACATATGACAAAATCAATCAAAAATCCATTTAGTGTGTTATATGTTTTAAACATTTTTCAACCTATATGACTTATCTAAATATCTAAACTAACATTTTCGACACAACTAGATGTTATCCCAAACACTCCTTCAAATAGCACATTGATTAGTAGAATATTACTAAATCGACAAACAAGAGAATGAATAGCAAGGTAAGGAAACCACATATGCTATTCAATCAAACAAGCACAAAAGCTATTTGAGATAAGCAAATAATCAAGTAATGCAAAGAAGACAATTTATCATTTAGCATAGCATATGAAAGTTCTTTTCATCGCTTTGTGTTAAATATAAATATGTATACCAAGCTTGATTAGTTTCTTTTATATTTATAAATATGATCAAAACCTTAATTTCTATAGAGGCCACATTGTTATTCAAAAGCGAAAACATCCGTCTCCAATTAGATCAAAAGTTTGTGCAAAAGTTATGACCTAAAAATGACTTTCTATTATAAATCAATGATTCTGTAAATTATTGTTTTGAATCAGTTTATGAAATCATTTTAAATGAAATTATACTCAAATACCTTTAAACGATAGGTGTCACGACTTCTAACGACTTCACGGTTAAAAAGTTATGAATTTTGAAATTCTGACAAAAGCATCTTTTCGGCCACTCCGGATCCTTTGCTTGAGGATCCGTCCAGTGTAACTGAGGGATCCGTGGATCGACCATAATGAATTACAAAATGTACGTTTTGACCCGACGAAAAGGTTTAGTCTTTGTAGACTTTTTAGTAAAGCTATATTACCCATTTTTACCTTTATTCAAGCTTGATTAACAAGATATCTAACAATAAAACTTCAAAGAAAAAAATCACTAAAACACTTTTCATATTATGCTTATTGTAAGATAGAAGCATATATCACCATTTTGTCCACAAGCAATTTAGCACGTTTTTGAAAAAAAATGTAACTAAGAAAACATACCTTTGCTATATCCCCTTTTTATGGTTTTAGAAACCATAGACTAAATACTTCCTATGATCTTAAGATACCCAAATCCAGGTATGAAGATTTCTCAAAGGAAAATGTTAGAATGATCTATCACTATCCAACATATGATGATTTCTAAAAACATGACTTTTGTTTTAAGAAATTCCCTTCTTTGTAGTTTTCAAACATACACGGATCGTATCAAGTTTTCAAAGTAAAATATACAAAAAAAACTTGGTAACTAAGCTCGATACCAATTGTGGAAAACTAGAAGGGGGGTTGAATAGTTTTACCAATTTAAAACTTCTTTTAAATATTTAGATCGACTTATGTCAATCTATTTGGTTGTTTATGTTGGACGTTGATAGATAGATATATAAAGCGTGTAATGAAAGATAAAGAGTAAGAAGCACATCACCACGACACAAGTTATTTATAGTGGTTCGCCTACAAGGACACCTTCCTTGCCCTACTCTACCCCCGAGTCACCTACTCGAGTTCGAGTTAAGTAAACTACACCAATCTCCTTATGGCGAGAAGCCTTCACAACGCCGCTTAACCTTTTCCGCGTACAAAGCTAAATACCGAGTTCATTCACACCAAGGCAAACCACACCTAACACAACGTCGCCTACCCTTTATCTTAATGGCTAGGCTAACCACCGAGTTCTTTCACACCAAGGAGAACTAATCCTATCACAACGTCCCTTACCCTTTATTAGGTACTAGGCTAAGCACCTAGTTCCATTACTATGGAGGAACTACTACCCTTCACAACACAACACTTAATATCAAGGAGATCTACTCCTTGTTACAACACCATTAAGGATATCACCATCCTTGGAAATAAACAAATACTTATAAGTATAACGAGGAACCTCATCGACTATACTGACCCAGGCATTCTTCTCAAATGCTACTTGATTTGATTCTTCAGCATCCTTCACTAATGCCTTTGACACAACGCTTGGCACCCTTCACTAATGCCTTCGCTTGACACCTATAGCATTCTTCACTAATGCTCTTGACACAAACGATAAGCACCTTTCACTAATGCTTTCGTCTTGACACTTTCGGCATCATTCACTAATGCCTTCAACATCTATGGCGAAGGAAAGAACTATCAACAAGAGAACTTCAGTTGTCTTGATGATGACGAAGCATGGCAACTCATGGACTTGAGCTTGCTCGTCTTTAAGAAGTGGTGATCTTGCCTTTAAGAGGAACCTAGAAGATCACACAAAACAAAAGACAAACTACATAGATCTCTTGGATCTGAGGTTAGAGAGATATAAAACTTGGAGAGAGTATGTGTGAAGTGGTGAGCTAAAAGGAAAGAAATGGCTCACTATTTATAGAGAAAATTCTTCTTGTTCCTCCGGATCCCACGGATCCCTCCCTAATGGATCCGGCTAGCAAAAGCCGGGGATCCGTGGAACGCTCCTTTTGCCCATGGGTATTTTTGGTTATGGGTCATGGGTCATGGGTTGATCCATGGGTTTTTAGCTAGATACAATGTATCTCTTGAGTGCTCACCAAGGGTTCAATGTATATAGACATTCTCTTGAGTGCTCACCAAGGATTCAATGTATCTAGACATTGGGTATGGGTCAATACCATGGGTTATGGATATTATCCATATATGATATAAGCATGATGTCATGTAATGGGTTATGGATCAAGCTCCATGGGTCATGGGCTTTGGGTTGTACCCAACTACATTCAATGTATTTGCCCAATGGGTTATGATACTTAAGTTTCTACCCATTTATATTACCAAATATACTACATACTAGTTATGTGTATATTTTACCCAAATATGTAAACACTAGTTGTTGTACATATGTAATATTAAATCATAAAATCACTTATACTTGTTTTAGTGTTTTATGTGAAAATGTGAATATGTTAGAAACTATTAGTTCAAACCATTTACGTATTTTATTTGTTTCGTTAAAATGATTTTACGTTTTTTATCGACAAAATATTAGAAGATCGTAAAATATAAATAAACGTTTTTACGGCTTATTAGTATTAACAAATGTGACTATATAGATTAGCTTTTGGCAAGCTAACACAAACTAAACTTTAAACACACATATTAACTTATGTGAACGTATATACTGGATTTTGGCTACACTTAACGAATGTGTGACAAAATATTTAGTGTGACCATATATGGGATTTGGTCACAGTGTTCAAGTGTGTGACATATATTTGTCACTGTATATGTATATCGTGACTAATGCTTCAACCTTACTTTTCATTTGTCACTGCCCAATTTCGGATGTGGCTAAAGAGTTGGCAAAACATATCAGTCACCCTTAAATAATGTGTGACAAAACTTGACTCTATGATTTAGACACACAAAAAATTACTTCATGTGACTAACGTATCAAGGTTACTTGTATTTGTCACGCGTTCCAAATTCATGTGGCTAAATGATCGTAAACAAAATCACCAGATACCTTTAGCCACACAATAATGTTCAAGATAGTTCTAATGGTCACACATTCAAAATTTTCATGTGTGACTAATTAGTAAATGTTGTCAATTTTCATCTTCACCACACAATATGCGAATGTGCGGTCCATTTCCCATGAAATTGTGACCAAATCCCGTTTTTGTACTAGTGCTTGAAGCATTAGTCACATGAAGTAATTTTTTGTGTGTCTAAATCATATAATCAAGTTTTGTCACACATTATGTAAGGGTGACTGATATGTTTTGCTATTATTTAGCCACATATGAAATTGGAACACGTGACAAATGAAAAGTAAGGTTGAAGCATTAGTCACGATATGCATATAAAGAGTAACAAATATATGTCACACACTTGAACACTTCAAAATGCCATATATGGTCGCACTAAACATTTTGTCACATTAGCTAAGTGTAGCCAAAATCCATACATATCCCGTAAGTTAATATAATATTAAAAGTTTAGTTTGTGTTAGCTTAACTAATGTATATAGTCATTTACTACTAACTTGTGACCAAATGCCATATATGAATCACTAAACATTTGTCACATTATTTACGTGTAGCCAAAATCCAGTACATATAGTAACTTATTATATGTGTTTTTAAAGTTTATTTTGTGTTAGCTTGGCAAAAGATAATTTTTATAGTCATTTACTTCTATAGCGATCATGTGACTAAATCCCTTTACATTAGTCACAGACATATACAAAATGTACTAAAATTATGTTTATGACCACATTTAAGGTGATTATATGTGACCAATATGTTCATAACTTACACATCGTGAAGTATTCATGTGGCTATTATTTATAGCAAAATGTGAAATCGGTCATCATTAATATTCATGCCTTGTGTGACTAAATATTACAAAAGGCCACACAAACATAAAATTCATGTGACCATTGGATGAACACTAGTCACACAAAATACACATTCCTTCACTTTAAACACCATATAGTCACACTTATTAACACTTTTGGTCACTTTATGCTTAATTGTATGTGACTAAATACATAAAACAAACATGCTTTATGTGACTAAATATTACAAAAGGCCACACAAACATAAAATTCATGTGGCCATTGGATGATCAATAGTCACACAAAATACACATTTCTTCACTTTAAACACCATATGGTCACACTTATTAACACTTTTAGCCACTTTATGATTAGTTGTATGTGACTAAATATCCAAAACAAACATGCGTTGTGTGACTAAATATTACAAAAAGGCCATACAAATTCATGTGGCCATTGGATGATCAATAGTCACACAAAATACACATTTCTTCACTTTAAACGGCATATGCTCACACTTATTAACACTTTTGGCCCTTTGTATGCTTAATTATATGTGACTAAATACCCAAAAGAAACATGCTTTGTGTGACTAAGTTGTTACAAAATGCCACACAAATATAAAATTCATGTGGCCATTGGATGATCAATAGTCACACAAAATACACATTTATTCACTTTAAATAGCATATAGTCACACTTATTAACACTTTTAGTCACTTTTAGGGCTCGTTAAGTTCCCGGTTTTCACGCGTTTTAGTTCATTTTCCAGCTTATTTGTAAGTTTTAAAATTTGATTTCTGAAAGTTCATATTTTCACCTTATTAAAAGTTTGCAAAAGAAAATTGAAAAAACAAAATGTGGGAAACTAGGAAGTCAAGAGTGAGCCCTAAGGCTCGGCTCCAGAGACCTCCACTAGTCTCAATACACCACACTCCCACCACAAGCACCCTAGGGACTTACGGGTATTTCTTGCAAAATTTAATATTTAACCACATTGTGCAGTTTTAGCTTATTTCATTTCCAGATTTTTTGTAGCTTATTCCAATAAGCTGATTGTCTAGTTTTATCTTTCCTAGGTTTTAATTATTTTTAAGTACTCTTACAAAAAAATTCAGATTTTCCTATTAGTTTAATATTTTAAATAATATTTTAAGATAAAAAAGTGTTTTAATCCATAATAAATAAAATAAAAATCAGAAAAATACAAATCTTTTTCCTAAAATTATTTTTAACCATTTAGGACCTTAAAAAAATAAATTTGCATTTGCAGGGTTAAAATTTGCTAATTTAGGTTTTTAGGCTCGTTAAGTTCCTAGTAACCAGCGTTTTTAGTTTAGATTAGATTAGGGCTTAATTGTAATTTACTTTATTGTTGTATAGTAGTTGTCTTAGTTTACAAAACCTAATGCACATGACCCATGACCCATGTGAATTAGCCATTATCACCGATCATGCATGGTTCCATTACACTATAAGCCACTACAACCCAATGCACATGACCCATGACCCATGTCAATTACCCATTGCCGATCACCAGTCATGTATTGGTCGATAATATGACACTATTACCCACTACAACCTAATGCACATGACCCATTACCCATGCTAAGTACTCATTGTCAACGATTGTATGGATGTAACATAACACTCCCAACTATAACCGGTACATCGTGTATGAGTCAAAAATACCCGTTAATTAATGTGACCGGTGATAACCTAATGCACATGACCGTGACCCATGTGAATTAGCCATTATCTAATCATGCATAATTGCACCGGCTTGGTAGGTGTATAGTTATAGTGTGAAGGTTATATGAATTGTATTTGAAGTTATTAAAGGGTCATCATGCCGGTTGCACCGGCTTGGCGGTGTATCTGGTTTGTCCGCAGACAATAGATCAAATATCAGGGACCTCTCGATCATGTTATCGGGATCGAGAAAGTTTGAACTTCGGCTTGAGCTTGACTCGGCTTCGATTTATTTGTAAATATGTGTTTTCTTACACAAATTAAAATTGAAATATAACCTAAGAATTGAATTTGGTTCGACTTAGCTAATAAGCTCAATACATTCATAAATAAGTATTTACACATAGTACACTTACATACAAAATATACATAAAACATATACTATATCCACACATACGTTCGAAAACTCAACAATAACTTCGAGTGAACTTATATAAGGTTGATCTTAACTCATTAAACATTTCGATTTCATTTTTCCTTTATAACTTGTATGTAAACACCAAAAGTATATAAATTTTAAATGACATAGACTGAACCAGTGACGCGGCCCGTTGACCAGATCAGTTAAAACAAGGTGGATTGGTGTATGTTTTAGCCTTGACCAGATTAACTTGAACCCAGACAATTCAACCCGGAATAACACCCTACTTTCAATTAACATTAGAAAAATATATTATATATGGTATAATACCCAAAATTCATTTTACCCCAAAATCAATTTCACTTTTCATTTCCCCCAATAATTTCACTTTTCATTTACCCCCAAAACCCATCTCACTTTTCATCTCCCCAAAATCAGATTTCACATTCTCACCTTATTGTCTTCCCTAAAACCCGACCTATTTTCTCGTGCCTTCACCTCATCTTCTTCCAATCACCATCACTAGCGCCTTGCATCTCATTTTCACTCCTGATTAGCTTATACCTATATTGCTATTTGGAAGGTTTGTATTTCGGATTAGTGATTTACTAGGGGCACTATCTTTAATTATAGATTAGCATATTAGTGAACTTTTATGTAAGTTGAATGACTTGAATCCCCAAGTGTCACACCCCCAATTACATTTTCGCGAATTGAATACACTTGGGGAGGAGCTGTCATAACATCAAAGTTACAGGTTATGAGCGACCTAAAGTGTCGTTTGGAAAACACATCGTTTGATTTATTAAAATAATCAAAGTTTACAAGTGTAGGTCCCAAATGTAAAGTCAATTTTGCGGATAAGTTTGTTACAAACAGCGTGTTTTTCATAAAATCCCATGTGCGTGGCATTAGTGTACGACTCATAAATGTCCATATGCATGCCATGAAGTGAATGCCTTAGATACACGAGATAAAACATGCTAAAAAGTGTCAACACAAAGGTTGAGTGAGTTCATAGAGTTTGATTAACAGTAAAGCTTTAAAAAGCGTTCAAAAACAAAGGCAAAGTTTTGTCATATAGAATAGTTGTAAAGCAAAGGCATAAATCACCTCAGTTCGAGTCCATGTACAAAACTTGCAACTTGTGTTTTACAACCCAACACTAAAATAGTATGTCAATCTTGTATGCATGTTTATCATAGTAGTTAAAAGTTTTCAATGTACCACAAGATCTTCCACTTCGTGTTGGGATGTTCCATAAAAATGGCCTTCCAACATATAATCTTTGGGATGTTCCTGTGGTGGGGTATCAGTGTGGCCTTCCACCATATAAATGATGGGATGTTCCTCCAGCATACGTTAGGCGTATCAAGTGTGGCCTTCCACCATATAAATGATGGGATGTTTGTTTAAGTCTAGTCACTACACGCACCAAGTCTAAAGTATAAGCAATGTTGTTTGGCAAAAGAGTTTAAATGTTTTGGCCAAACGCAGTAACCGATTGTTAAAAGTATTATGTATGTTATGCATAATAGAAACAGTTTAACACATTTAGGCAAGAATCACTGAAAATAAAACACAAATGTCCAGTGTATAAGAAGTCTTAGTGCACTATTGTATAAATGTTTGAATGAAAAGAGTAAAACAAGTATTTAAGCATATATCTCCCAAATAGTTGGTAGAGAATTTAAGCAGTAAAGCGGGGTATGAACTCACAGTAGTATGTCAAAGTTTAGAATATTTGTGAAAGTTAATGAAAATAGTTTGAGCATGTGTCTCCCAGAGTTTGTAAATGACTAAGTAATAGAAAGTGGGGCTACGAACTCCACTGGTGTGATTGTATGCTAACAGATAAGTGCAAAAGTGAGTTCAGGTAACTATGACCTAGAATGAATGTCATGATTTGAGTTATGATATGTTGTGGTAAGATCATGAATAGTCACCGATACAATGTTGTTAAATGCAACTCCATATGATATTCATTACATTTGTATGTTTTTGGAAATAATACATCGTCAAAATATGTTTTATGACATCGTCTCATATTATAAAATGCTTTACAAGTATTTCTGTCAAAATGTCTAATCTATTGGTTTTATAATGATTTATGGTGAAATTTTCACTTTTAGTGAGTAAAAACAATGTTGTGGAAATTCTTGAAAGTGACAAAAATGGCTTGAAAAACTAGTCATAAAATAGTTATTACGTCGAGCGTTAGAGAGCAACTTCGACGGTTTGGAAAGTTTGCCTCGAAATCTAGAATTTCAGTTTATGGGTTTGACAAAAGGTCTGCGACATAAAGATAATAGAGGTTAAAGATGGTGGTTTTGGCTAAAATGTTGGTTAAAAATGAGTTTTACGGCAAAGTTTAAGCAGCTTAGTAAATAATTTATTAAAACTCCAATATACAAGCGGCGTAGTTTGAAAAATATGCTCGGGTGATCTTGATTTTATTAGAGGCAATTAGTTCCAAAAGGTTCCACATCATGGTTTAAAACAAACCCTCAACATGGGCGTTTGCTACCGTAACACTTGTCACCAAGTAAAATAATATAGTTTTAGAAAATAATAAATTCACGGCAATTTTATCAACGTGCATATCTTTAATAGTTTCAAAATCCGTTTTCATATTATCACCGTCCTTAGCTTTGTATCAAAGTATACTAATATATTTTTTGATAAATTAAATAATTTGTAAAGCTTAGGACTGGTTTTTATCATTCTAAAATAGAGTTCTTGAAAATTTGAAAAAATATATATTTAGTGACAAACGTAAAATCCATAACTTCTTAGATTTATAACTCCGTTTTAATCCGTTCAGCAGAAGCCAGGATTAGTTTTAAAGTATATTTTCTAATTATCAGGTAAAATTCATTACTACTGTCCCGGATTTTCCAGAAAAACAAATAAGGACAAAGAACACTTTTTATACTAAGTCGAAAATAGTTTTTCTACGTACTAAACCCTATTCAATCCCTTCAAATCACTCAAAGCTAATCTAATCCAACCATACACCTTCTTAGGGTGTCATGGGTTCCTAGACATCATCAAGACCAAAAAAATAACAGGGATAATTATAGGATGACCTTTATATATATAACAAATCAATGTAAAAAATGGTATAAATAAACACAAGTCTTGCATGCTTTAGCTCAAAATGATAGATGAGTATGAAATGAATATGTCAAGATGAAAATAAACATGAGATGCTTACTATTGATATATGGGGTGATTAGAACAAGATTAACCTAAACACCCTAGGTTTTATTTCAAAACCTTAAATAAGAGTGTAATCTAGAGTGTTAAATAGCTTGACTTGAAAAAATTTATATCTTCTTGCTTGGGTCTCTTGCTGGCGGTTCTAAGTGGAAATGGAGAGTAGTGTTTTTTTTTTTCCTTTGATGTATGTGTGGTGTGTAGTTGTGATGATATTAATGTATATTATAAAGAACAAGATCAGCAATCAAGGGAGTTGATGGAAACTAGTTTATTATTATCATTATTATTTTTATTAAGTATGTAAATGTAAATGTATATGTGTAAGTAGATGTAAAGTTATTTGAGGATAGTAGTAACTTGTAGTATTGTTAAGTAATATACAGTAATTTGTATACACATTTGAATATTTAAGGTAAGCGTTAGATAAAATAAATTTTCGGTCAAGATATAATATATTTAGATCATAAAAATTATAAAAAAATACATTTCTTGTAAAATTTGAGTGATATAATAGTATTATTGAGTTTTTTTAAGACAAGTGTAAGTAATAATATAGAATTTAGCGATTTATATACAAAATAAATTTAAAACACTAGGTAAACTCAAAATATAGTTTATATAACTAAATGTAAGATAAAAATATCTGGAATCATTTTTTGGAAGTATTGGGATTAAATGCTCAAATAATAACTTCAGCGCGATATGGATTATTTAATATAAATTTATCGTTTAAGGTGAAATGTAAAAATCATGAATGAAACGATATAAAATGATGAATATAGAGTTTGAGAAATGACGAAAATGAATTGTGACATTCTTCTTCCCATTGTAGTGGAATCAGCGTTCGTGATTGATTAATGATACTATGGCCCAAAGCGACAAGGGTTGAAAAAAGTTTTAGCTTGTATGGTTCTATATGATTATGTCGGTGCTCATGCATATGAGTTACCCTTGACAAGAATCGTTCCAGTGCTTATGTTGAAGGTTCACGATCCTAAATACATGCTTTCTTATGATTAGGCTTTCGACAAATTGGCTTTCCCGTTCTCAAGCAAAATTTTTTAAAAGACTTTTGGTAACTTTTTACACCAATCCCACGACTCATCAAACAAAAGCTGTCCTGCGATTAGGCTAAATGGTTTAGAGTACGACTTGTTTCTAGCTTTCGATCTTTGCAACTCATCAAACAAGAGCGTCGCTCGGATCAAGCTGGAAACAGTGGTTTGAAGAATCTTTTAAAATTTGACTTGATTATGGAATTGCTTACACATATGAGACTACTACTCCCTTCATTGCATGATTCTTCGTGAATTAGACATAGGTGATGGGGCTATATTAATTTAGGAGTAACATAATGCGGACTAATCGACTCATATGATGTTTGGTGTTGAGTCATAAATCCGCATGTATAAAAATGTGCCTTATAATGATATATGATGAGATGTGATGATTGGTTTATAGTCTAGGAATCAATGATGCAACCTAGTTCCTCTATAAAATGCTTTCGTACCATCTGTCACCCCAAATTACACATTTTCTGTGAGAATTGAATACCTTGGGGAGGTTGTCATAGCATCAATTCTGGTATATCGAGCGACCTAAATTCGTTTGGAAAACACATCGTTTGATTTATTAAAACAATCAAAGTTTACAAAGTGTAGGTCCCA
>OU343216.1:88794475-88856961 GCA_910596185.1 Chrysanthemum makinoi
TCATGTGGTATTGATTAAAAGGTGTTGTGATCGTGTGTGTGAAAACTTAGGAGGAGGTGAATACGTTTCCTTTTAAAACTTAAAATTTTTGTATCAAATATAGTATAAACCATTGTATTTGCTAATCTCGACGTGAGGATGCATTTAACGCATTACGGCATGTAAGGCCAACCCGATAATATCACATAAGATTCCGCAAGATTAATGGTTCATTATAAATCAAGTTTCACCATTATTAGTCCTTTGCTTTTCTTGATCAAGCATATCATAATATGTAAAGTGTTAAATATAGTTTATGACTATATGAAAGACCAAGTATATCACAAACAGACATCAACCACATAGAAAAATAAACAATGTAATGCAAGAATAAAGTAAACGATAAGTAAAGGATAGACAAACCAACAAAGGATTTATAGTTGTTCGGCTACAAGGACACCTTCCTTACCCTACTCCCTCCAAGTCACCCTCTTGGAGGTTAAGTAAACACTACACACACCAAATCCTTATGGCGGAGAAGCCTTCACAACGTCGCCTACTCTTTTTTGATGCTAGGCTAAATACCGGTTCTTTCACACCAAGGTGAACCACACCCCACAGTCGCGTACCCTTTATCCGGTACTAGGCTAAGTACCGAGTTCTATTACAATGGAGGAACTACTACCCAACACTACACAACACCTATACCCCTAAGGAGACCAACTCCTTATTACAACACAATCAAGGATATCAATATCCTTGGATCCAATCTACTACATCTTGTACATGAAACACACCATATGAATGTACACCTTAGGAACCATAATGCTTGCCCGATTTAGATTACTTGGCACCCTTCATTAGCCTTCATCTTGACTCTTTTAGCATTCTTCACTAATGCCTTTGACACATCTATGACACCCGTTATGTTTTGTGGCCCAACATAACAAACCTTGTATTTTATGGCACAAACACATAAACCATCTAGTCTAGTCATAGATATATAACACATATATGATACCTGTTAGTGCAAATATTACGATATTTAATCTATGCAGTCTCGTTTGTTTTGATTAATGACAAACATGTAACTTGTAATACATAACGTAAAATGTACAAGTTACTTGTAATCACACTTTGTCTCAACATACATTCAACACCTCTCGATGACTCAAGTCCTCATATGTTACAACATAGGTTCGTACATGTTTGTTATGTGGCATTATGATCAAACCCATTAACAAATCATTTAGAATGTTTAAAATACATTTAGAGTCACTAAGTATTTTAATAGGTTAACCATTCTATTTGGAACCTCATTTTACATTTTGCATTCACAAGTATTTCAAAAGGTAACTAGACATTTTATTAACTAGTTACATAATACATTTTACAAGTTTACCTTGATAAACCTTTTAATCTAAAATGGAAATACATGTTACATCATGTCATGCATCATCTTTGAAATCCTTGGAAGATCACTTGAATATTTTGGTTAGATTGATACTCAATATATCAAATGTGATCTTAGTAAGATTTGGTAATATCTTGGAAAGATTTGAAGAAAGATTTTTTAGACTTTATATGGGCACCCACGGAACCCTTTAAAGGGTTCCTTGGTCCGTGGGACGCTCATCACTTTTTGGCTATAAATAGCAGCCCATTGTTTTCCCATTTCTTCACCACTTGAAAACACATCTTCTCCACCTTCTTGCATACATTTAGATCTATCATTAACAATGTAGTAACATATATTAAACACCCTAATGATCATGATCATAATGCTTCTAACATTCATCTTTGTTGTAAGCATACTCTACATTGATCAACCAAGGAAAGCTTGAAGATTTAGCCATCCCCACTCACCACGTGAAGATCTATCACAAGAAGTTTAAGGAACTTGTGATCTTCATCATGAAGGCTTCCTATCAATGGAAGATCATTTAGAAGTAGTTATTCATATCCATTAGACATTTGTGTCATGGATCATTAGTGTAAAACATCATTGCATCATCACAACACTTTCACCAAACTAGATTAGATGGTTTATGTGTTTGTGCCATAAAACACAAGGTTTGTTATGTTGGGCCATAAAACATATTGGGAGTGGTTGTACCCTTGTAAAAGAACTCGACATCTAGCTTAGTGTCGAAAATATTGTATAGGCGACGTTAGGTTGGTTCTACCTCGAACTAGAACCAGGTATTTAGCTTTGTACCGGAAAAAGTGTAAGCGACGATTGTAAGGTTTTCTCCGCGAGAAGGAGCTTGTTGATTTAGTGAAGTAACTTCGAGTTGGGTACTTTCGAGTGGAGTAGGGCGGAAAGATCCGCGTGACGAACCACTATAAATACTCGTGTTCGGTTTGCACTTTCCTTTCTTTATCTCTTTACTTTTATAGTTGCACTATACTATTGCTTGTGATGTGGTTTGATGTTCATGATTGTGTGAAAACTTGGTTTACCATGCTTTATATTAGTCACAAAAATAATTGGTACTTTCATATTATAACAAGCTTCATAAGCGATTTGATACTAAAGATCTAAATTTTTAAACGGTAACGTATTCCCCCCCTCGTTTCCACAATTGGTTTCAGAGCCACGTAGCTCGTATTTTCAAAACAAATGGTTTTTAAAATAGAGTACGATCCATGTATCAAATTACCATTGAAGCGAAAAATAATATGAAAAATGCTTTGCTTGTTATACTTAGAAATTTTGTTGTTAAATGTAACTTTGTATACAAGCTTGAAGGTTTTCTTGAAAAATAAAACAAAAGTTTGTTGAAAGAACTAGTAAGTATTGTATTGTGTGCTTATAGAAAATTTACGAAGAAATATGATTTTAAAGTAGTGTTTGGGATAACTATAAATTTAGTTGAAATATCACCTCCGTAAATGTTTAAGATAAGTTACATAAGTAGATATGTTGTTAAATATGTGTATTATATGTTTACTATGAAATCTAGTAAGTCACACACGTTTTCTCTCTGTCAAATACTAGTTTTGGTGAATGCTCTCGAGGACCACGGCACCAAATCTTATAAAGGGAGATCCCTTTATTTGGTTCCGTGGAATCCGTGTGTGATATGCAATTTTGGGCAACTTCAAAAATCATAACTAATTAACCGTAAGTCCGTGCAGTTCGAGCCACCTATCATTTTAACGGAAATTGAGTCTACTTTCACTTAAAAATACTTTCATGGCCTGAGTCTAATTTTAAATAAGTGAAATAGACCAAATACTACAGTATGTCTAAAATATTGAGTTTCGCTTTAACATAAAACTCAAAATTTTGAATCAAGCAATTTAAGTTGGTATTCTTAGAACTTTGATACAACTTCTTTTGAAACTAAATAATTTGGTAATATGTTTAAAGGAAACTAATCAAGCTTGGTATACATCGTCATATTTAAGCATAAAATGACGAAAAGTGTTTTCTTTTTATGCTATGCTAAATGACCACTTGTTTATGTTGTTTGCATATATGTTGCTTGCTTATTTTCAAATTGTTGTTTACACTTGTTTGTTTTCATAATATAAGTGTCAATCTTGCCATGTTATTTATTCGCTTGTTTGACGATTTCTTGTTTATGCACAATAGGACATTTGCTAGATTTTGTGCACTAAGTTGGAAAATTGTTTTACCATCACTTATAGACTTAGATCACTTCCTTTGCATAGGTTATACTAACATCTCGCATAACTTATGAAATGTCATGACTCACTTAGCAATGAGTACTAAGTAAATTAGTCAAGTACTTTGAAAAATGGAGGTTTTAAGAGAGTGTTTGGTACAAGGACAAAAACAATGTTGTATGATGTAATTTATTTGTTTTTACTTTGTAGGATGATAATATAACTTAAAACAATGTTGTATGCTAACCGGTTTATGCAGGGGATAGCACAAGTGTGTTATCAAATTTTACCCATTTTCACTTTTATGTGAAAATCATTAGCCCTTGGTCAAAGTCTATGCTCCACTATGTTTGTATATGTGTTATCGACTTTTCCTAACTAGAAATAATTAATGTCATATGTTTTAAGCAAAATTTCAGGTTTTGAAAACTCCCGAGACCTAAAAAATGGGTCAGAACTTTTAAGTGTCCACGGATCGAACGGCACTAAAATGTTGGCAAATCATTTATGCATTTGGTACGCCATACATGCAGGTAGGACCAGGCGGCACCAATTTAAGGGTTCCGCTGTAAAGAAATGGTGCCGTGGATCCTACAGGTAAGTTGTTTAATTTTACTAAATCCCGCAATATAATTTACCAAATCTCGTTTCTAGGATACTTGTTAATGCATATCTTTCATATTTCACTCAACACATCCTCAATGGATTAACTTAGGATGTTTGACATGATCTTAGACACTTCCATCTCATTAGAAACTACCATCTTTGTATGGATTAACATCAAATAAAACACATCTCTCCATGAATCCTTAGCTCCATAAATCGACACATTCAAGATGGTCATTTTCACACCTACACTATTACTTTTCCTTAAGCTTAGCATTTCTTAAAGCAAAGTCAAAATGACTAAATCCTCAACCTCAAATAAACCACTAGGATTAGCATTCGATCTTGTTGCTTCATTAAACTTGAACTCTTCATCCTCGGACTCGTTACCTCTCAACATCTCATCACCCATTCAAGATGTGAACTTTCTAAACTTAAGTACTCCAACTCCACCACCAAATCACCCATCATTATGACTACTTCACAACCATACAAAACACCTTCACAACCAAAGTCTCCAAAACTTGTACTTTGTGCAACACCACCAACATCTCCTCCCCCGTTTGCGGATGACTTAGATGACTTACCGAGACTAACAAATCTGGACTCATTATTTGCAAAGATATCATACACAAGTCTAACATATGACTATAGATATTGTTTTGTATCTACATGTATTGCCTCACTTGGGTAACATGAAAATAATGTGTCATCCTTCAAGACGATAAGTATTTACATAGAGTCATAACTCACACGTATGTTAAAGACATACTATCAAGTCTTGTTATCCTTGAGTTCAATCTAAGCTTTATAATCTCAACAAATTAGGATTGACAACTTAAGTATTTCATCCGAAATATTCAAGTATATGCAACTTACGATTGTAGTCATTAAAAGTCATATCCGAAAAAATCAACACATGTTGAAACACTTATCCAAAACAAACAACCCACTATGCCACTTATCCCTCTTTAACACCTACTATCCCTCTTCCATCTTTTGACACCATTAAGCGTATTGCTCATGAACTTCCAAGAGCATCCTTTAAATCAAACGTGCCCTTTCAAGGTGAACCTATAACTCAACCCCTAAGCTTCATAGACATAACCAAAACTTCAAGCACTTCACCCACTAGTTGTAGCAACCAATGAACCATAAGAATTAGTATCCGTACTTTTTTGTGTTCAACATCTATGGACAAATAATCAACCTAAGTACTCCCATAGCACAACAAACACCTACATCACCACATCCTTATTTAGACACACTAGAAGACCTACCACCTAGATCAACCAATCCACCATCCTTACCATCATTTGAATTCGTTGAGTGTATTGCTCAAAAAGCCCTTGTGTCCAACACTTGTACTAAATCAAATGCACGTTTGAACAAACTCAACCATCCTTTCCCACATATAGATAATTAATTATGGCTAGAACCTCAACTATCAAATAAGCATGGTGCTCTTGGTAATTGTTGTCAATTTCCACTAGGTATAAGTAGTACTATCTTCACAAATTATCAAAGTATTAGTAATACTTTGTCGTTAAACTTCTGCATATAAACGTTAAACCTCAAATTAACATTTTAACAACATATGTTAAAATGCAATCTCAAAGCCAACATCATACACCCCAAGCAACAATGACTCTTGAGGAATATACATAAGAAACTCGAGTGAATTCATCTTGTCATCATCTAGTGAATATAATCTTGAGACCAAGTTTATTTAGATGAGACTATCCAATTCAAACACTTTGGCTTCATATCTTCATTTAGGAAAACATGATGTTTTGAAGAACATTATGACTAAGATTCATGCTTAAGTTTCATCTTGTTAAAAGGATATTGTATATCCTATGCATCACTCTTCGACATAAATAGGTTGTGTTACAAGAGATCTCATTACACCTCATTGGCTAAATGATCTTGAAACAAACATCTACAAGTTCTATGAACTAGCATATCCAATTCATCTTGTCATACTTGTTTTCATAAGCATGATAACTTTATCCTATGCGATAATCTCATTTGTTGAAAGATACTATTTGTATCCATTTCCTTTCAAGCATACATCATAACCTAACCTTGCTCAAACCTTGTGCACATCCAAGGTTAAAACTACACATCTCTAGAACATACACATGATCTATTGAAGTTAGTAACCTTATTTAGATTCTTGTCAAATAAAGTTCCAAAGAGATTTCTTGAGAACATTCTTAATTTAACATATTCCATTCCCTAGTCTTAGATAATCAAATCACTTTTAAAGTATACACTTCAACATAAAAGATGTCATCCATTAGATCATACAATTAGCTTTGTAATTTGAACAACCTTAGATTCTAAACACAAGATTAAAACATATTGTTTATCAACACACCATTGTTAAAATTCATGTGTATAACATGACATCTTCATCACCTTAGTTATATTGCATATTAGTTGTGTCACATTAAGCCAAGTATTGGTAAACTATCATCTTTTATGCACTTTAATAGGCAAAAGTAGGAGTTCCCATCTTTCTAACATGAGAATGACTATTGGAGAACCTATTGCACTAGAAACTCAATTTGACCTAACGGTTGAATTGCTTCTGGGAGAGAAGTTGGGTATGTGGAATCACCCGTAAAAATGGTCGTGTTTTGCCTTAATTGAGCACCGCTAGTAATAGTCTCATATTCATTCTCCAACTTGAAAAATCTGTTTTCCTATACTTGCCTAAAGTAAGTGTTAAAACATTGATAGTTTGCCTCGCCTTAGGAATACTAATCAAACAAGTAGTATATATGACTTTTCTTTTAAAACCACTTGCATTGCACTTACATGTGTTGATTACATGTTCTTGTTTGATAAGTTGATTTGACATTATCTTAGTGTTTGATAACTAGTCAAATGTGTAAACCTTAGTATGGTTTTATCTTCATAATGCTTGTATTCTTGTTTCATTCTACTAAACGTTTAAACCTAAACTTTATTTGCATGATTCTTACTTTTGAATTATTTTTTAGCATGATTAACATGTTACTTATGAACTCATAATATGCCATTTTGATCATTGATAATTTTGATATATTTGTGTTTGAAAGCTATTAGTTGGCATTCATTATATCTATGTGTAGTAAGATCCAAATGATACATGCTCCAAATTTTTATGTCTTAAACATGGCTTGCATGAATCTCTCATCTTGTTTCTTTTGCTTCTTTGTCACACTATTTGTTTGCTACGTGTGCACATATAATTTGTCAAAGTGCTTTTGGTATGACAAACTTTTAGAAGCCTTTTTATCTTACAAATTAATCACATAGATTGTATATGGTAGTGTGTCTCCTTGGTCTAACAATAAAAACATATAAAAATGTCTTGAATAAGTATTCTTGCATAATATGATTGTTTTGATGCTATCTTGTGGTGATTTCTTGTCTACTAAGTGCAATGTGTTGTTTTGCTTATATAATATGTTATCATTTGATTTCTATCATGTTAACATCTTTTGTCACTAACAAATTTGTTTTGTAGGTTGATAACAAATTATTTGTTATCTCACTTGGTTTTAACTTTTATATGCTCATTTTGCATAATCCCTTTTATTGCTACATAGATTAGTACTATGCTTTATGGGACCCCTACACTTGCATATAGTTTAAAATCATATAGAATTAAGTTCTAGAGGGTTGGCTTTGCATTTTGTCTTTCAACCGACCTCTTTGCAAATCTCATTTTGCTTCCGCTTCCAAAAATCACCTCCATCATTATTTAGTTATAACAATACTCTTATCCTCTTCACTTCCTATTAGGAAACCACATGCCTCATCATACGATCATCTCATTAATCAGAGGAGAGTACGTGACTTTTAGGATGAAGTTCATTGTATGCTAACCATCATCCAGAATAACATCACTAAGCTCATCTCTTTCGTTAGCCCGAATAACCTCCTAAACACTTTGTTGTCATTCCTTATTTGATACATTACACATTATGTTGGATGTCCACCAATTAAGGGGAGAGAAATCCATTCACATAATTGTCTTTTGTCAAATTTATGTCTCTTAGACTCTACAATACCAACACATAGGTAAACACCACTTAGCTAAAACGTCTTATCTCACATATAGGATTTTTCCTTAAACTAGCACCTTACAACTTCACTATCTAGAACACCATCATAGGATCTTATCCTTTTCTCGCTTATCATGCATGTCATTGTCAGTGCAAACGATATATTAATCAAAACAGACCATCTCCAACCGCTTGGTCCATCCAACTCTCACATTATGATGTCATTCTCATCCTCATATAGGTACTCATTATTAGTATTTTCCATATTGTCTTCACTTCTTTTCAAAGTGATAATCATCCATGTTGGTCAAAACCATGCTAATACTACCTTTCCCATTGTCACCTAGAATAGGTCATTTTATAATTAAATGTCAATCAATGAGCAATTTATCTTCATCACTTTTATATCTTTTAGTATCTTCATTATAATATTCTTAGATAGAACGCATTATTGATTACTCTTGGGTTGAAGCATATGAGAACTTGCTCAAAACAATAGGTTGTTAGCATCAATAAATCATTCAAATCATAACCCTTATGCATCATTGAAATGCAATGTCCATTCACATTTTTTTTCTTTTCCTCTTAGCTTTGGTCACTTGACATGAAGAAAGGATTGCATGAGTCCATATTTTTATATTTGCTATACATACGAGTTTCTAACTCCTTAATAGCTTCCTACCTAATCACCACCACCTTCCATCACCACTTTCACTAATCATCACCACCATGGATTAACGAAAACTTACTTTTGTAAATCTCGAGTCATCTACCATCACCACATGAATCCTACTAGTAAACCGACACCAACACTAGCACCACTAGTGGCACACCCGTGGAAGACTTCATATCTTATTTCTAGGAACTATTTTGTAGGCTTTTATCATATTATATTCTCACTTTTCTTATGATTGTAATTAGGAGACTACACTTCATGAGATCTTTGATTATATCATTTATCACATATATACATCTTATTTTTCTTTTGAAAAGATGAAATATATTGCACTAATTTTTTCATTGTAGGTTCATCATCATATACACTCGATTGTATATAATTTACTCATCTAAGGATGAAGTTTGCATCAATTATTTTTCTTATTTTAGGTGCTTCTTGACATCCTAGAACAAGAAGGAATATCCTTTAAGCACTCATATTGCATCGTCTATACACTTGGTTGTATATGACATATTTGTCTAAAGACAAAGCTTCTATTATACTAATATTTATTTTGAAGGTTCATCTTGACGCCCTAGAGCAAGGGAGCTTCCGTCAAGAATTTACTGAATGCATCTTATACACACTTTGTTGTATATCACTTACTCGATCAATGGAATATAGTTTTGCAATAATATTTGTTTTGTAGGTTTTAATCATACCCCCTCAAACAAGGGGGAGCAACGTCAAGGGGGAGCATGCACGTATTTAGCATCATTCTCACTTTTCAACAAGCATTTGTGCTTCGATAAAAGTGGAGAAAATAGGCTAACATTGCTATGCATTTTCTTTTTCATATATTTCTCATAATTTTTGTTGCATAAAACTAACCTTGATGTAGGTTAAGCCTCTTTATTTGATCCATGGATCCGCTACCAAACAAGGGGCGGATTGAAGTGGACGATTTAACTTCACTAGGGATGATGCAAGCTCGCCTTTTTGGGAGAAATTAAGTTAAACTCCATGGACACGCCTTTTTGTTTTAGACAAAGGGAGAAAAGAGTAGCGGAGAAGGTAATGTAAAGGTAGTAAGGATAAAAGTAACCTTTACATTTTACTTTATATTACGTTTACATATATTTGTCATCATCAAAAAAGGGGAGATTGTTAGTGCAAATATTACGATATTTAATCTATATATTCTCGTTTGTTTTGATTGATGACAAACATGTAACTTGTAATACATAACGTAAAATGTACAAGTTACTTGTAATCATACTTTGTCTCAACATACATTCAACACCTCTCGATGTCTCAAGTCCTCGTATGTTACAACACATGTTCATACATGTTTGTTATGTGGCATTATGATCAAACCCATTAACAAATCATTTAGAATGTTTAAAATACATTTAGAGTCACTAAGTATTTTAATAGGTTAACCATTCTATTTAGAACCTCATTTTACATTTTGCATTCACAAGTATTTCAAAAGGTAACTAGACATTTTATTAACTAGTTACATAATACATTTTACAAGTTTACCTTGATAAACCTTTTAATCTAAAAATGGAAATACATGTTACATCATGTCATGCATCATCTTTGAAATCCTTGGAAGATCACTTGAATATTTTGGTTAGATTGATACTCAATATATCAAATGTGATCTTAGTAAGATTTGGTAATATCTTGGAAAGATTTGAAGAAAGATTTTTTAGACTTTATGTCAGGCACCCACGGAACCCTTTTTTATAAAGGGCGGAACCCTTTAAAGGGTTCCTTGGTCCATGGACGCTCCTGTCCACTTTTGGCTATAAATAGATGCCCATTGTTTTCCCATTTCTTCACCACTTGAAAACACATCTTCTCCACCTTCTTGCATACATTTAGATCTATCATTAACAATGTAGTAACATACATTAAACACCCTAATGATCATGATCATAATGCTTCTAACATTCATCTTTGTTGTAAGCATACTCTACATTGATCAACCAAGGAAAGCTTGGAGATTTAGCCATCCCCACTCACCACAAACTGAAGATCTATCACAACAAGTTTAGGGAACTTGTGATCTTCATCATGAAGGCTTCCTATCAATGGAAGATCATTTAGAAGTAGTTATTCATATCCATTAGACATTTGTGTCATGGATCATTAGTGTAGAACATCATTGCATCATCACAACACTTTCACCAAACTAGATTAGATGGTTTATGTGTTTGTGCCATAAAACACAAGGTTTGTTATGTTGGGCCATAAAACATATTGGGAGTGGTTGTACCCTTGTAAAAGAACTTGACATCTAGCTTAGTGTCGGAAATATTGTATAGGCGACGTTAGGTTGGTTCTACCTCGAACTAGAACCGGTATTTAGCTTTGTACCGAAAAAGTGTAGCGGCGATTGTAAGGTTTTCTCCACCGAAAAGGGAGCTTGTTGATTTAGTGAAGTAACTCTCGAGTTGGATTTTCGGGAGTGGAGTAGTAGGAAAGGAGATCCTTGACCGAACCACTATAAATCATCGTGTTCGGTTTGCACTTTCCTTTCTTTATCTCTCTACTTTATAGTTTGCACTATACTATTGTATGTGATGTGGTTTGATGTTCATGATTGTGTGACAACTTGGTTTACCATGCTTTATATTAGTCACAAACAATAATTGGTACTTTCATATTATAACAAGCTTCATAAGCGATTTGATACTAAAGATCTAAAGTTTTTAAACGGTAACGTATTCACCCCCCCCTCTACGTTTCCACAATACCCGTTATGTTTTGTGGCCAACATAACAAACCTTGTGTTTTATGGCACAAACACATAAACCATCTAGTCTAGTCATAGATACAAGAATATGATACTAGACAATATCCAAGACAATGTGTCTAATGGATATGAAATCCTAAACTAAACATCAAGAACACAAAGCATGATGTAGTTAGTATTCTATGAATGAATATGACAAGTTTCCCAAAGCTTGTTTGTAGAAGATCTTCATGTGCTTGTATCTTGTGATGGGTGATAAGCTTGGTAGAGTAGGCAAGATCATTAAGCTTGCTTTGGAGGATCAATTAAGGAGTATGCTTACAACAAATGAGATTTAGAAGCATTATGATCATATGTTAGATCGTTGTAGCTCGAGGTTGTTTAGAGCTCATATTATCTGGGATATACAATAACGAAAGCGGAATATTCAACAATGAATTAACGTTATTATGAACAAGGTTTTTCTTCATAACCCTCCAAGCTTCAAATATTATTTGATCAGAATAATATGGTTACACTAAATCTGTAACAGGAATCAAGAGATTTTTGAAGCTAAACTAAACAAACTCTAAACCCTAGACGTTTATACCCTACATCTAGGTTACACACACACACCTTTAACGACTACATTATGGAAGACTTAATTATTTAAAACCTACATCCCATGTCCTCTTTATATACTAGAGGACTAGGGTTTACAAATCTCTACGAAAGACTAAATAATAAATCTTCTATTGCAAGCAAGTCCCTTCATCTTTTTGTTGATTTCTTCTTTGTCAATTTAAGTCCTTGTTGTTTCATTCTTTATCGTTTTGTATCATCAAATCAATAAACCCAACAATCTTCCCCTATTTGATGATGACAAAACAAACACGGTTCTTGTACGAACTTCCCTAGGCCGAAGTAGAGAAATGAGATAATTAAATCTCACCGTGAATGAAACAAATCTTGTCTTCCTTGTCTTCCCCTTAATCCATGCCATCGCACTCCAACATCTCTTCCCCTTTTTGTTATCAACAAATAGGGAATGTAAGCAATATAAACTTCCTATTGAGTGGTGCATGAATATCAAATGATTCTTCAAATCATATAAGCTTCTATAATGATCACTTGTGAGAAAACCAAATATAACAAACTTGATAAAGTAGAATAACCAAACTTGTCTTATATCTTACTATAGATGATATTGAACGTATACCCATGTATAGGGAGACCGCAATCTCTTGACGATAATCACTGAGCACAATAATGTCACTCCTTTAAATGTTATGTCAATTCTTCGTCATAATATTTGAAGCACGGACAAGTTATCTCCAAAGTGTAACACCCACTTTGAGATATGATAAGAGCATGAATCAGTAACTCAACTACAACATCAAATAGGTTATGATCAATCATCTTCGTAATCACCTATTCAATAAATCCAAATACGAGCCTTTGAAAACATTTAAGAACAAATTCCAATCTCTTTTGTGTGTGTACCAAAAACCTTCTGTGTGTGTAAACCATCCAAACTCCAAGCTTTATTCGAGAACCAAAAAGTATGTTATATCCGATATCGATCAAAACTAGCAGTGGAAATAAGCTTTCTCGGACAAAGCTAGCAATATTAACCATATCGATAGCAGTAGTAACGTACCTACTAGCAGTATAAACCATGTGAAATTAAAGCGTGTAGCGGTAGGAAACCAATCGTAAAAGCGATTGCTAAGCGAATTTGAAGCGGTACTAAGTTTACAAGCGTAGATACTAATACTAGATACAACTGCTATGCCATATCATTTAAACCCATAATCCATCATAAACAATAACCTTCTGATCAATCTTCACCCAATTCATTAATTCATGAATCCAAAACCATGATACTGATCATCATTAGTCGTACTTTTATTGAGTCAATCAATATAATATAACTACAAAATGGGAGGTGATTTGTACACTCTCCCAATTGATTGGGACACTCTAAATTATAATGCTTAGACATATATACCCTTACAGAGTGAAAATATGCGAAGGTGATATGAGGGTATAATCGTCCAAATACTCTAATTTAGAGTGTCCCAATCAATTGAGAGAGTGTACAAATCACTTCCCCTAAAAATCTTGCCCATGATAAACGTTATTAAATATCAACCATCAGATAATACAATTAATAACAAAATATTGCACCGTCTCACGAATAAAAGTCTCGACCAATTAAAATCTGTTGGAGATTAAAATCTTTTTCGAATCAGTACAAATTATAACAATTACCCATAATCAAATCGGTATACCAAAAAAAAAAATCTCATGCTGCTCCACGTGAGTAACCCCATCAATCAACCAATTTCATACAAAGTTATTAGTCTTGAATTTGCACTCCACTGATCATTGTTAATATATAATAAGAAACCACCAATCAAATTGAATTCTTGTATATACAATACTGATTCGCTCCGAACGGTCAATCAACCAGGTGAATGGTCAACAAGAGTCAAACAGCTCAGAACAGAATGCAATAAAGTCCAGAGGAGTATAGTGTTTCACGGGTAGATTAAGTCCTAACGAGGTGTATAAACCTAGTAATACAACGAATCTGTGATCGGGTGAATATCGAACAGGAAAAGGATTATGATTGATTACACTAAGGAAATTAAATCTAATAAAGACTTTGAAGTCATTTTAATTCTATATTTAAAATCGTTTAACGATTAAAAAACCTAAAGCAATACGTTTCTAGATTTTAAATAGCGTAAATTTAAAAGAATAAAACACTACGGATATGAAAATGATATTTTTACAATCCTAATAATAAAAGAAAATTATTGGAAAATTAAAATTATTTTAAAACTATTTATCTAATTATTATTAATTAAAAACTATTTTTAACTATTTAAAATACATTAAAATACAAGAAAAGGGAATTAACAAAAATGAAATTATAAATTGGAAAAATCTAAAATATTATAAAACTTATTTTAAAACCGAAAATATATTTATTACACTTTTTATCTATTTATTATTAATTAAAAATGATTTAAAAATACTTAAAACTAATATTAAATAAGAAAAGGACTAAATGAGCTAGGAAAATCTGAAATTTTATGAAAATCTAAAATATTATTCTAAGCCTGGAAAAATATAAAAAGTTAGATAAGCCCACTAATAAGCTGAATTGGGCAAATAAGCGGTTTAAATAAGCACTTGAAATAAGCAATAAACTATCAAAAGCTACCATAAGCTACTCTGATAAATCTAACCTAAAATGAGCTAATGCAAGCTGATTGGGACCTAAAAGCACAAGCTAAAGAAAAAGCTGAGACCCGATTTCACTCTCAACATTGCCAAAGCGGCCCTTAATCACTACTTTGAGCTTACATTAAGCCGACTAGAAAAATTCCTAAAAATAAACTAAAATAGCCATGATGTCCACAACCAACCAAAGAGCCTAAGTCCTAAATTTAGTAAGATTGACCAGGTGGAGTGAATTAAAATCCACAAAGTTTGGTTAAAAGCCCGACTTGACACTTTTTAAATCCTGATAGGAAACTAACCAAACACTTTTTGGATCTTTTGGGCAAGGATAAGCAATTTGATAAGCAATATTTATGAACCAATAAGCTAACGGATGAGATTATCTTTCTAACAAAGTGAGAGTAACTAAAATGAGGGAAATCGTTGGCAAATAAGCTACACTAGTGGGGAACCTTAAAACTAGACAAGAAAAATTAGGACCAAAGGACCTTAATAAGCACTCTAGAAACACACTAACCTCGATCCCTGATTATGGACTTGTGTATTTGAGAGGTGTTTGGAGCTTGGAAGAAGCTTATTAGAGGTCTGTTACAGGGCATCATTTCAACTTCAAGAATGGATCAAAAGGAGATTATGACCCATAAAAAAAAACTTATTCCAAACAATGCCTTGGGCAAAAGAGACATGGCCTGAGAAAAACTAAAAAAAGCGTACAGCGAGATCATAAATATGCTTAAAGCTGATGCCAAAACCAACTTGCAATAAGATTTAAATCATAAGTGACAGAAATTTAGGAACCTGGAACAATGAAAACTTCATAAACTTAATAAGATTGAAACTTAAATTGCATTAAAATTAAACGTTACAATAAGTTTAAATGACAGAAAAAATAAAACTGGAGCTAGAATAAGAGATTCTAGACTAAAACTAGAAACTAAATTAAAACTAAAAAAAAAACTAACTTTCGATTACCGTAATGGCTACAAGCTTATATACTAGGCTTCCAAAGTCTTCACATCTCTTGGTTTGTGTTTCTTGATGAGTCTTGATGTCATCAATGGGGAGACAAAGGGATTCCCAAGGTGTCTTGGCTCCATGTATGAGGGGATAGGTGAGACAGCCACGGAGAAAACAAAAGGTTATGGTTTTAGGATATAATTTTGAGTTATCAGGGAAAGGTGGGATGGTGGGTAGAAAAAAAATTGGAAAAGTTAATTGTGTTTATTTTATTTTATCTTTGTATTTTGGGTTTTAAGAAACATGGTTTAAAAGGTTAAGATGGATTTTTGGATCTTTGGTTTTAAAATGCAATTTTGGTCATTATCGATTGCTCGGAAAAATGGTAAAATGGGATTTTTAGGTTGAGTTAGGATTTTTAGATTGTTTTCCCAAACTACAAAAACATGTCGAGACTCTGCAAATGTGAAAACCCTCCTGTTTCCGACACTTTTTAAGATTTTGGCTCGATTTTTCCGTTTAAGCTCATTTTCCAATCCTTTTGTACAGAAACACACAAAACACACTCAGATGATATTTTTTGACATATTTTGCTCATATTTGGGTGTTTTTAAGTGTTTTGGCAGCTCAGATAAGACAAAAATGATGAGTATTTACACACTCATCAAATACATGCAACAAACGACAAAGGGATACATAGAATGTTTCAATTTGATTTACCTTTGTTGCCAAAGTAGAGAATATCAATCAATCGACTTTTAGCGTTTCTGAATGTTAATCCTCAAACAACGATTATTTAGTAACCCAAAATTGAAAATATTCCAACACTGCTGTGACCATATTCAACTTAATTGTGCTGAGTTAAAACATCAATTGACTATCCCTCCAGTGAACATTTAGATGTATATATAGAGAACGTCCACCAAAAATTTCATCACGATCCAACGGTTAACGATAAAGTTATCACGTTTTTAAAACATTGTTGCAGTAACCTTGCGAAAATTTTCCAGTTTCGAATTTTTCTTCCTTCTTCGCCAAGAAAACCTTGTACGATCCTAGATATCACGAGCAACAGCTTATTACTGTTAGATCGTTATGGCTTTCGAGTTGTTTAGACCTCATATTATCTAGGATATATACAATACTTGGAATATTCAACAATGAACTAACGTTATTATGAACAAGGTTTTCTTCATAACACTCCAAGCTTCAAATATTATTTGATCAGAATAATACGGTTACACTAAATCTATAACAGGAATCAAGAGATTTTTGAAGCTAAACTAAATAACCTAAACCAGGCGTTTATACCCTACGTCCCAGGTTCACACATACCTACTTGCGCTACTTGACTACATTATGGAAGACTTAATTATTTAAAACCTACATCCCATGTCCTCTTTATATACTAGAGGACTAGGGTTTACAAATCTCTACGAAGGACTAAATAATAAATCTTCTTTTGCAAGCAAGTCCCTTCATCTTTTTGTAGATTTCTTCTTTGTCACTTTAAGTCCTTGATGTTTCATTCTTTATTGTTTTGTATCATCAAATCAATAAACCCAACATCATATGAGATGAGGGTGGTTTACATGTTTCCTAATGATCTAAATATCCTAGAAATGGTGGAGAGAAACTACGTGTGAAGGTGTGAAGAAATGGTAAGAAGTGGCTTGCTATTTATAGGCAAAAAGACCAAACTAAGTTTCTGTCCCAAGGATCCCTTCTGGAGGGATCCGGCCCTTGTAACTCCAGGGATCCGTGGGTACTTTGGTGATCATGAGGATAGCTCCTTTTTCCCATGGGTTTTGGGTCATGGGTCATGGGTTATGGGTCATTGGGTTGGTCGTGGGTATTTCATTAGATAGGAATGTATCTAATGATACAATGCATCTAGTCAAATGGGTATAGGTCATGGGTTTTGCAACACATTTACTTATGTTTACTTAGTGTTTTATAAACTATTTAACTAAACATGTTTAATGGTTTGTTAGGGGTTTGATCATAACGCAACATAACAAACATGTACGAACCTGTGTTTTAGCATACAAGGACTTGAGTCGTTGAGAGTATGTTGAGACAAAATATAATTACAAGTAACTTATACATTTCACGTTATGTATTACAAGTTACATGTTTGTCATCAACAAAACAAATGAGAATGTATAGATTAAATATCGTAATATTTGCACTAACAATCTCCCCTTTTTGATGATGACAAAATATATATAGCGTAATAGATAGGTAGAATGTCAAAGTTACTTGTGTCCTGCATTCTATACACATTACCTTCGTTTACACTCTTTACTCCCCTTTTGTGAAACAAAAAGGGTGTGTCCTTTAAACTTAATTTCTCCCAAGAATGACGAGTTTGCATCATCTCTAGTGAAGTTAAAATAAAACCACCTTATTGCTCCAATTGGGACACCGCCAATACCTAACCACTGAAACACTAATAGAAAGCATAGCTCACTTGACCTTGAGCTTTTACGCGTCTTCAAAGGTGGTGATCTCGCCTTTAAGAGGAACCTTTGTTGAAACATAAAGGAATTTTGAAGAATGAATGTGTGCATGCTCCCTTTGTGGTTGCTCCCCACTTATTAAGAAATCAGTATTTTAAAGAAGGCTAAGGCAAATTATTGCAAAATTTTTCAATGTTTTTGCTTTGACGAAAAACTCCCATTTATTGAGGAAGCGTCAAGTTCTAGTGTGTTTTGAAAATCTACAAAACAAAAGTTAGTGCAAAATTATATTCATCCTTGGACGAGTAAGTCATACGATGCACTTTATAAATGCTCGTAGGCTCCCAAGCTTCGAGGCGTCGAAGAACCTACAAAAAAAATTAGTGTAAAACTTGGTCCATAAATAGACGAGAATCCCATACACATCAAAGTGTATATATATTAACCTACAAAGAAAGGATTCGTGTCAAAAAGAGAATAATTCTACTACTTGTATCATCATGGTTGGTTTAGAAGTTGTAAGGTTTGTTCAAGGTAAGAAAAAAATGTGCTTAGGATGAGAGGCGCATTTCATTCTGAAATTCACTTGGCTTATGACAACATAGATGTTTGTGAAGGATGGTTGAGCGACCATGAATTGTAGTGGTAGTGAGACACTTGTAGGATGTGGTTGAAACAAATAGAATGTGGTAGAACATGAGACATACTTCATCACGTTGTTCATGAACTAGACCTTTGGACACGGTGATAATGATATAAATCATCATTATGACATAGAGGTATGGAAGTTGTGGTAGAGGTGATGAAAGGTATCAAGGTGAATCTTTGACTTGGTTGATGACTCAATAGAGGTGGTAGACATGATGACTTTGTGAGTAGTGATAAAAGTGGAGTAAGATGGTTAGGATGATGCAAGATTAGAAATAAAAAAATGCGAATGAAGCACTGGCACCTTGATGATGAAATCGACCATTGTCATCCTACAAGAATCAAAAGAGTTAGTACAAAAGGAAAACATTTATACAAATGGATAAATTGTTCACATAAAATCATGAAACAAAAGGAAGAGAACCGTAGAGACTCATATAAATGCAACTCGTTTATAAAATATAGAAACGGATAATCCTAAGTGTTGAACAAGTGCATGTGAAAAGGAATTTTGAAATGATTATCTAAAGAGATAAAGTTCCCTCTTGTTCCACGGTTCCACAGTTCCCTCACTAGAAGGATTAGGCTAAGCAAGTCTAGGGATCCGTACTAGATGGGAATTGAAAAGAGGTGATTGAGTTCTAGCAAAGGTCTAGCACCTACATATCTAAGTTACTCGGTCTATCAAGTGACTTACATGAAGATGGTCTTAAATGATCAAGAGAAAATAATTGATGGTAGCTAATGATTGCATTTTATGGAAATAGATGGGGCTTTATGAGCACGATTGGATGATCAAAGATGACACTAAAATTTTAAGAGTGTCAGTGGTGTTAAATGATCTTAGAATCAGGATGATGACTTAAGAGATTTGGAAAATTCCTTAAAAATCATAAGAAATAAAAAACTAGTTTTGGCCTATTTGAGAGTAAGGATGACTGAAATCAATTTGCTAAAATTGAGAGAGATATCAAACTAGGTGTTTTGAGATGACAAGAACAATGTATAAACATTGGAGTGGAAATATGGTGAGTTTTGAAGTAATGATAAATCAAAAATACTTTGAATGTGATCCTAAATCATCCATGAGTGAATGTGAGATCAACTGAGCCTAAGGAAAGTTTAAGTGATCCCTAGCGTTAGCATGTTAAACTAGTCCAATAAGGTCTAGAATGTTGGATTAATGCAAGGAGGCTAAAAAGGAACTTACGTCACCGGATCACGAATCCTTCACTTGAGGGATCCGTCTAGTTACATCTAAGGGATCCGGCGTTTGAGACATATTTTCTTAACAGAATAGTTGCAGAATTTTGCTCTATGTTTCGAATTATGAAACAAATTGTTTCTACAATAATCATACATGTATACACGTTAAGCAAAGCAAGGAGAGCATGTAGAGATCACATATAGGCAATCAAATGAGATCGAGCTCACAAATAACACAAAGGTTTAGCAAACTTAACAAGCACTATTCAAGAAGTCCAAAACAAATTTACGGTCTAGATTAGTAAATCATTTACACTAACAATGACATGCAAGGTATACGTCTAGAAAGAAAAGAGCACATGATGGTGTTCAAGACAAAAGAGTTGTGAGGTGCTAGTTTAGGACAATCAAGTCATTACGGATGGTGGTTAGCATACAATGAGCTTCGTCCATGAAGTCATGTAGCTCTTCTCGATCAAAGCAAGATAATCGCTTGATGTGGCAAGTGGTTGTGATTAATTCAAAGAAAAATTAATTTTACAACTTGTTTGATTAGTAATCCTAAGACAATGCAAAGTATTTCCATTGTAAACTTACTTTAGGAAAACATAAGAGTATAAATTTCTCAAGTGAAAGAATGAATATGAGACTATTACTAGCGGTGCTCAATTATGGCTAAACACAACCATTTTTACGGGCGATTCCACATACCCAACTTCGATCAAGGAAGCAATTCAACCGTTAGGTCAAATTGAGTTTCTAGTGCAATAAGTTCTCCAGTATTCATTCTCAAGTTAGGAAAATTTATATTCCTATAATGGCCTATCGAAGGGTAACAATGATGATATTTTGCTTCGTTTTTATTAATATTATACTTGAAACAACTAATGTGACGAAGGTGTCAACAAAATTAAAAGTTGTCCATATAGTGAGCAAAAAAAATGGTTTGGATGAGCTAGTTCAATATATGTTGTTGGAAAGCTCGAGTTTGGACTTTCGTATATGAACAATTATATTTGCTTTGCAAAATAATTTACTTGAGTATATCAGATGAAATAATCAAGTTGTCAATCCTACTATGAAGCTTGGAGAGCGATCATGAAAAGGAAAACGGTAGCGTACATCATCAACACAAGTGTAGGTTATGATCCGATGTACATTCTTGTTGTTTTTAGAAAACGATACAAGAAAATATGAAATCAAGAAATCATATAAGCACATAAAACATTTATGTTGCACACATGACAAACTCAATCAAAAAGCCATTTGGTGTGTTATATGTTTTAAACATTTTTCAACTTATAAAACTACTCCCTCCGTCCCAAAATTATAGTCCTCTTTGGTCTTTTTCGGTCTTTCTTTCATAACTTTGACCTTACGTAATTTTGTTTGTGTTATATAACACTTGATTCAAAATATATGAATGGATTGAGTTTTAAATGTATTTTTTATTGGTATAATTTTCATCAACTATTGTATAACACAAACAAAAATATTTAAGGTCAAAGTTGTAAAAGCTTGACCGAAAAAGTCAAACGGGGACTATAATTTTGGGACGGAGGTAGTAACATTTTTGACACAACTAGATGTTATCCCAAACACTCCTTCAAGTAGCACATTGATTAGTAGAAAATTACTAAATCGACAAGCAAGAGAATGAATAGCAAGGTAAGGAAACCACATATGTTATTCAATCAAACAAGCACAAAAACTATTTGAGATAAGCAAATAATCAAGTAATGAAAGGAAGACAATTTATCATTTAGCATAGCATACTGAAAGTTCTTTTCATAAGCTTTGTGTTAAACATAAACATGTATACCAAGCTTGATTAGTTTCTTTTATAAATATGATCAAAACCTTAATTTCAAAAGAGGAGACATTGTTATTCAAAGATGAAAACATCCGTCTCCAATTAGATCAAAAGTTTGTGCAAGGTTATGACAAAAAAAAGACTTTCTATTATAAATCAATGATTCTGTAGATTTTTGTTTTGAATCAGTTTATGAAATTATTTTTTAAATGAAAGTAGACTCAAATACCTTTAAAACAATAGGTGGCACGACTTCTAACGACTTACAGTTAATTAGTTATGAATTTTTAAAATTCAGACAAAAAGTGTCTTCTGTACCACGGATCCCACGGATCCCTTGCTTGAGGGATCCGTCTAGTGTAACCTAAGGGATCCGCGGATCTGACACATAATTACAAAAGCGCATGTTTTGACCCGACGAAAAGGTTTAACCTTTGTATACTTTTTAGTGAAGTTATATTACCCATTTTTACCTTTATTCAAGCTTGATTAACAAGATATCTAACAACAAAACTTCAAAGAGAAAAAAATCATCAAAACACTTTTCATATTATGCTTGACATCACCAAAAATTTGATACAAGGACCTTACTCGTTTTGAAAACCATTTGTTTTAAAAACTAGAGCCAACCTCTATACCAATTGTGAAAACGTGGGGGTGAATACGTTTCCGTTTAAAACTTAAAAGTTTTGTATCAAATATAGTATAAACCATTGCATTTGCTAATCTCGACGCGAGGATGCATTTAACGCGTTACGGCATGTAAGGCCAACCCCTTAATATCACATAAGATTCCGCAAGATTAACGGTTCATTATAAATCAAGTTTCACCATTATTAGTCCGGTCACTTTTTCTTGATCAAGCGTGTCATAATATGTAAAGTGTTAAATATAGTTTATGACTATATGAAAGACCAAATATGTATCACAAACATAGACATCAACCACATAGAAAATAAACAATGTAATGCAAGAATAAGAGTAAAGCGATAAGTAAAATGATAGACAAACCAACACGAGGATTTATAGTGGTTCGGCTACAAGGACACCTTTCTTGCCCTACTCCACTCCCCGAGTCACCTACTGGAGAGTTCGTAAACACTACACGACACCAAATCCTTATGGCGGAGAAGCCTTCACAACGTTGCCTACTCTTTTTCCAGTACTAGGCTAACCACCGGGTTCTTTCACACCAAGGTGAACCACACCTACCACAACGTCGCCTACCTTTATCCGGTACTAGGCTAAGTACCGAGTTCCATTACAATGGAGGAACTACTACCCAACACTACACAACACCTATACCCCGAAGGAGACCAACTCCTTATTACAACACCATCAAGGATATCAATATCCTTGGATCCAATACTACTCTATCTTGTACATCGAAACACACCATATCGAATGTACACCTTAGGCACCTTTCACTAATGCCCTTGGTTAGATTACTCGGCACCCTTCATTAATGCCTTCATCTTGACCCTTTTAGCATTCTTCACTAATGCCTTTGACACATCTATGACACCCGTTATATTTTGTGGCCCAACATAACAAACCTTGTGTTTTATGGCACAAACACATAAACCATCTAGTCTAGTCATAGATATATAACACATCTATGATACCCGTTATGTTTTGTGGCCCAACATAACAAACCTTGTGTTTTATGGCACAAACACATAAACCATCTAGTCTAGTCATAGATATATAACACATCTATGATACTCGTTATGTTTTGTGGCCCAACATAACAAACCTTGTGTTTTATGGCACAAACACATAAACCATCTAGTCTAGCCATAGATACAAGAATATGATACTAGACAATATCCAAGACATTGTGTCTAATGGATATGAAATCCTAAACTAAACATCAAGAACACAAAGCATGATGTAGTTAGTATTCTATGAATGAAGATGACAAGTTTCCCAAGCTTGTTGTAGAAGATCTTCATGTGCTTGTATCTTGTGATGGGTGATCACTTTAGTAGGTAAGGAAGCAAGATCATTAAGCTTGCTTTGGAGGATCACTTCGGGAGTATGCTTACAACGAATGAGAGTTAGAAGCATTATGATCATATGAGATGAGGGTGGTTTACATGTTTCCTAATGATCTAAATATCCTAGAACTGGTGGAGAGAAACTATGTGTGAATGTGTGAAGAAATGGTAAGAAGTGGCTTGCTATTTATAGGCAAAAAGACCAAACTAAGTTTCTGTCCCAAGGATCCCTTCTGGAGGGATCCGGCCCTTGTAATTCCAGGGATCCGTGGGTACTTTGAGGGATCCGTAGGACGCTCCCTTTTGCCCATGGGTTTTGGGTCATGGGTCATGGGTTATGGGTCATTGGGTTGGTTCATGGGTATTTCATTAGATAAAATGTATCTAATAGATGCAATGCATCTAGTCAAATGGGTATGGGTCATGGGTTTTACCCAACACATTTACTTATGTTTTCTTAAGTGTTTTATAAACTATTTAACTAAACATGTTTAATGGTTTGTTAGGGGTTTGATCATAACGCAACATAACAAACATGTACGAACCTGTGTTGTAGCATACAAGGACTTGAGTCGTCGAGAGGTGTTGAGAGTATGTTGAGACAAAATATAATTACAAGTAACTTATACATTTTACGTTATGTATTACAAGTTACATGTTTGTCATCAACAAAACAAATGAGAATGTATAGATTAAATATCGTAATATTTGCACTAACAGTGTGTGGTTTGAAAAAGAAGCTGGGTCGTGGGTCTTTATTTCCTGTCGTGAGTTCTATAAGCCAACAAGAGGCTTGTTCGTGGGTTTTGGGTGATCTTGGTTCTTGTTCTCTTTCGTTCACGCAACTAGGGTAACGTATCTTATATCTCATCTCATCTTCTTTTGTTTTTTGAGTTTGTGTCGTTTTTTATTTTCCTTCATAAGGTCACATATATGTGAATTCTGTACACATAAAATGATAGGTTCATCACACATAAAATGATAAACCATTTGGCCACATAAATCATGATCTTGTCTATGTGTATGTCGATTTGAACATGGACAATTAAACTTTTGATATGAACCTGTTTTTGACATCTTATACACGACACATACCTAGGTTTCATTTTAATGATATTTAATTCAAAACAAGAATAATAAGAATCATATACATTTGTTTTAGGTGTGTCGAATATAAAATGAAAGACAAGGGTTTGTATGGTTTTGTTATATGTCGTATGGTATTATTTTGGGTGTGCTATGTCTAGACCTAGAAGGGAGATCACAAGGGAGTCATATTGTTTTGTGTGTATTGGACTCGAAATACTTAAAACGTAAATGATAATCGAAATATAAAACTAGGGTTTTGTACATATGCGATTTAATAAAGTTAAAGGAGTGGTTTTGTAAAATTATGAAACTTAAAGGTTTGACTTGTTAAAATGATAACTAAAGGTATTAAAAGAGTAAAATGAGTAAACTTGCTAATTTGACCCTTAAACTATGATTGACAGTTTTGACCCTAAACTTGTATAACTGTCATATTTGACCCTTAAATTATGATAATACTTATTCTCATCATTTTAACCTAATTTGACTTTCATTATATTATAAATGACTAAACCTTCTAAATATGGAAACCTGTTATTTTTGAAAAGTTACTTTATATGGGAAGTTGCTAATTATGGAAACCTGCCTAAAATAGAAAGTTGCCTAAAATGGAAAGTTACTTAAAATGGCTAAACTACTTAAAGTGAAAACTTACTAAATAAGGAAAGTTACTATATTTGGAAACTTACTAAAACTGGAAAGACTCTTATAAAACCTAAAGGACTTAATCTGAAATAAAATACTTAAACCTCATCTGATAAACGTATGTCCTTTCACTTCTGTAGATCCCTCGAGGAAGGAGTGATCTTTCGTTGCCTCTTGTTTCCATCTATTTGTGTTTGATTTGCTGTGTAATAAGGTACAGATATTCTGACCTTATCTCTTAAGGTTTCTCATGATTCGTACACATCCTTTGATATTAGCTTTGAACTATTATGCCTTTACTCTGAGCCTTCTTATTAGGGCTTCCCTATGACTTTGCTATGCACCCTTTGATTGAATCTTTGCATGAACTCTGATTATGAACCTTTGACTTCTGAACCTTTGATATGACCTTGCTTTGACCTGTCAGTTTGATACCCGAGCCATTAACTAGGCATGGGGGTTCCATGTCCGTGTCATTGATGCACCAATGGCATGACTCTAGTGTGGTCGAGTGATGTTCAACACCGTCCCTTTTTTGTTATATTATTATCAAGATATATGTTTGGCCACTATTGATTCTGCAAGGGTCGTATGTATGCATCCTAGATTTGTTCTGTATCTGATATGTTATGCTATGATATGACTTATCTGGTGAATGATGTCGTGTGCAATACGCGTCTTCACATTCTGAGAGCTAATCACTCCATGGTTACTATTGGCTACTATTGTTACTATTGATATTATTGTATTGTTGGTTCGTGGTGGATTACTAACCTTTCTATTTACCCTACTCTATACCTTTGATGCACCTCATATATTGTCTAATGCTCCTTATTTTGTTCTCTGTTCAGTTTCATTGTTATTGTATTGTCATATCTGTTCACTGGGCTTTTTAAGCCCAGCCGTATTTTCTTTTCCTGCGGCAGGTATCTAAGCTAGGAGTTGAGGATTGTTTGGGTTGAGAGATGAGATTATATGGAGACCATGCCTAGTCATATTAGATTTCAATTGATTATGTTTTGACATTCATTTGGACTTGGTTATCGTTATTTCTATTTTGGAGTTTTCCTTTCTTTGAACTTATGCATTGTTCAGTCGTGTTGACTTGAATTTCCTTTGTTTATTTATGTTAAGACTTCCGCTGTTGCTTATGTTCATTATGTATGCTTTGATATGACACCATACTGTGATACTTCTACCCTTATCGGGTTGGGGTGTTACAATTATGGTATCAGAGCCCAGGTTTACGACTTGTAGTCAGGACCTGTGACATATGGACCCTATGATTTTTTTTTTCTTTTCTCTCTTTTATCTTTTTATTTCTTGAGTTGGGAAAAACAAAAATTCAAAAACACAAATTGAAACTTGAACAATTAATTGAAAACATGAAATACATAATACGCTTAAACATAAAAAACTACAACGCATAATGATGGAAATAAAACTACTAAAACTTAAAAAAACGAATCATTTGAGACCCAACCCTCAGAACTTGAAGGGGAATCAAACTCCCCATTAAAGAGTCGACGCTCCATTATGTCGAATTAGTTGTCTTGGAGATACTGAGCTTCCCGTGCTTCTTGCTCACGGCGAGCAGCTTCTTCACGTGCCTGTTTTTCCATAATTTCCCTACCGTTTTCTTCGTCTTGTTCTTCTTCGTCTTGTTCTAGTTGACGGAGGGACGCCTCACTTAACCCGCTGAGGTAGTTTTGAAGATCCATCTGTGGACTGTTCACAGGTGGAGTTGGAACAATTGGGTTGTTCATAGGTAAGAAGTTTAAAAATACATTTTTCGGTTGGAAAACCGGAAAGACAGATTAATGTGGTGGTGAGTAAACTTGAAACTGTGGTAGAGTTGGAAATTTGTTTCCAAGAACTGATTCAGAGTTGGAAAGCTGGTTTCCGACAAATTTTCTGGACTTGGAAATTGCTGAGAAAAATCTTTGCAAGATATTTTTGGTGTGTGAATTGTGTGAGTTGTGTGTGTGAATTGGTGGAGTGGTAGGGTTGTATATATAGTGTGAATTGTGTGAATTTGAATTTGAAATTTAAATAATCCCGCTCTTATTTGAAATTTAATTTTAATGAATTTAAATTTAATGTTAAAAATGTTTGAATTAAAAAAGAAAAAAAAAAAAAAAAAAACACTTGGGTCATCGACCAGAGATCCGGGTAATGCCTAATATTGGAGAAATGACGTGGCTGGTGACCAGTTACGATTGAGACCAACCTAAACACCTGGTCCAAAGACTACAGGTAATAATGTCCGGTTTATTAATGACTTTCACTTTTTCACTGTGACATGTTTATCTACAAGATGTTCATTTCAAAGAGTTGTATGTTGAGATGGCAGCTGCTAAAAAAAGGCCTGGCCCGACTACAACATAGCAAAGGGACAAGATATTCCTACCTTCTTATTTTTTATATTCCCACCCTACCTATTTTTTTTTTCATTTTTTTTATTTTTATTTTTTTTATAATTTTGTTTATATAAAAAAACTATAAACCTGAAAATGCAGAACAGAAAATATAAAGTTTAATAAGTAAAACGCTTAAAACTGTCATATAAATATTGAAACAGCAAATGAAAAAATCATATGAAAGAAATAGTGACAAAAGAATTAAAGACAAAACCCTACCTAGTAGGTAGGGTGGGAATAGTACATCTTCAGGTTTGCAGTTAGATGCATTTAAGACGAATACCTGGCAATGATCCATCTTACATGGATAAAAATGAAACATGTGGTAAAAGGGACAAGATATTTCAAAAACCCCCCTAATTCTTATATTCTCACCCCTTTATTTTTTTGCATTTTTTTATTTTATTTTTAATTTTTATAATTTTGTTTATATCAAAAAACTATAAACTTGAAAATGCGAAACAGAAAATATAAAGTTTAATAAGTCAAACGCTTAAAACTGTAATGAAATACGGAATAAAAACTGACAAAAAACTGTGTTTTACTGAAACAAATAGGGGACAACAGGAATAAAAGGTGCAAACACTCCCTAGGGAGGGCGGGAATAGTACATCCCGTGGTAAAATTTTCATTCCTTTATACTTTATATTTTTTTATACAAATGTGACCAGAGTAGTGTAGCATAGGCTGCTGTCGTTCGGAAGACGTTGCATTCCTTTTATTACATTTATCTATTTAGTTTAAGATTATCTGCGCCTTTATGCGCACAAAGACATGGTTGTTGTAACAGATAATTTACCTTCTTTAAATAATTTAGTTTTATCTTAAGGAATCATTTGTTAGTGAACTGGTATATAACATGGTACACAATAAGTGTTTGCAATTCATTTTTATAATGATTCATGTAGACTGCTAGAGATGACAATTTAGGTTATGTTTTAATTGTCATAGATAAAATAAAACCGAAACAGATTTTTACTAAACAAAATTTAACCAAACAAAGCATAAAATACTTTTTTAGCCAAACGGCCGCAGCGAAGCGCGAGTTTAAATCCTCGTCTTGTAATATTGAAATATGGAGATGGCCATATCAACACTGTTAACTATACGCAAGAAATGATTTGACGTCAAATATATATACTTTTAGTGTTAATTATCAAAAGAGGATTTTTTTTCCAAGTGTGATCCATTTTTAAGACTTTTTTCTCATCTCTTTCCCAAAAGAGCCACGCTCAACTGCTCAACTGTTCGACCCCATACATATTACGACACGTGGCATTTCCCGGTACTGTTCCAATTGTACACTAAGTGTCACATCAAATCTGAAAGAAATATCTTATTTTGTTTTCTTGCATAAGGTCAACGCTCAACCGACGGTGCTCAACTAACCCCACAACTTTTCACCTAGGAAATTGAAAAAACAAACCAAAATACTTTCCAAATCCAAGTGATCTGACAATTTTTTATTTTTTTATTTTTTCTTTTGCCACTTTAACCATTGAATGTCATCAAAAAAAACACACACTCAACACACAGTAAACACACACATGATCCAGATGACAAAGTAGACGAAAAAAAATCAAAATGATAAGTATTCACACTTGATTAATTTCGTTTGTTACTACAACGTAAGGTTTTGTTGCATCCCTTTTGTTGCAACTTAGGGTTTTGTTGCATCCCTTTACATCATGTTTTGTTTCATGTGAAAATTACCAAAAAAGAAGATCCATCCATACACGTTTGTAGTTTTTTATAATTTTTTTGCGTCGTGTTTAAGATGGTTTAGGAAAAATGAATAAAACGATACTGTGTTAGTCCAAAAAAGAGGAAAAATGAATAAAACGAACATGGGAAGAGCTATATATGTGTAAGTAACATATAGAATGGGTTAAATGAGAGGGTTCAAAACTGTATTTGTCCCATTTAATAAGAGGTTTAGGGTTAGTTGTCAAATAGGTGTAATTAGCGTGTATTGACACTTGATCTAGACAGAATGAACACTTAGCGATGAGTTCTTAGTCCTGAATACATCGGTGTCGATGCAACCATTCATATAGTTGACAACCTCTCTTCGAGCATAGATTTGGTTTTCTGCGGATATGCTTTTACTTGTAGATACTTGTAGTTTAGATGTTGTATGCCTGACTTGATGAGTGTGCTTGTAGCAAGTTGTTAATGGTCATTGTTTGTTTTACTTGTAGACACTTCTTGTTTGTCTTAACTTTTTTAATATGTTATTTCTTGTAGGCGTATGATGCTAGAGTTATTGGTAAAAGCAAAGTGCATTACTTCTTACTTATGAAGGATCGATTAGACCAGCCGCGCCGTTCCATGTTTAAAGCCACATGTTTTGGACCATGGCTCGATCTTACCTATGTCGATAACGAGGAAGGCCTTGTTCATTACATGCTTCGGCAACAATTCCATAAAAACAATGATAACTATGATCTTCCACTTGTATACTATTTGAATGGACATTCTCTCTATTTTGGTCGAAATGAATTCTGCCTGGTTACTGGTTTTAGATTTGGTATGGTCAGTTTTAGGAAATGGCGTAGTGGTGATATCCCTTTCCGTCACCGAGTTTTTCCAAACCATGTAGGTCAACATGTTAAATCAATTGATCTATTATCGGTTATTGAAGATGAAGAGCTGTTTCTAAATCTGTCTAATGAGGATGCGATACGGGTTTGTCTGTTGATAACGCTTGAGGTGATATTAATGGGTAAAGACTTGGGGTCTATCATTGATGATATTTTTCTGAGGATGGTCGAGGATCTTGATGAATGGAATGGATTTCCATGGGGGGAACTCCTTTGGAGGCAGCTTTATGAGTCTATTAGAAATGTCTCTTCAAATCATCCAAATGTTTACCACAAAGAATTGGTGATAAAGAATCCAACGATGTTCCTACCTATAGCTTGAAGGGATTCGTTGTTGCTTTCAAGGTTAACACAAAAAATTTTTGCTATCATTAGTTTACTGTTTTTTTCCTTTAATGGTAGGGCTTGAAAATTATCTTCATATGTTTCTCGTCCTCGTAACTTATATTTGTTGTGTTAACTTTTTGTAGATATGGATCATAGAGTGTGCTGACACGAGTAAAAGTAAATAGTGGTGGAACAAGGCTCTGGGGTGATCCCAAGAGCATTTGCATGGTCGAAACACACACCATTTAGAAAGACTGATTATTTCGACCAACTTTTTGACAAGGTAATTATATATAGTATTTTATTGATTGGTTAACTTTAAACATATACACAATTTTAGATACCATATAACTTATAAATCTTTTGTAAGGACTCGAAACCCAACGTGATTATGCCAACATGCTTTGAGGCTGAAGCTGAATGGTTCACACGAAGCATTGATTTTTTCAAGTGGTATACCCCGAGAGCACCGCCTCTTGCAAAAGGGGGACCCTGGGATGAACATTTTCAGAAAGTGGCCGCGAATAAAGCTAGGCAGAAAGTGGTATACCCCGAGGGTTATGATATGGAGAGCATGGGTAAAGAGGTAGAAGTTGTTTCAGTTGATGAACGGGTTAAGGCTTTGGAAGCCCGCACTTTGAAACTTGAGACTATTATTCGAGTTAGTTTTTTACCTTTATCAATTCTTGACCAAGTTACATTGCTATCAAACAATTACCATGTGGTATGCTAATACGCGGATTTTGTTTCTAAAAAATTTATTCTGCAGGTCATAATGAGTGACAGAGACAAAATGAACCAAGAAACCTATGAAAAGGTAAGTATAAATTGTATTAATGTGACTAAACCTTTAATTCTAATGTTCTACTAATAGGTGTTATAAACTTTTGTATGTAGGTTTATGGAAACAAAGTTAACACAGTTAATGGAGACAAAATGAAGAATGATGCATATGAAAATGTAATTAAATGGTATTTATGTGATTATACCTTTCATTCTAATGTTATACTAATAAGTGTCTACCACTTTGGTATGCAGGTTTATGGAGACATAGTTAACACAGCTGACGAAGAACAGGTAATTTAATGATATTTTGTTTTGTTCTTATTTCATTTGTTATATAATTAATAACTTGCGATAATAAAATTTTGTTAACCTTTTTCATATCATCCGCAGCCTGTAGATCTTGCTAATGAGTATTGCAGTCAAGTCAATGATTTTTTCAAGTTGTTTGATACGCCACATGTTGATGTGGATGGCAAAGTTGATGGATTGGAAAACGTCTCAAAAGGAAAACTTGAGAAAGCTGAAAAACACGAGGAAGAGGAGGAGCAGAGGGGAGCGAGTAAGAAGTTGAGTGTTGAAGCTAAAAATAGATTGAAGGTTATTGAGAAACTGAATTCAACGCCCATGAAAAGGGCTTTGGAGCAGTGTGAAACAAAGAAGAGGAGGCTTGAACATGTTCCTAGGTCACCCTATGTGGAGAAGAGGAGTAAAACTTCTGATGTTACTAGCTTAGAAGATTTGTTGAAGGGTCGAAAGTATTTACCTGTTCATACTCTACTTATGGCTGAGAAGTTAGTACAAGTCAAACCATGGGTAGAGGTATGAGAAATGATTCATTTGCTTTGAAATATCAGTCAGTAGTTAACCGTCAACGTGTAAACGTATTATTACATGAATGATTTACATTGTCTTTATTTTTAGGTTCTAGAACGGCCATACCAAAACCTCGATAAAATTTATGTTAACTTTGAAGTTGATCGATTCCTGGTTAAGGACGGGTGGCGTAACTGTGTGTTCCCTTGGTCTGATATCGTTGTTAATCGTCATTTCTGGGATGCTTTAACCGGTTTCGACGATAATCGTAAAGGATGGCCACGTGACGATGTAAAGTGTATTTTATTTACTTTACTCAGTTTTTTATAAAACATGCTTTTGGTTGTCTCTGCCTGCCATTTGATTTTAAGTAATTTTTACATTTTAGTGTTACATGAGATACTAGATATAAGTATCATTAATCCATCATTTACTTTAACCACTTTAGGTATTTTAGTATAGCATCCACCAAATCCATTAAATTCTTTCTCAAATGACATTATTATTTGTTAAAAAAAATGTAGTGTAGCCACAGAGAAGAGTATATTATTCATGACTTCAAAAGTTTACTGCTTTTAGCAGTACAGATTTTACAAGTCTTGATTAACTTCATTTTTTTTCTTGTACACAACAATATTTTGAACCAGTAGTGATATCATTTGAGAAATGATTTTTGTGAATTTGGTGGATGTTATGCTAAGATGCCTAATTTACTTGAAGTATTTTGATCCAACTCTCTATTTTAAGTTTTGCCTCGAAAATCCATTGCCATGACGACGTAGCAATGGGTGTTGGTGTAAGCCATTATACATGTTACGTCGTCATGGGGATGGGTTTTTGAGCAGAGGCTAAAAGTAGGAAGGTGTGGCAATGATGCTTGTCCGTAACACTATCTTACTTGATATCTAGTACAGGTAGAGAAAATGAAAAGCACAGTTTTTTTTATAAATGACTGAATGTATATGTCAATTTGTTTTACCTACAGCACATGGATCTTTGGATTAGCTACATGTGGCATACCGCACCATCGATATGGAGTGGTCTATGGTAAGCTGCTTTTTCCTACCATTACTGATGAACGGAAGGATGCCTGTCTGCACGCAACCAAAGAAACTTACCCTCTGGGTTGGGGTGATATTGAACGAGTTTTCATTCCCATAAATCAGCCAGAAACACATTGGTCCCTGTGTGTATCATATCCAGACCAGTCGAGTTACATTCTATGACAGTGGACCTGTATATGATCCTGAGACTCGTCCATTCTATTTGAGTGTGAGGAAATGTCTAGAGACTAGGCTTCCGGAAGTGTTGCAAGAGGCAGGTGTTTTCGAGAAGAAGGGAATTGATCCTATGACCTATATGATTACTTTTAACAATGCTATGAATGTTCCCAAGCAGGGTGGATTGTATGATAATTATGGTGTGTGGGTCTGCATCTTCTTATTCAGGTCTGCATCTTCTTTGTAATGGACTATTTGTCATGTTAGTATGAATGTAATCGTGAACGTAAAATAGGTGTAGTAGTTGGAAGTGGTATTCTAAGGTGTCGACTGATATATTTGGAAGTGGATTTCTAGGGTGTTGATTGATATAACTGTAATGTGAAACGTAAAACATGTTTACTAGTTTAGCAGCTACATTAGGTTAGTATTGCTATAGTAGGTGTCCACTCAAAATCACACTCTTAACTGAAGCGTATAAATGTACAGGTTAGGGAATGGCAAACTATTGGAGGTGGATGATCCAGTTCAGGCTACATTGGCGTACCGTGAAAGAATGGTTAGGTTTTATTACAAGCACAAGATCCATGTTGGCTGAATGTTTTATGTGCTTGTTTTGTTAAACATTTAGCTGTCGAATTTGTAAACAATTGTATGGTTTATGGGTCTAAAACACGTCTGCATGGTATGGTCACTTTTGTATTTTGCTGCTGGATAACTTGTATGGTTTATTGGCTGAATATTGTATGAATGTATGTATCCCTCCTGGCTAACTTTGGCACCTAATTTTCTGTATATATTTGTTGTTCGTATGTTTCTAAATTGTTTTTTATTCCTCCTGGATTGCATGACTAATAAGGTGCAACATAAGCAGTAGCAAACAAGGTTCAACATTAAGCGTCTTACATAGTCAAACTAAACAAGTACATTAAGCGTGTTACATCCCGGTTATAATCCAGAATCCGAGATTGTTTTATGACAAGTACATATTCAAACTAAACAAAAAAACAAAAGCGTCTTACATGATTCCACAGCAACGAAAAAAAGGAAACTAACAACCCATCAAATGTTTCCGCTAGTTGATCTTACGGGTCAGCCAAGTTAATAGGATCAAAGCTTTGCACCATATCAATCTCCATCAATGGTAGTTCCCTACTTGAGCTTCCTCTATTAGATACATTTCCCTACAAAGTTTCAAAATTTGTGAGATTTCTTTCTTCGTTAGTTACCAAGCAAAATTGTGTTTTTTGAATACAAATTTTATTCACTTACATTATTTTTCTTTGGAAATGGTTCCCTGCTTGCTGTTCGCGCGTGTCCAACTGATTGGCACCTTGAGCACCTTACCGGGGTTAGTTCCTCTCCTTGAGATCTTACACGATCTTTGTTTTTGAGTCTTCCAGATTGACGCACTACCAGTATTGGTGGCTTCACAACTTGCAAGCCATCAGGAAGTTCCCAACTTGACATTTCTCCTACAGGATAAACCAATCCTTGGTACGTACCTTCCAGTTTTGTTTTCTTGAACCAATCAAAAGCCAAATGATTACAATCAGACAATCTAAGAAGTCTAGTTACCGCTATCGCATGACCACATGGTATGCCGGAAAGTTGCAATTTACGACAAGTACATGAATTACTAACTAGATCGACGGTATGTTGTTTTCGACGATCATCTACCATGTAGAGTTTAAACTGTTCAATCCCATACACAACCCAGTTAACGCTCTTCAACATTCTGTCTTGTACTTTCGCGTCAGCCCAATCACTAAGTTCTCCCTCGGGTGCATCTGAAATAATTTTTACAAGATAAAATAACAGAATGTTCTCTTCATCTTATATTGACTAATAAGGAAAAAGAAAACATATTTTAAAAAGTACATTACGTTGATATTTGTGTCGACGGTCACAATACCACCGTTGTAAAAGCTTTCTGTACCACTCCATAAGCATTGTTATTGGTACTTTTCTCACATCCCTTGTTAATGCATTTATTGACTCTGCACTGTTTGAAGTCATGTAATTGTACCGATTACCAGTGCAATGTGCCCTAGACCATTTATCAAACCCTGCTTCAAGAAGTTTGTTATAAGCCGTACCATTTCTATATACCCTAATATCCGAAATCGCTCTATCAAATTCTTCCGCGTTTCCAATATTTTGCCTTTAACTTTCTACTACCATTCAAACTGCAGTTCATCATCAAATGTCTACAACAGTAACCATGAAATGAATTTGGGAAGACCGTGTTACACGCTTGTCCAATAGAATAATGTCTATCCGATATAATAGTTAAACCTGGTCGTTCCCCTATGCATTCTTTCAATTTGGACAAAAACCATGTCCATGCCTCCCCAGTCTCACCTTGACAAACACCGGTAGCAATAGGTATAATTTGATTGTTACCATCCATTCCAACGACAAGCAAAATTTGTCCCAAGGTACTTCCCTTTAAGATGTGTTGCATCAATTATAAGCAATGGTCGCATATACCGTAAGAAACTCCGAATCTGTTTTATGTAGAAATTATTAGTGACACAAAATATAATATATTAGAAAAATAAATAAAAAACGTAAAAGAAAAAAAATGTAAAAAAAAAAATACAAATGCATACCGCAACACCAAATGCTATAAAACATATTTTATAGTGTCCTTCATCATCGGTATCAATATGTGTTACCGTACCCTCATTTTTCATCTTTAAATTATGACAATAAAATGGCAACGGCTCAAACGAGTCGTTAGGGCAACCATTTACCAATTCCAAAGCTCGGTTTCTTCCACCCCATGCTTTCTTATAAGAAATGTCAATTTTATACTCTTGACTAATATCTTCCATTATGTCCTTTGGGGTATAAATTCGACTGCTATCTTTCATCTTGGGTTCGAGTAAATGTCCCAAAAGTTTTTTTGGTAGCATTACGGTGATTAGGGTGAATTTGTGTTCTTGAACAAGTGTGAACATCGTAAACTCTTCCTAACCTCCATTTTACACCTGATTTGTTCATACCATAAGATCTTCCATTTGCACCCCATCTTGCACACAAATTACATCGTACCTAGACTTATTTGTTTTCCTAACCTTAAATTCAAATCCATCTTTGATAGCTTTTTTAGCAATTGCAAACATGCATAATTCTTTACTATCAAATTCATCACCCTCTTTGAGGATGATAGAGCTGTTGTTGTATTTCAATGTATTCGTTATCTTAGTTTCAAGACTTGGTGGATCGGGTGGAGGAGGCATATTTTCGAAAGTATTTGTTGTTTGCCATTTAAGCATAAATTGATCATTTTTTTGCTGGTTTATATACTTATTGGCACATTCATTGTTAGATTGGTTGAAATTGTCAAAAGGTTCGTTTTGTGGTATTTCCGAATGATTATCCACACATTGGGGATCAAAATCATTACGAAATAAGGAATCATTAAGATCAAAATCATTAGAAGAAGATGGATTTACCTTTGAACTGTTGACAATCATTTTGATTAAAAGTTTAGGCAATGCAGCCTTTGGTTTACAAACTTCGTTAACAAAAAATTCAACATCATCGTCATCACCTATGCGGACCGGACCGTGTGGCATTTTGTAAGAAAAACCTAACTCGTATCCTTTGCTAATCTTGAACTTTTTCTTCACAAATGAAACTAACCCAAAGATATCTAATATCTCTTTTTAGCGAAACACCATAACTATTGCCATCTTCAAAGACAAGAAACACACGAAATTTTTCCATATGAATGTTATTGACGTGTGAGAATAAGTTTCAATAATTTTCCGTACTAATATATATCTATTGAAAAATTTGGTAAAAGTCGAGCAGTCGATCAGTCGATCAGTTGAGCAGTCGATCAGTGTTTTACGCTCGACTGGTAGTTGGGGACTTGGATCTTTAATTCTACATTTATTAAAACCACCTATGGACATTGACTCACATTTAATACCCATTAAATTTACCAACTACCTCACCACATTAAATAGCCATCTCCCCAACTACCAGTTGAGCAGTCGAGCATGGGACACGTGTCGAAATATGACTTGGGTTGACTGCACGACCGGTGGTTGGGGAGATGGGGATATTTAATGCAACAACTGCTCAACCGCTCAACTGCTCAACTCAACTGCTCAACTGGTAGTTGGGGAGATAGATATTTAATGCCACATTTAATATAACCAGCAACGACATTAAATTTTTCATCTACCTCACCACATTTATAATAAATGTGTCATTAAATATCCCCATCTCCCCAACTACCAGTCGAGCATGGGACACGTGTCGAAATATGACGTGAGTTGACTGCTCAACTGGTAGTTGGGGCTATTTAATGCAACACATGCTCAATCGCCAACGTCAAGCTCAACTGCTCAACTGTAGTTGGGGAGATGGATATTTAATGTCCACATTTAATATAACCAAGAACCACATTAAATTTTTCAGCTACATCACCACATTTACATTACATTAAATATATCCATCTCCCCAACCACCGTTGAGCAGTTGAGCTGCTTGACAGTTGAGCACGTTTATATTGAATCTCAAAGAATTGTATCCCAAAGAAATTGTGATGGATCGATATATGTGTCGATGTGGAGCTGGAAACATAGCTACTAAAATCATACAAGGAGCATAGTTATGGTCAACTTTTCTATTCATGTCCTCGTTCAAAGGTTAGATATCTTATGTTTCCAGTATAGTTAAAATGTTATTTCATAACCATCTCTTATTTTAATATTTAACACCAAAAAAAAAATACGGGTGTAGATTTTTTATGTGGAAGGAAGAATTTGATAACAATCCCGGTTATAATCCTTCACAACAGCCTAATTTTAATTCTCCGGACCTTCAACTCCGGACCTTCAACTCCACCAAATTGTACATCCAACTAACAGAATGTTACAACTGCAAGTTCAAAGATTTGCAAATAAACATGCTAGAGACAAGAATAAAGATGTTGGAGACCAAACTCGAATTGGCAATGAATCTAGAAAACCACGCATGTATGTCAGGTGCATTGCTAAATGAGCTGTTAGATTCGGTAGGAAATCTTAGTGTGGGGTAGTAATTAACGTATGTTTAATGTGTTTACTTATGTTCTACGTTAGTCAAATTGGAATCAAATGCGTCTCATCTAGTTATTTTATATCTTATATTGTTGAATACCACATCACATTTAACCAAGTCGATTAAATTATTGAATTAATAGAAAATTACATGGATAAACAAGTAGAAAATTACATTAATTAAAATTCAGATTACACTTCCACTACTTCCAACTCCACTTTCATTGTTAGCAACACTATCCTTGGAGAAAACCTTAACAACATTTTTTAAAGTAATATTAAGATAGTGATTTCCAGATTGTTTCGAGAAAACACGAAACGTTACCAAGGATCAAACGTCCCGACAAGAAGCAGCTTTTCATACCTCTCGTCATTAACCACTTTGTGATGTATTGAACCTGATATAAAACCTGAAACATCTTTCAACGATACTGTGAGATCACCCAAGACGTTTGAGGTACAAGACTTAATTATAGCAACAACGTTGTCAAGTTTCCCTTTCTTGGTAAATTTTTCGATATCGGCGAAACAACCAATCATGATACCGCCATCAGGTTTGATATAATCAACTGCACTAACCCATGGCCCACTATTAAAATCGGAATCCTCTCCCACATCATACACTACTTTTCTAATGTACTCATGTGTCGCCATTATACCATCATCCACACCCACATCATTCGCCGTTTGAACAATACCTGCAGGACCTCGTATTATCGTAACCGGCATTTTAGCATTATTTTGAGATGTAGTGTTTCCATATGAAAATGGTAGTTGGGAGGTGGCTGACATTCGGAGATCGGAGTCATCTATATCAAGTAATTCTTCCTAATTTGGGGTGAATTCATTTTGTTGTTTACTTTCTAGAACACTAGAAGGTATATAATTGTTTGTGTGGAAATTCCATATGTTGTTAACTTATATTTATATCGACAATCACACAAGAAACATTAAATGCACCATCGCCTAAACTACCATCTCCCCAACCACCAGTCGATTTATATCTTATATTGTTGAATACCACATCACATTTAACCAAGTAGATTAAACGACCATACACTAGCAACATGATACATTAGCAAGATAAGTTAAATATATAAATATATACATATTAATGTTTGCATAACCTGTCTACATAAAACGACCATAGTCTAGCATATTAATGTTTACATAACATGTTCAAAATAAGCCATTCGTAAATGGCAAACGACCATACACTAGCATACCAACAGTAGCATACCAACAGCAGAAGTTATATTGTTTACACAAGTTAGATTGTTTACAGAACTTAAATGTCAAATGTCACTCGGAACTGGAATCTTGTATTTCCAGAAATATTCAGCCAAATACTCACGGTAAGCCAAAGCAGCTTGGACAGGATTCTTCACCTTCAATGATAGCTTATGAGACAACTTGTACAAAAGTATACAGACCCAAACACCACAATCCCCATAAAGACCACCTTGTTTAGGGACATCAGTGCATAATGAAAGGAAACACGATACTTATTGGCATCGATTTTCTTCTTTTTCATCACCTCACTCTCAACAAGATACGTGGGTAGTTGACAAGCAAAAACTTCCCTCAAAGTTAGCCACCACCTACGTGTTTCAACTTTCGGGCTCCCAAGGCTATCATATAAAGTTATAACACCTGTTTTGATAGATAGTTCGCCTAGGCACCAGTGTGTTTCAGGTTCATTGATGGGAAAGAACACCTAAACATGTAAATAGTTGCATCAGATTCATTGGAAAGCCAAATGATTATATAATGTTTACAATCACAAAAAGTGATCATATGAATTGGAAGTTTGACAGTCAAAAGTAAAGCTCAGATCATGAAATGTATTATCGGTACAAAACACCCGCCATGGCTGCAACCACATTCCCTAAGATGTGGCTACCCTGCCAAGATACGGGTGTCGTTTGAAGAAAAGGTTCATCATCGCCTGACTAACACAAAACCTGGTTACAAATCTCAATTTTATATCATTGACTGCTAAAAGTAAGGCTCAGATCATGAAATGTATTATCGGTACAAAACACCCGCCATGGCTGCAACCACATGCCCTAAGGTGTGGCTACTACGCCAAGATACGGGTGTCATTCAATTATAGTCCGATAAACCATTTGTAGAAAAGGTTCATCATCGCCTTTCTAAAACTAAAACTGTTTGATGGGTTCGAAAAAGTAAGCCCCCGGTTACAAATGTCAATTTTATATCAGCCGACTGCTGAAAGTAAGGCTCAGATCATCAAATGTATTATCGGTACAAAACACCCGCCATGGCTGCAACCACATGCCCTAAGACTGTGGCTACCCCGCCATGATACGGGTGTCATTGAATTATAGTCCGATAAACCATTTGCAGAAAAGGTTCATCATCGCCTTAAGCATAAATACGAAGGTGTCATTGAATTATAGTCCGACAACGCTCAACTGCTCAAACGACATTCATATTACCAAAAGAGTCCAATTTTCCAAGTGTGTGCCATTTTTAAGACTCTTTTCTCATCTCTTTCCCAAAAGAGCCATGCTCAACTGCTCGACTCGATACATATTATGACATGTGGCATGGCCTTGTACTTTTCCAATTGTACACTAAGTGTCACATCAAATCTTTACGCAATCTTTCAAGATGCCAAAGGCCGTGATAATTAATACGTTCTTGCATGTTTTCGGTTCCAGTTCCACAAAAGGCCCTGATCAATAATACAATGCAATTCTCAAAGAAAGATGGGAAACAAAAGAGGATATTGCGAAAAAGTAATCTGCACCAAAATACTTGCCACATCATTCTCTTCAGTGTCCCATCTTTCTTTGGTGAAATGCACTCTACCGCTGATCAGGGCCTTTTGTGGGACTGAATCTAGCAACATGCATAAAACAAGAGAAACTTACCAAAAGAGGCCCAAAATCCAAGGTTAGCATCTGTAAGCATTACGTAAGTAATGTTTGACGTTAACAAGGCTCAGATCTAGAAATGTATGAACGGTACAAAACACACGCCATGGCTACAGCCACATTCCCTGAGGTGTGGCTACCCTGCCAAGATACGGTTATGAAATTGTAGTCCAATAAACCATTTGCAGAAAATAGTCATCATCGCCTGACTAAAGCATATACAATTTATGCACATTCAGAGGCTTACTTTTCACTTAGAAAATTGATAAAGCAAACCAAAAGATTTCCCGAATCCATGTGAACCAAAAAAACACGTACACAACACACCCGTGGCTTAACCAAAACAAGGCTCAGATCAGCAAAACAACATTAGGACGTAACCACCCATGGCTGCAAAAATAATGCTATAAAATTGCCATGCCAAGATATGGTACATCGCATCATTTGATTCATCGTCATCACAACCTCTTAATTCTCGCATCACTGTTGCCAGTCAAAAGCAAACAAAAGATTTCCCAAATCCAAGTGATCGACACTTTTTTCTTATTTTTTTTTTCTTTTGCAACTTTAACGATTGAATATCATCAAAGAAACACACAAACAACAAGGCTCAGATCAGCAAAACAACATCAGGACGTAACCACCCATGGCTGCAAAAATAATGCTATAAAATTGCCATGCCAAGATATGGTACATCACATCATTTGATTCATCGTCATCACAGCCTCTTAATTCTCGCATCACTGTTGCCAGTCAAAAAGTTTTTTTTGTTTTTTAGTCTATTTGAAATGATACAAGATTTGACAATAATATATAGAGTATATATCAGGTATTGTTGATCAGGAATATTTGCATGTGATTTCAGATATTCAACTATCAGTTTTGACAATAATATAGGTCAGGAATCAACTGTCATTCAAAACCAAACAGTATTGATATGGCCTTTGGTAGGTGTGGTTTTTCCTATTTAAGAGTGGACACACTTAATTCAGCATTAACCCTACTTCACTTTATTCTAAATATGTCAAAACGTAAAAATAAAAAAGTTACATTCAAGGCTGATGTTGATGATATGGAATGGTCAATCAAGGCACTAAGAGAGGTCATATTTCCTGAGATTGAAGAGAGATATGGCCCAAATGCTGAACCAAGGGACCGATTACCAGCTAAAATTCTAGAAGAGCTAAGACAACAAGTTTACATGGATCAACAAGTACAAGGTGGTAAACCACGTGGTACTATTAACATCAAGGTACCACATTGCGAGAAAGTCAATTCAGCCTATAAAGATGTACCAAAACCAACAAGAATCTGACTATAAGGGGCCATAGTTGTCTAGGATCTTTTCATCTACGGGACGTAAATCTGTTTGCCATTTATGTTCTTCGAAATCTTTTATACATTAATTGTTAAATACCAATGCTTATTTAGAAGTAAATCTGTTTGCCATTTATGTTCTGACATAGTCTTAACAATCATATAAAAGTAAATCTGTTTGCCATTTATGATCTCGTAACACTGGAGATTTGATGTGACACTTAGTGTATAATTGGAACAGTACCGGAAAATGCCACGTGTCGTAATATGTATGGGGTCGAGCAGTTGAGCAGTTGAGTGTGGCTCTTTTGGGAAAGAGATGAGAAAAAAGTCTTAAAAATGGACCACACTTGGAAAAATGTCCTCTTTTGGTAATTTTCTCGGAAAGAGAAAATTAACGGTACAACACACCTGCCATGGCTGCAACCATATGCCCTATGGTGTGGCTACCCCGCCAAGATACGGGTGTCATTGGAAAGTAAGGCTCAGATCTTAAAATGTATTAACGGTACAACACACCCGCCATGGCTGCAACCACATGCCCTAAGGTGTGGCTACCCCGCCAAGATACGGGTGTCATTGAATTATAGTCCGATAAACCATTTGCAGAAAAGTTTCATCATCGCCTGACTAACTAAATTATCGCTACTCTTAAGGCAGATTAATATATATCATAATATGTGATAATTAAAGAAAGAGACACCTTATTGACGCCTTCACGAAACCACGGGATGCCGTTCGTCACTCCGTCTGCATAATAGAGCGGCATTTGCTAGTCAAGGATCATTGTCGCCCAAACTGGGCTAACCATGACCCAATCAAGATCATCAGTCGAAAATGCATCATTAAATCCACAAACAATCCAACATGCTCTGATTTCAAAATTGAAACAGATCATCTATTAGGTACGAACCACCCGCAATAAAGCTTTGAACTATATACTTGTAATAAATACGTACCACATCACTTAGCCAACCACTGTGTCCCTCGTCTCTGCCGAATAATCCTAGCCAAAACTTTGGATTTGCAGTCGTCCCTCCGCCTCCCCATGGGAACATAAACAACTCCCTGTTCTTATTCTTTTTTTCTTTATCCAAAAACAATTTTATTTCTGGATGCACAAAAGGTTTAAACATTGTCCCTATACCAGTACGACATAGATTCTGCATTTGGGCAATGGAAATAAGGATTATAATAAAATTATAGAAGCTATATCATTGTTATTAACATTATAAAAAAATGTTATCACTAAAATACCTCTTTGAACGGTTTGAGTTTGATTTCTTTCCCATCCGGTCCAATGACAGCGGGAAATACAGGTTTCAAATTTCGCCTTAGAGACCTTCTTGGTGTGGTCGAAGGTTACTGCGTATATGGGGATTGAAGGAGCTTGCCCTGCTTCCTCTCCCGTTCAAAAGGAACGCGTACAATTTTTAACTTCTTTTCATCACAGTCAAACGCGTCAACATACTTCACATCAACAGAGTGCTAATTCCGTGGCTAGAGACAGACTCAAGGCCACTTGAACATGTTGGTCCTCGTCAAAAAGAAGAACATCCTAAAAAACAGTTTATCTTGAGTGAGTACTGGTTAAATTTTTATTAGATTTACATCTACAAAGAATATTTACCGGATTAAAAGGAGAGTCTGATATTTGTGCCTCAGTCATCACGACATTCTCATCCTGAAGAACAGGAGACTGTGAGTTTTGTGCCTCACTCGTCGCACCCTTCATTTGCACATCTTCATCAACTTTCACACTATTCTCAACCTGAAAAACAAAAAAACGTTGTGTCAATATCATGTTTGAGTGAATGTCATGTTCGTTTTTTTATTTTTATTATATTATAATGTTACGAGTATACTCACCATGCTTACAGGAGACTGTAACTTTTTGTCGTCAGTCATAACGGCCTTCATTTCCACATCTTCATCAACTTTAAGAACATTATCATCCTGTAAGTTTTTGTCCTCACTCATCAGATCCACATGTTCAACTTCACAGAAGTCTCGACCTATAAAAAACATACATATTTTTTAATGTGCGTGTTATCAGATTAAAAGGTGAATCCATACTTACCGTGTTATCATATTAAGCAGACAACACATACTTACCGGATAAAGAGCTGAATCCATCTGTTGGGGCTCGTTCATTTCTTGCTTGTTTGGCACATCTTCATCAACGTCACAAAGATTCCCATCCTAATCAAATGCACGTGTAAATTTCTCGAAATTTTGGGTATGTATTAACTCATAAGATTGATATGTAATTCCTATCATACATTACCTGAACATCTGTATGATCTTGCGGTGAATCAAAAAACTCATTTATTACTTCTTGCACTTGTTGTGAAGATAAATCGTTCTTAGAACTAAATATATCATCTTGCACATTCAGATTTGCATTAACATTAACATCCTTCACAACATCATCTACATCCATATCACCGTCATTTTGAGCACCCGTCTGAAAAATAAATATATACTTATGTTAAGTACTTGGTCAACTAATTGATGTGTACCGAATACAGAAAAAACCATTGTTATAACAAACCTTTGAATCATCATCTACATCCATACTACCATCATTTTGAGTACCGCTCTGAGAAAATTAAAAGTACCGAATACATTTGTTAATTAGGATCGGAGATTTATAACATACAAACAACTAGATAACATTTGTTAATTAGGATCGGAGATTTAAAAGTACCGGATACATTTGTTAATTATACATAACAAGTACAGAAAACCTTAAAAACTAAAATACAACCAACTAGATAAAAACATACAAACTATAGCATACAAACAACTTAATAAACTGAACAATCTGGATGTGTAAGCAGAAGTAGCGATTCGTTGAAAGGACTCATGAAGAAGGACCCTGCGTCTCCTTCAACACGAAGATTAATTAATTCTTGTGACCGAACTTGGAAGACTTCAAGAGTGTGATCCATTTGGTAAGGCTGATCAGATTCAAAACTGGATCCCGAACTTCGTAAATCCAATTAATTTTAGTAAATGAGGAGTGAAAATGTTAAATAGTGTTTTAAAGGATTTTATATTGTTACCATCCAACAATATCTCCCATATACAGGCCGTGCCACGATCTCCAATCATGTTACCAAAAATGACAAGAGAGTCTCTTAGTTTTGAAATATAGAAAGGTCTTGCAATCCGATTAAGTAAGCTGTAAGGTATATCTAATACCGAAAAGCTGTGGTTAACCAAATCAAAAGAGACGATCATATAAGATTTTTCAGATGAGCCTAAAGTCCGTTGAGAAGCCACCCGTGAAATAAAACTACCTAATACGAGCCGACTTGACCGTTTAAGTCGGAATGAAAGACAATGCATATGTTGACTTTCTAACTTCTTCCAGCGCTTGGAGCTCAATGTAAACACTGAAACATTCCATGGTCCGTGTCCATCAAGCGGATATGAAATCATTAAAATGGTAGTGTCAAAAGTGACTGGATTAATACCAAAACCGATAACTACTTTATCAGATTCAGATTGACTTAACCAACAAGGGAGAACTATAGCAACTGATTTTCTTATTGACGGGTTCCAAAGAACAGCCATCTTATAAGAATCAGAAAAACACCACAAACCATGAGAGGTGCCAATAGGCAAAAGATTCAAAAACATGAGACTTGTATTAAAGATGACGTTAGGAAAACTTGGAAAAATAGACGTCGTTGGAACAAATTGACATTATCATCAACAAAAGCTAAAAACTGTGACTCAACAAATCCTTGCTGATAGTGAATAAGGAAACTACAAGGCACAGACGTGCGAACACCGAAACCAACAAGGAATTTGGAGTTGTCGATGAACGACTTCCATGTCTTTGAAACAGTTCTAAATCAAGTAAAGCATGTACAGGAAGTTTAGAAATGATTTCCGTTTGAATTTCGAAGGGAATGTTGTCGGACATTTTTTTGAAACAGTGGAAAATAAAGACTGTCAATGTGTAGAATTATGAATGTGTAGAAGTGTAGAAGACTTATTTATAGAGTAAGTAGTTTAGGTGAAGTTAATGAACTAATAGTGTAGGTGAAGTTATTAAATACAAAGCACTAGTGTCATAAATGAACTACAAGTGTAGGTTAATGAACTAATAGTGTAGGTGAAGTTAATGAACTACTAGTTTAGGTGAAGTTTTTATTAAATTTTACAAAAACTAAAAATTTATAATTTACAATTTACTTTTTATTACTTAAACGCTACAGATTTTAACAACATAAACTATAGTAGTTTACGTGAAGTTTTTAAAATGCATATCCAAAACAATATCATACCACATAAAACATGTATGAATAAGTAATACATCAAATGAGTCGGCATAGAAGCAAAACAAAATATAGAAACAGATTAAAAGGATTGCAAGAAATATAACCTTTTCAGACACGCAAAGATCGATTCACCCCATTCTTCTCACTAACCCCATCAAGCTTCAAATTCGTATGGATAAATTTCTGAAGTTCATCAATTTGCCGTTGCATATTAGCCATTTGATCTAAAACTGTTGCACTAGGTGGCAATTCTCCATCCATACCCGGAATCAGTCTATCCCAATCAGGCCTCAAATGCTTGACAAATTTATGTAATTGATTAATTTGTTGTTGCATTTTAGCTATCTAAGAAACAATTGTTGTTGTAGATGGCATCAAATCCCCCATATACGGCATGCCTTGCTGCGCCTTCCTAATGACCGGTGATGTATCTGCATTTGAGACTGAACACCTTCTCCGTGGTCTCAACTTCTACGGTCGACGGGATCTATTGATCGGTGTGTCTGCGTTATACTTCTTGAAAAACTCTAAACTAGATGTCCACCAAAGTTCTTTCATCTCACCATGCATATAAAAAATTTATTATACACTAACGCAAATACCTTCAAAAATCATAAACAATTTTTCAAAAAGAGTAGAGTATAACATGTCGTGAAGGCGAACCATTTCTGCATTACGAAAAAGAAGATCATAATCGGTCTTCTCAAACATGTGTGCATCCTCCCACGCAACACCCCGAGGGATCACATTATCTTCTTTAACCCACCAATTTAGTGAATTGCGTGTTTCCAAAAGCCAAATCTGAAGGAATTATTATTACTATTAGCATAAAAATTACTACACTAAGGTTCATGCTACAATACTGATTTAAATTCTTAGTATTTAAACAATAGTTACGCACCTTCAAAGCGAACACAAATCCATTCAATGTATAAGTTGCAATGTAACCATCGCCCTTAGTAGCCTTTTCAGTCAAATGTCTATCTTTAACCTTTGAGATAGCATTACAAATCTTATTGTGAAACTCAACCCAAATGTACTCGCCCAATGGAAATGCATTCCATGCATAAATGTCATCTACTAAAACCAATATCTCAGGGGACACCAAATTTCTTTCCTGTTTGCCGATAAAAACGTTCTCTAACATCAGAACCAGACAAAGGCGAACAGCATTTGTTGGAATCACTCCTAAACCTTAATTCAAGTGTTAGTGATTCATATGTAATAGTTAGCTTAATATCGTTTTTTCACTTGGTTTTTTACGTGGTAGCTTCTCTACGCGTAACTGTTTTAGACACTTTGGATCATCAAGTTTCACACTTTTATGTTATTTTGGTGATATTGAAGCTATTTCATCAAAAGAATCTGGTTTAGAAACATCTTTGGGCAAAAGTCATCTTACGAGTAATTCTACGCGTATCAAAACCCTAAAACTACGCGTAACTTACTCCTTGGTTTGATCTTCAGTTTTCGTGGTTTACTCCGTGTTTTTCTTGCTTGGATAAGCCTGAAAATACGTCGACTTGGGATATCTTTTGCAATGTGATAGTGTAAAAGATCACTTGGGCTAAAAACCCTAAACTTACGCATAAGCATAAGCTTACGCCAGAATTTTACGCATAAGATTCTTCTTACGCCTAAGCTTTGTCTTACGCATAAGTTAATCCTACGCCTAAGTTTTCTACGCCTAACTTACTATTTACGCAAATTTAGTGCTTTTCTCCTTACTTAAGCTAAACCTACGCGTAACTTTTGCTGTTACGCTTAACTTTGGTGTTTTTACGCATAAGTGCTACTTAGCTTTATTGTGATTTCTACGCCTAAGGATACTTCATCAACAAAGGTTCATTCGACTACAAAGATCCATTTAACAACACAAGTTTTCAACATGTCACAACCACCATACTCTAACTATTTCCCTTATACTTATAATCAACAACAACAACAACTAAGTCCACAACATCAACAATGGAATCAACAACAAGCAATTTATCAACAACATACTCCACTACTTGCAGCAATTCCACAACCTCAAATGGTTCAACCACCACCAAGTCTTCAAGTACAACCTTACACAAACTTCTACAATCAACATCCATCCAGGAACACTATGAAGGAACCGTCATGGTTTGGCAAGATGTGTGAAGCCTTAAGTAGCCAACAATCAATTCATGAAGCCGGCTCACTTGATAGACCTCCAATGCTCACTCCCGGGAATTATGATCAATGGGTGATAAGGTTCTTTAGGTTTTGTGATCTAAAGAAGCCACATGGAAAGTTCTTAAAGAAGGTCATTATGGAAGGTCCATTTCATATGCCTACTACTGTCACACCCGCAGATCTAGATGCCAATCCACCAAGAGATGCTGTCACTAATGTTGCAACTATGTCAGACCTCACTGCTGATCAACTTCTACACTTTGAAGCCGATGAAATTGCAATGCAATACATCCTTTTAGGACTACCCAATCCAATCCTTCGAAGTGTTGATGCTCAAAAGACTGCAAAAGCAATGTGGGAACATATTCATCTTCTTATGGAAGGCACAACACTCAATCAGGAAGACATGGAATCCAAAATCTACTTGGCTTATGAACACTTCATGATTGAACCAGGAGAGACATTAGAGTCATATCACCATCGCTTTTCAGACATCATTAATGATTTGGACAAACACAACATAATCATGCCTCGAATTGCAGTCGACACTAAGTTCCTAAGTAGTCTTGGTCCGGAATGGGAGAAGTATGTCATCTTTCTCCGTCAAGCTAAGAACCTTCATCATGCTTCATACGGATTGTTGTACGATTATTTGAAGCCTCATCAAAAAGAAGTTGATAAGGAAAGGATTATCCGTGTCCAAACTGTTTTACCTTCACTTCCATAAAATCAACAACTTGCTTTGTGGGCTCAAACTAGTGTTCCTCCTCAAACAGCTCCGCAACCCGCTCCTCAACCAACTGCAACCATCACACCTTATGATCCGTCACAGCAACAACCTCAACAAACTCAATTGGTTCCATACAACAACAACACTGCTCAAGCACTCTACAGTGAAGCTGATGAGGACTCCGATGCCTTCGATGAATTGCAACAAGGATTTGTCATGATTGCTAACGCATTCGGCCGGTATTCAAACAAATCCAACAACCGCATTCGTTCATCATCCAATACAAGAAATCATGGTTATGGTCGTCAGATGGGAGGTCGTCAAGGGTTCAATGCTATGGGAAGGAATAACATGGGTGCTCCGCAAGAGCAAAGGGTTCAAGTGGTTGAACAGGGGAATGCTCAGAATGGGTTTAATAGTCTTCGATGCTATAACTGTAATGAGAAGGGTCATCTGGCTAATGCATGTCCTAAACCGAGGACAAGAGGCAGTGCTTATTTCAAAGAGGCCTTGCTCTTGGATCTTAAGGATGAAGCTGGTGGAACTCTTACCAACAAGGAACGAGCTTTATGGCGATGCTGATTCGATGATGATATGGAGGACTTTCGTGCTAATGCAGCAGTGATGTTGATGGCAAAAATGCAAGCTCTACACATGAGTGACACAGGCCCAGTGTATGACACTGACGGCTTGTCTCGTGTACTTGAACAAACAGTTATCATTAATGAACTGATATCTCCGCCAACATCTGCATCCGACATAGATCAGAGTGTTCAACATGAGCCTTCTACATCTCATTCTGATGATCATCAACTAGACCCTGTAGTTATATTTGATGATCAAGATGACCTTATGGTTACCATTGATGATCAAGTTGACTCCGTGGTTATACTTGAGGATCTAAACAATGACCATGTTGAAACTCACGTTGAACAAAATGATTCTATGTTTGATCCAGAATTTGAGCTTCGGACCTTAGTTAAAGACCAACAATCCCGAGTGGAACATTATCATGATGTCAATTCAAAACTAACAGCAAAAAATGCACTGTTAACTGGGATAACGATTGCTTAATTCGACAAATTGAAGTTTTTAAAACTCAATAAAAAAGGGAAAAAGGTTTTGAAGTCGCGTTTGCTAAATCTTATCAAAACGAAAAATCTTTAGAATGACAGATACGTGATCTAGCCGCATCGAAGAATGCTTTATTGTCTGACATAGAACAACTAAAACATGAACATAAACAACAAATTAACACTCTTACTTTGGAAACTCAAAAAGCCAAGGTGAAGTTGTTAACTTGTCAAAAAAGTTCTTCGAAAGTACAAAAAGCATTCCACGAAACGAATAGATACCTATCTTGACGAAATTGTCGACTTACAAAACAAAATCAAAGAGTTTCGAAATGTTGTTTATAAACATGGAGAGTCAATCACAACGATTCAAAAGTTTACTTTTAAACCAAACCCAAATGGATATGGTCCGATTCTTGCTGATTACAAACCCAAGTTTTCAAACAGAGCATTCAAACCAAATCCTGAAGTTTACAAGTGTAACATAGAATTGATGACTCCATTATGACTGTTGTTGAATATAATCGCATGGAGGAATTAGATGCAGATGACGAGAGTCGGTCAAAAATGGAAAATGTCGTTTATAACAAACCATTTAACTATTCGAAAGCTGTAACTTTTGTCACACAACAAGATACTTCTAACAACCCTTTGGTTATCACACCAGTTTCTGAAGTTAGTCCCCAACACAATGGTGCACAAATAAATGGTCCTTTACCTTCACTTAGTGAAGTGAAAACTAAAGCCGAAAGTTGTCGTGTTATCAAATACTTTGACACTTTCTTATCTGACATCAAACTTTTGGAACGTGAGATTGAATTTCAATCTGAAATAAAAGTTGAACATTTTCATTCGCCATTGGCGCGAGAACAAAGAGATATTTTTCAGAAAAGAATTTTACCCCATGTCAAAAATTTGAAAAACTGTGCACTATATTGGGAAAGGGATTTTCACAAGGAACTTGGTCTCATGAAAACAGTTTTCGAGAAAACAAAAACATCAATTTCCAATACTAAACGTAAAAAGAAATTCTTAAGAAAAGATGTTGATCGACTCTTGGAAGATGTTATCTGTGCTGATATCCATAATGTTGTGTTATTGCATTCTTTGCCGTGTGCATCTGATCTTATCTCTGCTGAGTCTGTTGATTCTGTTAATATTGTTGATAATACTGATAATATGCATCTGATCGAGTCTTTAAAAGTAGAAAATGAACGATTGTTAAATGAACTTTCAAATGCAAAACGTCGTCTTCAATGGTGTCAAAAGGATTGTCAAAATCGTGAACTTGCTTTGCAAAACAAAATCAACCAGTTGCAATCCAAAACGTTTAATCCAAAATTTGAGCAACTGGATGATCAAAACGTGTGTCAAATCTCAAAATATGAACAAGAACTTGCAAAAGTTAAATAGGAATATGGTGTCATATTTGATTTACTTAAAAAGACTCGTGATTAAGCATCAAATGAAGTTGATCATTTTCTTGCTCACACTAAGGAAGTCATGAATTTTTCGAGAAATCTTCGTTCTGAAAATCAAGAATTGGTGCACACTATCTTTAAGTTAAGAGAAATGTTAGGAAAGTATGAACAACTTCCTACCATGTCATTAAGAGAATAGCACCAGTAACACTTAGTAATCGTGACCCTAGAATCCCTACTGTTAAATCACAAGATACTAATGTGCTTCCCCATCGCAACAGAATAATTGCCTCTTTTCCTAATGTCCGCACTTCAAAGCCTAGGAGCAATACAAGGAAGAATAGGAAGTTGGGACCTAAGAAAAGATCGATAAGGAATGTCAAGTAGAAGAACACCCTAGGATTTTGAATAAGACTCCTGTTGCACCTACTTTAGATATTATACGACAAATGTAATAGAAAAAGTGATGTAACGAATGCTAAACCTTTAAGTACTTTTGATATTCAGTCTGATGCATCTTGTGTTATTTGTCGTAAAAGTATGAATTCTGATTGTCATGACAAATGTGTTGCTAAAACTATCATCTCTCGTTTAAGGAATCCTAAGAATCGGAATACTTCTAGGCCCACTAATCATTCTAAGTCTGTGCTTGGTAGACCGCCCTTTTTAGATTCTAAGAATTGCATTGATGTCCCTGTAGTTCCAGTATCACCTCCAAAGAAAGTAGTACCACCTAATGCATTCACTAAGACTAGAGCAAATACTTGTTGGAGATGGAAGAAATGGATATATAACACACTAGGATTTAAATGGATGCCTAAAGTCATTGATGTGTGTATTTCTCCTATAACTGCTTCGGAACCCTCTAACATTTTGGGTTCCACATCTATTTCTATTCCATCTGTGTCGTCTGTTTGTAATGCAGGTGATACAGATCATTCTCTGGATTGTTGATAGCGGATGTTCCCGACACATGACAAGCAACCTTAAACTATTATCAAACTTTATTGCAAAGTTCATTGGCACTATCAGATTCGGGAATGATCACTTCGCAGCTATCATGGGCTACGGAGATTATATCAATGGAAATATCGAAATTAGCAGGGTTTATTATGTGGAAGGCCTCGGTCACAATCTCTTTCAATTTCAATTACGTGATGGAGATTTAGAAGTTGATTTTCGGGAGAAAACTTGTTTCATTCGTGATCTACAAGGAAACGATTTAATGTCTGCCTCGCGCAATTCTAGTCTATACACTATCTCAATGCAAGACATGGTTGCTTCATCTCCCATCTGTCTCCTTTCAAAGGCTTCATCAACAAAATCCTGGCTATGGCACCGTCGTCTCTCACATCTAAACTTTCAAACCATCACCAATCTTGCTCGACACAAACTTGTTGAAGGTCTCCCACGATTCCGGTATTCTAAAGATCACCTTTGCTCAGCTTGTGAACAATGGAAAAGCACTCGTGCTCATTTTCCTTCAAAGGTGGAACATAGCTCTCAGCATGTGCTTCATCTTCTTCACATGGATTTATGTGGCCCGATGCGCGTGCAAACGATTAATGGCAAACGCTACATCTTGGTAATTGTTGATGACTACTCACGACGGACTTGGGTCTACTTTCTTCGAAGCAAAGACCAAGCTCCACAGATGATCATCACCTTTCTCACGAAAATTCAAGTTCACTCCTAACACCGTCCAAATCGTAATGGACAAAGGAACTGAATTTATGAACCAAACTCTTCGAGAATTTTATGAGAAAGTGGGAATAGAGCATCAAACATCTATAGCATGGACACCAGAACAAAACGGAGTTGTTAAAAGACGAAACCGAACGTTAGTGGAAGCTGCAAGAACAATGTTAATTAATGCTAAACTTCCGATTACTTGGGCGAAGTCAGATCAACCGCATGCTACACTCAGAACCGTTCAATGATTACAAAACGCCATAACAAAACACCATTTGAGCTTCTCAACAACCGTAAACCGAATCTCAAACACTTTCATGTATTTGGATCTCTTTGTTATCCGAATAATGATCGTGATGACTTTGGAAAGCTCAAAGCCAAAGCGACATTGGAGTTTTATTGGATATTGTGAGAATTCTAAAGGTTACCGGATCCGGAATCGTTGTACAAAGCAGTGTTATGGAAACGATTCATGCTCATTTTGATGAACTTACGTAAATGGCTTCGAGTGTAATGACTTGGAACCCGGTCACAACCGCTTAAACTTCCTCAAACCCCATCATCACCGATCAAAGTCCCTTTACTCGTCAACAAATGGAAAGACTCTTTGCTCCTCTCGCTGGACGATATTGATGAACGTGTGTGTATCCGATGTTTCGCTAACCCGATAATACTCTTATACCATACACTGCTAACAACTACGGTTGAAGAAGCACCATCAGTTGACTCTACAACAACAGTTTAACAAACCGCATCCAACGATGATGAACCAATTGATGATGTTCTTAATGAAGTACCCCCACCTGCAGATTTTGATCCAAATGCTCTTTAACCCGTTGCTAATGAGACCGCTGCACGAGATGTCGCGAATCTTCAACAAACCATTTGAATCTACAAAATCGACAATGTATACCAAAGATCAACCCTATACACATCGATGGACAAAATACCATCCTCGAAAATATTATTGGCCCGAATCAACCGCCGTTACTTTAGACAACGTCTTCACACAGATGGTGAACATTGCATTTATGCACTCACTCGCTAACTGAGCCTAAAACATTAAAGATGCAATGACAAAGGACACGGATTGAATCCATGCAAAAAGAACTCAACCAATTCAAACGTCTTGAAGTATGGGAATTGGTTGAAAGACCAACAAGGGTTTACGTCATTGGTCTCAAATGGATTTGGAAGAACAAATTGGATGCTGAAGGGAACGTAATCCGAAACAAGTCACGTCTGGTGGCTAAGGGTTATCGATGGAAGAGGGATTGATTTTGAAGAATCATTTGCTCCGGTTGCTCTCAGCATGTGCTTCATCTTCTTCACATGGATTTGTGTGGCCCGATGCGCGTGCAAACGATTAATGGCAAACGCTACATCTTGGTAATTGTTGATGACTACTCACGCTGGACTTGGGTCTACTTTCTTCAAAGCAAAGACCAAGCTCCACAGATGATCATCACCTTTCTCGTAAAATTCAAGTTCACCGAACACCGTCCGCCAAATCGTGACAAAGGAACCAATTTGTGAACCAAACTCTTCGAGAATTTTATGAGAAAGTAGGAATAGAGCATCAAACATCTAAAGCATGGACACCAGAACAAAAAGGAGTTGTTGAAAGACGAAACCGAACGTTAGTGGAAGCTGCAAGAACAATGTTAATTAATGCTAAACTTCTAGATTACTTGTGGGCAGAAGTTGTATCAACTGCATGCTACACTCAAAACCGTTCAATGATTACAAAACGCCATAACAAAACACCATTTGAGCTTCTCCACAACCGTAAACCGAATCTCAAACACTTTCATGTATTTGGATCTCTTTGTTATCCGAATAATGATCGTGATGACTTTGGAAAGCTCAAAGCCAAAGTCGACATTGAGTTTTATTGGATATTGTGAGAATTCTAAAGGTTACCGAATCTGGAATCGTCAGACAAAGCAGGTTATGGAAATGATTCATGCTCATTTTGATGAACTTACGAAATGGCTTCGAGTATAACAGCTTGGAACCCGGTCACAACCGCTTAAACTTCCTCAAACCCCATCATCACTAATCAAAGTCCTCATTTTACTCACAACAAATGGAAAGACTCTTTGCTCCTCGTTCAGGACGATATTGATGAACGGCTCCGTGTATCCATGTTTCGCTGCTCAACCTGATACTACTCTTATACCTGATACACCTGCTACAATAACTACGGTTGAAGAAGCACCACCAGTTGACTCTATAACAACAGTTGAACAAACTGCATCCAACGATGATGAACCAATTGATGATGTTCTTAATGAAGTACCCCCACCTGCAGATTTTGATCTAAATGCGTTCTTTAACCCGTTTGCTAATGAGATGCTGCACGGATGTCGCGGAATCTTCAACAAACCATTTGAAACCACAAAATCTGCACAATGTATACCAACATCAACCCTATACACATCGATGGACAAAAGACCATCCTCTGGAAAATATTATTGGCAACCCGAATCAACCAGTCGTTACGAGACAACGTCTTCACACAAATGGTGAACATTGCATTTATGCACTCACTGTCTGCCAATCTAAGCCTAAAAACATTAAAGATGCAATGACAAAGGACACCTGGATTGAATCCATGCAAGAAGAACTCAATCAATTCAAACGTCTTGAAGTATGGGAACTGGTTGAAAGACCAACAGGGGTTTACGTCATTGGTCTCAAATGGATTTGGAAGAACAAATTGATGTCAAGGGAACGTAATCCGAAACAAGTCACGTCTGGTGGCTAAGGGTTATCGACAGGAAGAGGGGATTGATTTTAAAGAATCATTTGCTCCGGTTGCTCTCAGCATGTGCTTCGTCTTCTTCACATGGATTTGTGTGGCCCGATGCGCGTGCAAACGATTAATGGCAAACGCTACATCTTGGTAATTGTTGATGACTACTCACGCTGGACTTGGGTCTACTTTCTTCGAAGCAAGACCAAGCTCCACGGATGATCATCACCTTTCACGAAAATTCAAGTTCATCCGGAACCCGCCAAATCGTAAACGCACAAAAGAACTGAATTTGTGAACCAAACTCTTCGAGAATTTTATGAGAAAGTGGGAATAGAGCATCAAACATCTATAGCACGGACAATTGAACAAAACGGAGTTGTTGAAAGACGAAATCGAACGTTAGTGGAAGCTGCAAGAACAATGTTAATAAATGCTAAACTTCCAGATTACTTGTGCGTAAGTCAGATCAACGCATGCTACACTCAGAACCGTTCAATGATTACAAAACGCCATAACAAAACACCATTTGAGCTTCTCAACAACCGTAAACCGAATCTCAAACACTTTCATGTATTTGGATCTCTTTGTTATCCGAATAATGATCATGATGACTTTGGAAAGCTCAAAGCCAAAGCTGACATTGGAGTTTTTATTGGATATTGTGAGAATTCTAAAGGTTACCGGATTTGGAATCGTCGTACAAATCAGGTTATGGAAACGATTCATGCTCATTTTGATGAACTTACAGAAATGGCTTCTGAGTGTAACAGCTTGGAACCCTCACAACCGCTAAACTTCCTCAAACCCCATCATCACCGATCAAAGTCCTCGCCTTTACCGCCAACAAATGGAAAGACTCTTTGCTCCTCGTTCGGTGACGATATTGATGAACGTGCTCCAGGTGTATCCGATGTTTCCGTTGCTTAACCTGATAATACTCTTATACCTTATACACCTGCTACAATAACTACGGTTGAAGAAGCACCACCAGTTGACTCTATAACAACAGTTGAACAAACTGCATCCAACGATGATGAACCAGCTGATGATGTTCTTAATGAAGTACCCCCACCTGCAGATTTTGATCCAAATTCGTTCTTTAACCCGTTTGCTAATGAGATCGCTGCACGGATGTCGCGGAATCTTCAACAAACCATTTGAATCCACAAAATCTGCACAATGTATGCTAATGAGACTGCTGCACCAGATGTCGCGGAATCTTCAACAAACCATTTGAATCCACAAAATCTGCACAATGTATACCAACATCAACCCTATACACATCGATGGACAAAAGACCATCCTCTGGAAAATATTATTGGCAACCCGAATCAACCGGTCGTTACGAGACAACGTCTTCACAAGATGGTGAACATTGCATTTATACACTCACGCCTCGCCAATCCGAGCCTAAAAACATTAAAGACGCAATGACAAAGGACACCTGGATTGAATCCATGCAAGAAGAACTCAATCAATTCAAACGTCTTGAAGTATGGGAACTGGTTGAAAGACCAACAGGGGTTTACGTCATTAGTCTCAAATGGATTTGGAAGAACAAATTGATGTGAAGGGAACGTAATCCGAAACAAGTCACGCCCCGGTGGCTAAGGGTTATCGATGTGAAGAGGGATTGATTTTGAAGAATTATTTGCTCCGGTTGCTCGCCTTGAGGTGTTCGGATCTTTCTCACGTTCGCGCTCATATGAATATAACGGTCTTTCGATGGACGCCAAACCGCTCGAATGGGCAACTTAAAGAAACGGTTTATGTCAACCAACCAGAAGGATTCGTTGATCCCGAGTTCCCGAACCATGTCTACAAACTAAACAAAGCTCTATATGGTCTCAAACAAGCTCCTCGGGCGTGGTACGATAAGCTATCATCTTTCCTCATTGCCAATCATTTTACCAAAGGTTCGGTCGACCCAACTCTTTTCATACAATATCACGAGGAACATATTTTAATTGTTCAAATTTACGTGGATGACATCATTTTTGGGTCAACACATAAAAAGTACTTAATCGCTTTTGCAAAACTAATGAAGAAACGTTTTGAAATGTCAATGATGGGTGAACTTACGTTCTTTCTAGGACTACAAGTTCATGAATTACCCCGTGGTATTTTCTTGAGTCAGTCCAAATATGCCCTTGAAATTCTGAACAAATTCGGAATGAATACTTGTGATACTTATGCCACACCAATGTCACATACCAAGAAGCTGGACGCTGATTTGCATGGGAAATTGGTTTACCCTACAAAATACCGTAGTATTATTGGGTCTCTCATGTATCTAACAGCCAGAAGGCCTGATATTGTCTTTTGCCGTATATCTATGCTCCCGTTATCGGCCAAGACCAACTGAAACTTACCTCTCAGAGGCTAAAAGAATCCTCCGATACATCAAGGGAACCATTAATTTGGGGATCCGTATCCGAAGGATTCGGTTTTGAACTAATAGCTTTTTCGACGCCGATCACGCATGCTTAGACTCTGAAAAGTACTTCAGGATCACTACAATTTCTTGGTGATAAACTGGTGTCTTGGCAATCGAAGAAGCAGGATCGTACATCGCCGTCTCAGCGAAGCGTAATATGTAGCCATGTTTGTGTGTTGTGCTCAAGTCATTTGGATGAGAACACAACTCAAAGACTATGGTTACGTATTTGAAGAATCCCGATGTACTGCCACAATCGAAGTGCTATTGCGATCTCGTGAAACTCAGTTCAGCACTCGAAATCTAAGCACATTGATCTTCGCTATCATTTCATCAAGGATCACGTGGAACAGGGTAAAGTTGAATTATACCGTAAGGGTACGAATACCAATTGGCAAATCTTCTCACCAAAGCCTTGCCTCCCGCTAGGTTTAATGAGTTGGTCCACCGGATTGGCATGCGGTGTTTGACTCAAGAGGAACTGGATGAACTCTTAAAACAGTCTTGAAAACCAGTCAAACACCAAAATCTCTTTTGTATATAATTTTTCAAAAACAAAATACAAAAATATAAAACCTAATAAAACAACAAAAATATTCTTCTATCTATATCTCTTTAAACATGGCAAGTACATCTCTTCCGTCAACACTCAAATCTTTCAAAATTCAGTATTTTTCCGATCAAGTGTTGAGGGGGAGAAAATAAATATTTAACTGTTTCAAAATAAACGTGTACTTGCATGTTACCTAATCCCGGTTGTTTCCTTTATCAATGGTGGTCAACTTTCTGGTTCACTGACACTCCTCGGACTGAAATTTATAAAACTTCTTTATTTCTTAAGCCGAGGGGGAGTGTAGTCAAAGTTCTTTCCTAAAAATCTTTCGTTTGGTAACCAAAATGGAAGTTAAATGGCTTTGAATGAAAATGGAAAAGGTGGAGGGACTGAAAGCGTCAAAAGTTTAAAGTATTTTCAAATAAAACCACTCCACCTAACTTGTACTATTCACATTTATTACAAAACACCTATATCATCCTACGCATAAAATTCGTCCTTTAAATCCGTGTTTTGGATCAACAATTTGTAAGTGTTTTTGTGTTCTTAACAAGATTACAAACAATAGTTTTGAATCGTTTTGAAAAATAACGGTTAGATCTTTAACTAGGGACGATTTTGTGTTCTACGCGTATGCGTATGAACACATAATCTTGTTTATGTGTTTGTGGTTAAAAAGATAGTGTCAAAACGTTTCTTAAACATCAATGATACCATTTTTATCCTCAAAACTTACCCAGAAACACGAATTGATTGAATCTGGAAAACTAGGGTTTATGCGTGAATTGGGTGTTTTCTTGTGTGAACGTTTCTGGACAATTAGTTGCTTATAATATGTTGTTTATGTGATGAATTGACTATATCCATGCTTATAACTTGCCCAGAAACATCAAAAGTGAAAGAATTGAAATTTAGGGTTCTAGTTCATACGATTTGGGTATTCTTGATTCATGTTGAGTTTCATGTTAAAACTTGGATAAACATACTTATTAGGCTTCTAAGACTTCCCAGAAAAAGTTTGGTGCAATTTCCATGGCTAGATTTCTTACGCGTAATTCTTGAAACTAGGGTTTAAGTTTTACGCATAAGGTTTTTTTACTCGTAAATGTTTAATGAGTTTTCATGCTATGATCTGTGAAATAAATGAATGTTAATGTTAAAATTGATGCTATGATGATTTTATTTCAGGTTTGCAACACGTAAAAATCATAATCAAGGTTGTTATACATCTACGCCTCAGGATCACCTTACGCGTAGCATATTATGCGTAAGAGTAATCTTACGCGTAAGGTTCTACATAAGGGACTACGCGTATCCTGTGAAGGATATGCGTAAACAGTGACCTCTACGTATAAGGTCTACTCTTACGAGTAAGCCTTACGCGTAAGGTTTATATACGCTTACGCGTAAGCTTTACGCATAAGGTTCCCTTTTTCCTACGCGTAATATTTCTTACGCGTAAGACAAGGTCCTACGCATAAGCTCAGCGCCTTTACGCCGATAACTCTGCTTTACGCATAAGCTACCATTTCTACGCATAAGCCTTGATCAAACCTTCTTTATGAATTGTTACGCGTGCAAACTTGTAAATAAATAAATCATAACGCCACGAAACCAATAATGTCACTAATAAGCTTAAACGCTTGATATGTTGTGAAAAAATAAGTGATAAAATAAACTTTAAAACTTAAAGTTAACTAACTCACTCTAAACTTATCACGACGCCATTAGACTATTGGACAAACAAGTGACTTTGGACTCAGAACAATCATCGACATTGCACATTCAATAATTAGACAATAAACCATCTGTTGACTAACATAATGTCTTTCGATATGTTGGTTCTTTTGGCTAAATTTATTTCAGATCACGACATGGACGCTCAAATAAATGTGGATGCACCAAATGTTCTCACCATTGCTGATATCTTCCAAAATGGTTATCCGATGAAGATTGTGAAGAACAACCTTCGTGTTGACTTTGAAACTCTCACCGCAGAGTCTTCGTGCTTGATTGCTGTGGATATTCTAAAGGATCATCCTTATCAGAATATGCTCTCCAATTATTCTACAGTGCCTGAGATCTACATTCAATAGTTCTGGACAACAATGCAAAAGATCAAAGGACAGAATGAGCAACTCACCATCACTC
>OU343216.1:88857061-88878642 GCA_910596185.1 Chrysanthemum makinoi
AACTAATGAACAAGTTGCAAGCTTATGAAATAAGCTTACTCAGCTGTGCACAGGGCACTTTTTCAGAAAAGCTTTAACAAAAAAGCTATAATTTAAGCAGCTAAACTAAGGTGATAAAATTAACCAAAATTAGTCTAGTGAAGATGAGCAACTAAATATTAATATTCCAAAAGATTACAAGCTAAAACCTAATAATAAGATCACACGAAAATTCTCAAGTTTATTCAAAAACTGCAAATGAGAAATTTGACTTTTTAAGTTACACTAATAAGTTGACTTATATGAACTTTGAATCAAATCTACTTACTGATTATGTTAAATTAAGCTATAATAAGATGAATTTAAGCTATATTACCAAGTTATAAGCAACTGTGATGAAATTCACAATCTAAATCCTAACAGTTAACAACTAAGGTGAGATTAAAGATAACTTTGACTTTTTATCAAACAAGGACAGGTTTTTATTGTTTCTCTAAGTTATTAGATACTAATGTAACATATAACAACAACAAGAAACAACACAAACAACCTACACCATAGTTGACACAGCAAATCCAAACAACCCTATAGAAGGCTATTTTGAAGCTTTAAGCACTAAAACAGATTTTTAAACCAAGAAATCTATTGATTAACTTAAATTAACTATAATGAGACAAGATTAAGCTAAAATTAACAAGGTTTAAACACTTATACTAAGAAATGCAAATTTTGAAGAAATTGCTTACAAATTGTGTTTATGCACAAAACTGAGAACCAAGAACCAATAACACTTCCTATAGCTTCCCAAGAAGCATCTAACCCAGAGAAATCCATGAGCAACCCTGCTCCAATGCCTCTTTCATCTTCTCCACTGATTTTTGATTTTCTAACTATTTTTGAGTATTTTTCTTGTATTTCTGAATTATTGAATAAAACTGGATTTTAAAGTTTCTAAAAGCTTTTAAAACCTTTATAAGGAGCTTATATGAGCTTTTTAGTCCTTAACATCCACTACAAATAACTTAAAGCTAATATGAGAATTTTAACTTAAAAATTGCACAAACATGAAATGAAACTGAAACTTGAAATGGCTTATTGATAAAGGTTTGAAATACACTGAGATTGATAAATACAGTACTTGAAAGCTAAAACATACACTGGAAAACTTAAATTGATTAAAACGACTTAAGAAAATTAAAATTACACTAGATAGCATCGACATTGCTTCATTCTTTCTTTATATTGATCTTTTAGAGTTCCTTGTCGACCTCTGAATATTTCCCACTTGATCTTGTCCATTGGATTCATCAAATTCATCGAAATCATCCATTTGGACTTTTGGCGCCAAAAATATCAAAAGCAGGTTTTTGTAATTAATGATCTTTGGGAGGATGTGGAGGTGGAGGGGACAAAGAGAAGGTAGTGGTGAGAGTAGGTAGACCGGGGTGATGAGGTGGTGAAGAATACCACGGCTTTTTGGGTTCGAGGGTGAGGGCGAGAAGGAACATGAGAGCGGAAAGTGGGTTTGACCGGGTTGACCCCGGTTTTATTAATAAGGGGATTGGGGGTTGGTTGGCTTGGGTTTTATTTTGGGTTTTAATAATTAAAAGGGTCCGGTTGGTTTGTAGTTTAATCACAAGGACCATTTTTGTAATATTCAAAGTGAGGGTTAAACCGCAATTTTTCAAATTTAACACAAGGGCCTATTATGCCATATATGAATAGTACAAGGGTTATATTTATTAATTTTCCATTTTAAATAACCTGTGGACCATTTTTGACAATTTTCAAAGTTGAGGGACCAAAGTTGTAAATATGCAATTTTAACTTCAAAGGACTATTTCTAACAACTTGTGAATCCCCAAGGACCTTTAATGATATTTTACAAGTTTTGAATTACCAGGAACTAGTTTTGCCAATTTATGAAAGTTTAGGGATGAATCAGAATTATGTAAACTTTGTTGTTTTCATGTTTTAATCCTTTTGCACTTGTAACACATAAAACACATTTCAATGATATTTATAGTATTTTTCAGATGTTTTAGTTTTAGTCTGGGTATAAAATGATGTATATTTAGACACACATCAATTAGCTATAAGCGTAGTGTAATTAATTCGAATTCTGCTACTTTTCGCAAACCATGTAATGATGACTGCTTGATTTCTGTTACTAATCATGAATGTGGTGTGAATGTTTTGTCTAATGTCAAATGCCCCGATAAAATTGTTAATGTTAAAATTCAAGCTAAGGGCTAAAAGGCGAGAAGAAAGGGAAACCCAGGAAGGAAATTTAGTAATATAGGTTATCAATGGATACCACCGTAAGATTAATGAAATTTGCCCTAAAGTTGCTAAATCAATGCCCACTAGAAAATGGATGCCTACTGGTAGAACTATTCCCTTAAGAAGCGAACATACTTTGAATAGGTCAAACCATACACTATCATCGATCTATTTCTAATGAGTCCATTGTTTCTACCTCTCATGTAGGTGTTCCAATCATCGCATAACCAAATGGAACCCATTCTTGCGGGGATCCCAATTATCCAGTTATCATTCTTGTTCGTGTTCAACCGCAGATCGTTCAAATCGCTTCGTGGTACTTGGACTCAGCCGTTCAAGCATATGAGATCACTCGCGCTCATGAACTTCGTGAGTAAATTCATCGGATCGTTAGATTCGAGAACGACCATTTTGGAGCAATTATGGGTTATGGTGACTATGTCGTTGGCAAAAGTGTAATCTCCAGGGTATATTATGTTGAAGGTCTTGGTCATAACTTGTTTTCTCGTTGGTCAATTCTGATTACGATCTAGAAGTGGCATTTAGAAAACATTCTTGTTTCAGAACTCGATGGTGTGGAACTATTAAGAGGAACCCGTGGTTCAAATCTATACACCATCTCTATTGAAGACATGATGAAGTCCTCTCCAATTTGCTTGTTGTCAAAGGCTTCGAAAACAAAGTCATGGTTATGGCATCGCTGCCTCAATCACTTGAACCGCACCATGAATAAACTCGTCAGAAAGGACCTTGTAAGAGGCTTACCCAGATTAAAATATGAAAAAAGATCTTGCTTTGTCAGCCCAATGGGAAAAAGCACGAAATATGCCCACAAACCAAAACCCTAAAACTCAGTAATGGAAGTTCTTCATACCCTTCATATGGATCCGTGCGGACCAATGAGAGTGCAAACGATAAATGGGAAGAAATACATTCTAGTCATTGTTGATGACTACTCTTGATTTAGTTGGGTAAAGTTTTTGAGGACAAAGGATGAAACTCCAGATGTCATCATCAAACTTATTAAACAACTTCCGAGTTCGACTCAAAAATACTATTAGAATTGTTCATCAGACAATGGCACATAGTTTGTTTACAAAGAATTAATTCAGCTTTATGAAAGTGTTGGGATCGCCATCAAAGAAGTGTTCCACGAACTCCTCAACAGTAAGGTGTAGTTGAAAGATCAAATCGAACTCTTGTTGAAGCTGCAAGAACAATGCTAATTTATTCAAAGGTTCCAATGTTTCTATGTAATGAAGCCATTGCCACTGCTTGCTACATCCAAAATCGTTCCCTTATACATACCTCTCATGGAAAACTCCATATGAACTTGTCCATAAACGAAAACCTGATCTCTCCTACCTTCGTGTGTTTGGTGCTTTGTGCTACCCAACGAATGACGGTCAAGATTTAGGAAATTTAAGAGCTAAGGTAGACATTGGAGTTTTTGTAGGTTATGCATCTAACAAGAAGGGTTACCGAATCTACAACAAAAGAACTCGAGATATCATGGAAACTACAAACGTCACGTTCGATGAGCTACCGGGAAAATGGCCCGTGACAATCCACTCGACCCGATCTCAATTTTCATCAAGTAGTCCTATCGTTCTACTCTCGTTTCAAATCCCCACCGCAACTCATTATGTACCTCCTTCAGAAGATGATTTGAAGAAATTATTTGATGGTATGTTTGATGAACACTATGAGCCAAGGGCTAATGATCTGTCAATTCCATCATCGAGGTCGCTCATATCCCTGTCAATGAAGCTTCATAGTTTCCGGGCCGATCACTCGTATCATCATCAATGCCTCAATCATCAAGTGTACACAATGGAAATGTTGCCGCAATCATGATGATGAAAATCCTTTTGCTCATCGAAGATGAACCTTTTGAAAATATATTTGCTCCTCAATCATCATCGAACTATCTTCATCGTGAGAAATTGACTCGCTACTTTTGTTCCTCAACAACAACCACATGAACACCTTAGAAAGTGGACACATGATCACCCATTGGACAACATCATTGGAAACCCTCCTCGTTCAGTATCCACCTCGACAACTTGTTACCGATGCCTTATGGTGCTTCTTCAACTCAGTACTCTCTAAGATCGAACCAAAAGACGTTAAAACCGCCATGAATGAAGACAACCGGTTCAATGCCATGCAAGAAGAAATTCATGAGTTTGATCGACTAGATGTATGGGAATTAGTACATGCTCCCGACGTGCCATGATCATTGCTTTAAAGTGGATCTTCAAAGTAAAATTTGATGAGCATGGTGATGTTTTAAAGAACGCTCGATTGGTTAGGATACCATCAAGAAGAGGTATTGACTTTGAAGAATCATTTGCCCTCTTGCGTCGATCGAGGCAATCGTAATCTTCTTGGCTAACGCAGTAAGAACATGGTAGTTTATCGATGGATCCGAGATCTTAAAGAAGTCGATACGTACGTACCAACCTTAAGGCTTTGTGAATCCAGAGCATCCTACACACGTCTATCAATTGAAGAAGGCTCTTTACGGTTTGAAGCAAGCTCCAAGGGCATGGTATGATACGCTATCAAAGTTTCTTCTATCTACGGATTCAAAGAAAGGAGCATTGATCCGACATTGTTCACCGAAAAGTCGCAAACATTTAATTCACGTTCAAATATATGTTGATGATATTATTTTTGCCTCGACTGACCCCAATGAATGTAATCGTTTTTCAAATGAAATGGGTTCCAAATTTCAAATGTCAATGATGGGACAAATGTCATTTTTCTTTGGATTACAAATTTCACAAAGTCCCGAAGGCATTTTTATAAATCAATCGAAATATGCAAATGAGATTTTAAAGAAATTTGGATTTGATTCTAGTGACGCCTTGACTCCCATGATAGAGCATACTAAACCGATGAGGACCACTCGGGGATCATGGTAGACCAAACGAAATATCATAGTATGATCGATCTCTTATGTACCTCACAAATGACCGATATCTGCTCACGCTTGCATGTGTGCTAGATATCGCTAAGCCTAGCAAAAGCACCTTGAAGCGGTTAAACGGGTCTTTCATCCAAGGAACCATCAATATGGGACTTTGGTACCAAGGACACCGGATGTCACTAACGTACTATGCGAGATCGCCGATCATGCGGATGTCAAGATACACGCCGGCACGCCCGAGGTGCTCGGGTGATAAGCTTGTCACCGGTCTTCAAAGAAACAAATGAGTACTTCTATTTCCTCTTCAGAGGCTGAATACATAGCCATGTCATCTTGTTGTGCTCAAATCCTATGGATGAGATCCTATTATTCCGACTATGGCTTTGAATTCAACAAAATCCCTTTGTATCGCGGATAATAAAGTGCCATTGCTCTCTCATGCAACAACGCACAACACTCAAGAGCAAAGCACATTGATATTCGACATCATTTCATCAAGGAACAAGTAAAAAACGGTGTGGTGGAACTTTATTTTGTGAGGATCGAATACCGCTAGTAAAATTCACCAAAGCTATTCCTAGATAACGCTTTTGAGTTTATCCTCCCACGACTTGGTCTAAAGAGTCTACAACCAGAAACACTCAAACGCCTTCAAGAGGAAGACGAGGAGTAAAGGTCTTTCTTCATCCATATCTTGTAAATATTTATTCAAAAAGCAAAATACAAAATTTCAAAACCTTCAAAAAGCAAATAGAAAAATATAAAACTTTCAAAAAATCCATAAAATCTTAAAATTTTCAAAAATATTGTCATTTTGTCATGTTTTCGATTCGAAAATATCTACGTCTTTGTGTTGTCATTCAAAGAATGACACGGTCTTTAGATATTGTTCGAATGTTCTCTGAAAAAAAAATCAAAAAATCAAAAATATTTTTGGGAGAAAGTGAAACAATGGTTTATTGTTATTTCAGCAAGAACCCGCTTTTCATAGAAAGAACAGAGCCATGCTTTATCTTGTTTTTCAAATCTCATGCTCGATTAAAACAATTACTTACCATCTAATGAAAACTAATTGCTTTGTTAAATAACTTGAACTCTCTTTTGAAAATCATCCGACTTAACTTTTGTCTAAATATCTAATCTCAACACCTTATGTCATTGATGAGGGAGAGAATGATTTAAATTAAAAGGTTGTTCGACATACAATTGTTTTCAAAAAGATAATCATGCATGTTTAATCAATGGAGTGTAAAGTCTCAAAATCCGATCCTTATCGCTAAAATGTTCTCATAATAAAGTCACAATTCTCCTCAAAAGCTTTCAAAATCAATTTAAATCTACAGAGATCACAAATCTCAAATGATTTGAAAATTGTGATCGGGGGATAATTGGTGATTTAAATTGGAGTTAAACTGATAATTTGATAAATTGTTTCGTAAGTGTTTAGCAAGATTTCCTCCCCACATGTGCCAAACGATTTCAAATTTTCCATGCACATGTTGGAGCATCTATTTTAAACCACAAACAATTGAAACATGATTGATTTGTATCTAAGTGCAGATTCCTTCTAATATGTGCAAAACTCTTTTCAAACCCTAGGCACATATTGGAGCAAATTTATGAATACCTCATCCTTCCTTAATATGCTTTATCTACTTGATTTGATCAGGGAAGTGATGTTGATATCTTTTAGAAAAATTCAAAGAAGTTAATTCTTCCTCTTGCCTCCGTATGCCAAAATGATTTCAAATACATGAGGCACATGTTGAGGGGAGCTCGTTCTAAGATTATCAAAACCATTCACAAAAATGTGCTTTGATAATATATCACTATCTCGAATTGATTTTCAAATGGTTTTCAATTGGTTCCAATGGCGGATGAACAATACCAAATAGACCGACCAAATTTACTTTATGTATGGTGATATTAGGATGATAAGGTTAGGTATTTGTTCCCATGATCCGCCAAACCGGAGGAATCTGGACAACCTGAATAGTGTAGAAGTCCTTAGGTGATAAAAAGGAGAAAATGAGAATAAAGAGTGCCGATCGAAAGATGTAGCTAAAAATTTAATAAACCCAAAAGGTTCTAGTAATGAAGTCTCTAGCACTCAAGGGGTTGAAGAATGAAAAAATGAATGAAAAGGGTGAGAAATAGCCTCCAATAATTCAACCTTAGGGCGTAAACCGTTCAATACATATGCTATTGTTGGTTACTAAGGTAACGCGTGATTGGAAGACAAGACATCATGGACCCGATGACGACCGCACTAATCTTCCCAAGCTACTCAAGTTCCTCTTAGTTTGCTCATTCTCACGGGAACCGGCATATTCTATCAACCTTCTCTTGAGATTGTTGATATTGTTAAGGGAGACCTCTCCCTACCTGATAGGAAACCAAATGTGCACAATTGAGTCTAGAGCCAAGAGATCATCCACAAATATCTCATTAGACATAAATTCTTGAAGACTTCAAGCTTCACAATGTGGAAAGTAAGTATATATAAGAGTCCTACGATTATCCTTGTGGTATTGCCGTGAACATCCAAGTGATATGTTAAATATTCACAATGAAGATGGAAACTTCTGCCAACATCAAACAAGCCTTGGTGGGTGACATGTAGATCTTCAAGATTAAGTATTAATTGGATAGAAACACAAATATTCATTATTGAATCAACCTTGGTCCGTGGATTGGAATTGATTTAATACTTTTGGAAACCCGCCTACATGCAACTCTTTTCTCCAAGACGTCGAATATGTACCGTTAGGAATTGAAACCCCGTACAGGAAAGAGTCACCCAGTGTAATCGCGAATGTTTCAGCCCATATTTACGAAGTGGTATTTTGTTTAGTAACACCGTGGAGGATCTTCGACGGTCTTACCCATCAGAGCGCTCCGATCCATGTACCGTGAAGGCCATTTATGTTAGACTATAAATACTCTCCCGCGTAGAGAGTTGAGCTCATAATAATATCTTTCACTTTCTCTCACTAAGTTCTTAAACTCTCAACTTTCTAATTCCACTTCACTTGTTTAGCTCCTATGACAATGATACGGGTAACCTGTGGTTTCTGGCCGACCAAAGATTGCCAGCGTCCAAAAGTAACCATGAGCACGTGGGGATCCAATGTTTCCAATTCTCTGCCTTCGCTCCTGCTAACCAAAGCAGTGCCTACAAGTCGCCCTTGGCCGGGATTCCTGCCTACCATAATCACTTAAATATGACGCTCCGCTCACATTACCAGCCTCGTTTCTTCATCATTATGGCACCAGATAAACACTTCGTGCCCTCGCTCTCAAAGAAAGAAAGCCAGCTTTATCTTCGTAAGAAGAGAATCTTCATAAGTTTTACCTTATCGACATTCTTCATCAACAAGCTTCATGTTTCTCCCATGCTCATTCACTATCAAGGGATCTTCTGCCATCTATTATCGTATATTCTTATTCATTTTGCTAAATCAAAACAAAATCGATGCAAATTTTGAGGGGAGAAGAGTTGAATATACTCTAAATGATGACATGTTTGAATAGCTGCCATACTGTACTTGAATTTAATTCTCCAACTTCTAATGTTTCACCTACTCAAGGATAAATGGGAATTAGTACCTTCCGTATCGTAAGCGCACTCAGCCGCCTTCTTCAGTAAAGCCGATGAGCATGGTGATGTTTTAATGAATGGCTGACGCATGTGCTGGCACCGGCCAGATGAGGACATAGACTTTGGAAGAATAATTGTCTGCCGCTCAAACCTGGCAATATTTCAGCCACGCCGCAAGTAAGAACATGATAGTCTCATCGATGGACGTAAAGACGCTTATCGAACTGAGATCTTAAAGAAGTTGCCCACGCCACCAACCCGGCTTTGTGAATCCAGAGCATCCTACCTCGCCACGTCCAGAAAGCTCTTTACGGCTTAAAGCAAGCCCAAGGGCATGGTATGATACACATAGTTTCTTCCGTCAACGCCACAGTATGCTGATCCAACATTGTTCACCGTGAAGTCGTGCAAAACATTTAATTACCAAATTTATGTTGATGATATTGTCTGCCTGACCGACCCCAATGAATGTGATCGTTTCTCAAAAGAAATGGGTTCCAAATTTCAAATGTCGATGATGGGACAAATGTCATTTTCTTGGGATTACAAATTACGAAACCTGGCACTTTCATTAATTCAACTTAATATGCAAAAATTTTAAAGAAATTTTGACGTATCACGCTTGAGACCCCATGATCAATGTTAAAACTTGATGAGGACCACTCAGGATCATGGGACAAACAAAATATCGTAGCGATTGGATCCTCGATAAAAATTCACGTACCAGCGAATTTACATCTTGTTCATTGTGCATGTGTATAGATAGCCGTAACTGCGCCACCAGCCGTTAAACGGTTCTTCGTATCTCCAAGGAACCATCAATATGGGACTATGGTACCGGCGATTAACACCTAGATGTCATCAATACCAAGCATGCCATCGTGATATTTGGAAGATACACGCGCACACCAGTGTCAGCCAAGATAAGCTTGTGAGCTGCCTCAAGAAGCAAATGAGCAATTTTATTAGCACACATAGCCATGTCATCTTGTTAGCGAATCCTAATTATCTCACCAAGGCTTTAAATTCAAATTATAAATCCTCTCATCAAGATAATAAAGTGCTATTGCTCTCTCATGCAACAACGTAGTAGCAAAGCACATTGACATCCCACATGGCCTCATCAAGACAAGTGGAAAACGTGTGGTGGAACCCGTCTACAAGCCCAAACTTCCCAAAATTTAGCGCACATCTTCACCAAAGCTCTTCCCGAGAACGCTTTTGAGTTTATTCTTCCTCACTGCAAGCCTTCAACCAACACTCAAACGCCTTCAGAGGAAGCACTAGTAAAGGTCTTTCCTTCATCTATATCTTTGTATATATTTATCCAAAAGCAAAATACAAAATTATAAAACCCTATAAAACCAAATAGAAAAATATATAAAACTTTCAAAAACTAAAAATCAAAAAAATCGAAAAATCTTCAAAAATATTGTCAATTTCATTTCGCCTCAATATATCTACGGTTTTGCTGTCATTCAAAGAATGACACTGACTTTAGATGTTGTTCAATTAAAAAAATAAAAAAAATAAAAACAAAAAATCAAAATCAAAATCAAAAATATTTTCGAGAAAGAGAAACAATGGCTTATTGTAATTTCAGCAATAACCCGGTTTTGAGAAAGAACAGAGCCATGTTTTCAAATTCCATGCTCGATTTATAAACATTTATCCGCCGAAAACTAAATGCTTTGAAAAAATAACTCGTCTCTATTTTTATAATCATCACCGACTTATTTGTCCGCTCATCTCTCAATCAACAACCTATGTCATTGATTGAGGGGAGAATGATTTCAATTAAATTAAAAAGTTATTTGGCATTAAATTGTTTTTCAAAAGATGTACATACATGTTTTATCAATGGAGTTTAAAGTTTAAAACGATCTGTGACGCTTAAAACGCCATAATCAAGTTCGCTTTCAAAATCAATTATAATCTATAAGAGATCACAAATCTCAAATGATTTGATAATTGTGATCGGGGAGAATGTGTGATTTAAATGATAAACCGATTATTCTGTAAATGGTTTTATGAGGACGTACATGCCTTCATGTGACAAACGATTTCAATTTTCAATGCACATGTTGAGGGGAGCATCTATCTTAAACCAATGATTTGGAACGTGATCAACTTATCTCAAAAAGTGTGTTCCCTCTAGTATGTGCAAAACTCTTTTCAAATCTCGAGGCACATATTGAGGGGAGCAAACTTATGAAAACCTCATCCTTCCCGGAAATGCCTTATCTTCTTGATTTGATCAGTGGAAGGATTTATATCTTTAGAAAAAGGTAATCAAAGAAGTAAATTATTCATCTTGCCCAGTAAAACGATTTCAAACATGAACATAAGTTGAGGGGAGCACTTGTTCTAAAGATATCAAAACAATTCAAAATTTGATAATATCACAAGTATCTGGATTGATTTTCAAATGGTTTTCAATTGGTTCCATATGGAAGATGAACAATACCATAGACCACCAACTTTATGCTATGGTGATATGGTGATAAGGTTAGTATGTGTTCCCATGATCCGCCGTAATCCGAGGGATCTACCCAGGGGCTATCCACTAGTTAGTGTAGAGTTCTTAGGTATGATGATAAAAGGAGAAAATGAGATATGGGAAGAGCGGACTAAAACCGAGCTAGTATCGAATAAACCCAAAGGTTCTTGCTATGAAGTCTCGTTAGTTAATTGAAGAATTAAAATAATTGAATGAGAAAAGGTGAAAACAAATAGCCTCCATTTATTCAACCTTAAAGTAAACCGGTTCAATTCATATGCATCGATGGTAACATCGATTAGACAACGCATGGACCGCATTTACCCATCAACCCCAAACCACTCAAGTTCCCTTAAAGGACTTGTTTCATTCTGAACCTATTATCTATCGACTTTCCTCTTAGAGATTGTTGATATTGAAGGAGGAGACCCTCTCCCTAGTCTCCTATATAGGATCCAAATATGCACAAATTGAGTCTAGTGCCACGAGATCATCAATAAATCTCATTAGGACACTTTCAATGAAGACTCTCTCTTTCACACAATGTGGAAAGAGAGATTATATCTTGAGTCCCACGATTATCCTTGTGGTATTGCCGTAACATCCGAATGATGTTTACATATTCACCGTGAAGATGGAAAGCCTTTCGGAGCCAACATCTAACAAGCTCCCGGTAGGTGGCATGTGAGATCTATTACGATCAACCATGTGACAACCAAAGAAACAATGGGGCGATTCAATCTTGAATCAATCTCGTTCAGTTGGATTGACTGATACCTTTGAAAACCGTCTTTGTGCTTTAAAACTTTCTAGCAGTTAACGACCGGTACCATCAAAAGGTGTTTTTATGATTGATAATTGATTTTCATTAAAACCTTCGTTATATTGCAAAAACAATTTCTATTGAGCAATACAAGATTGTTTTTCAAATCTCTTTTCATCAATCTGGACGAAATTTGGCCGGTTCACTCAATCTTCGAGACGCCTGCCAGGAACAGAGCCCGCTAAAACCTCAAGGAAATTCTTCCATTATACCGATCACAAAAAGTATTTGTACCGATCAATCCGGGGAACCGGGGCTCAATTCATCAAAGTGATCAAAGACACTTGCGGCGCTTTATTGCTAACTGCCTTATGCAAGTACACCGACGTTGCGTACCGGACGTAATGAAGCGTCAATCCATAGCCGCATGCTCACCTAACACATTCATCTCAAAAAGAAATCATGATTAAAGTGCAATGACTCTGCATATTTCACTCCATGCCGCCGCCAATATCATGAATCAACTAAAGCTTCCGCTTACTCGATGAATATATCATGATCCGTAATGCGAGGCCCGCCCCAATGTCACAACATCACATAATACCAACACCACAATGGATGTATCGAGATTTTCTTTAGTGATGATCTCAAAAGTCGGCTCAACATTATCACGGATCAAGAAAAGACCTCCACTTGGATTAACCAAACATGCAATGAGTGGAATCAATGACTACGAAGCCGGAGCAAAGTACTACATCAAGAATGCAAGATCAATTGTTAATGTAATATCCGATTGTATTCAATGTCATTTTAGTATATGTTTGAGGTGACCTCCTTAGGGAGATTGTTAGAATTAGAAATTCTTATTAAAGAGCCGGTCACCTCAAGTATATGTAATCGCTAGAATGCTCGTAGTCATAGTTATATTTAGTTAAGTAGTATTTTGTTTAGTAACATCGCGGAGGACGACGTCTTTACCCATCGTATGCCCGATCCACTCTCGCTGTGTGAATATATGTAAGTAGATATAAATACTCTACCTAGAGAGTTGGAGCTTATAGTAATATCTTTCACTTTCTCTCACTAAGTTCCCTAAACCTCTAACTTTCTCTCTCTAGAATTCCACTTATACGCCCACTTGTGTTAATGGTTTGATGTGTTTGTGAAATCCAATATCCAACATGTACACTTTTCAAATACAAAAGTATTTATGATTGAAAATTGATCTTTCTCATAAAACCTTCGTCGTATTGCAAAACTCTTTCTTCTAAGCAATACGCGATTGTTTTTTAAATCAATTTTTCATCAATCAGTGAATCTCAATTTGCCGTTCACTCACCCGTGTTGTCTTCTTTGAGACGTCCGCTTTTAGAATGGCTAGAACAAATGCTAAACCCCGCTGTCAAGGAGATTCTTCATAATTATAACGACACAGCAAATTCTTGTATCACCAACTAAACCGTGGCCGCAACCCACGAAAGATCAAAGACATATTAAGTAATGTTTTTTGCGTATTATTTAGACGGGGTTGTACCGACGAATTGAGAGTCAATCCAGTCGATGCTCATGTTGATCCACACTTAATTGAAGAAATCATGAATGGTGCATATCTACATAACCCGTTCTCGATATTTTTATACTATGCTTCGCTACGCCTTGCGCAAATATCATGAACCAGAAAGCTTCCGCTACTCGATGGAAAGATGTCATGATCCGTAAAGTGTCGGTCCGAAAGTCACAACAACACATGATGGCAACACAATAAAGGGTGATCCAGAGATTTATCCGGGCCGATGATCTCAATGAAAGCTCAAGATCATCAAAGATGTGGATCGCTTAAAGGCCTCCACTAAAATTACAAAATATGCGGACTATGAAGAGTCACCGCTCACAAAGATCAAGGAATTGAAGAATTGAAGTCTACGAGCTCAAGAACTAAGTCAAGAATAGAATTAGGATTCAAATGTAAACACATGGGGACCTCCCTGGGGAGATTGTTAGGAAATGGAAATTCCATAAGTGAAGTGTCGGTCACCCCAAATATTATCTAGCATAAGTTAGCTCAGAGATTTGTTAAGGGTTAATTGTTCAAGTAGCGTAGATTAGTTTAGTGCAAAACCGGGGAGGTAGGATCGGTCTTTACCCATCAGATACTCATCCACAGCCGCCAGAGGTCGTAGTCTTGTAACTAAAAATACCCCTTCCATCCTTGGAAGGGGTGTGGCTTGGAATATAACCTTTCATATTTTGTTCATCAACTCTCTACCAAGAACACCATCTCTCTACTTTCTCTCTCTAAAATGTCTAGCATGTATTTCCATCATCCAAGACCACCCGAATCATCATAACACAATATTATTAAGATCCTAACACCTCTTTTATTAATTTTACATCTGCGTGTGCATGTGTAACTAAGTCTTCCATTTTTTCAGGTAGTGGTTCTGCTTAGGTTGAAAGGGTGTCTCAGTTTGGTGAGACTAAGTTTCATGGTAGTAGGAGTGGTGGTAATCAGGTCATCTCCCAGGGTAAGTCGCCCGTAACTCCTAAGGACTTGAGTGATTATTCCCTTGTGTTCAATATTGTCTTAAAGAAAAATGTGCTTGTACTTCTCGGAGTTCCGCCAAGTATTATGTTGAAGCCATTTTTCTTCATGCTCATCAGGCCCAGATTCCTCATAAGACTCTTGCTGATAGCCTTACTACTTTTGACCGCGACCTGATTTACATTGTGAATGAGTATGCATTTCTCAAGGACCAGACATTATTTACTATTAGGCTAGCTCTGAGGTGACAATGTTGAAGAAACTTTTGCGGGTTACTGAGGCTACAAGGAAGAAACTAGAGGCTCATGTGAAAAGCATTGAAGAAAAACTGGTGCAGGCTGGTGCACCTAATAAGGTAAAGCTTGAGGATAAAGTGAAGTGTCTGCAAGATTCAATTCCCAAGGTAACTTCTAAGAAGGAAAAGTCTTTCCAGACTTTAAAGACCAATGAGACCATTGTTACTAAACATCATAAAGAAGAGCTTGAAGAGCCAAATCACTGATTAAAAAGTGAGGCTAAGTGCTTGCATGGTGATCTGGCCATAACTGCTGCATCTAACGGTGACCACCGTAGTCGTGCTGATTTTTATAAGACTCAAAAGGAGAGGGTTATTGAAGAGTTGCCCTTGTTTGCTAACTATTTTCTCTGTTCCTTTAAGTATCAACAGACTTTTGTCTATGTTCAAAAGAAGGCCTTGTCCTTAGGTGCTCATAAGCTTTCCAAGAAGATACATGCTAAGTTCCCTGATCTGCCCATGTCGGAGCTTGAATTGGATGAGAATGATGTATAAAGGGTGGTTGAGGAAGTAGCTGAGCTAAGTACCAAGTGTTGGACTTATTTTTTTGTGTAAAGGAGGCTACCCTAATAAAATATATTGGTCACAAGAAAGTAAGAGTACAATGGAATGTGGCGGAGGTACCACATTAACCTCAAGACAAAGCTTGAACTACCACTAGACCGTTTGTGACATGCCACAAAATGGAAACAAAAACTAGCTAAATACTCTAACTAGTAGACCAATAGGAAAAAACCATTTCAAGGAATACAAATAACTAAACCGGTCCACCTGTTGCACATTTGGAGCATAATGAACCAACTGAGAATTCCTCTTTACAAAAACCTTCCCAAGAAAAACCCAAGGGGAAAAACCTTGGAGAAGGAAATTAGAGTACAACTCTCAATTGGCACTCCCAACTAGAACCATACACAACCAAAGGATCAATAACTAAACCCACATAGCTCAGTGGACAGTTACCCTTAAACCAATAATCATAAGACACAATTCATCATCGAGGAGACTAGATGAGAGATGTAGGAAACTTCCACAGATGCAAAAAAGCCTCCACACGATTATTGCTCTTGAAATTGCACGAGAGAAGCTTGATACAAATAGTAGACTTGATGTCATCAATCCCTTGATGTTGTTTGGTGAAGCTTGTGACGAACAAGGATAAAGACGTTGATGATCTTTTGGATGATTCTACCGCTCCCAACCCTGATGCGCCCTCCTCTTCTCATGCCTGATTGCTTTATGGTGTTTTTAGAAATTCTTACTTGGTTTAGCCATTGTGTTAGGTCTTTTTTTTGAAAATTTTTTACTTTTGAAAATTTTTTATGTTTTTTTAATCGCAGGTACTTTTATGTAAGTAAACCTAGATGGTACCAGGTTTATGTTTGCCTGAGTTTTTGTTTGATCAAGGTATTGTGCATCATGGATCGCTTAATAGAAGTAAAATTTAGTTTATCTATTGTGTTATGGCTTCGTAGTAAAATTGATCTAAGTTAATTTACTGTATTTACCTTGCTACTCCCCAGGTTTTTAGGTGGTTTGGTGAAACTGATGCCCAGTTTGTTGATTTCTTTGTCTTGCCAGTGTTTAGTATCCTGGGCTTTGTATGATGAATATAGTGGTTTACCCTGAATTTCATGTTTTATTAGGTTTATGTGATCATGGGTTTTTTCTAGCTTGGGTACTTTGACCTTAAGCTCTTAATGAAATTAGCAGTCAGCCATTTTATTGTATGTATTGTATTCTTATGTTTAGTGATCATGAAGAGGTGTAGCTTGGTTAAGTGTAGCCTGTTTGTTGAACTGATTTAATCTTTTGTATACTTAAGTAGTGTTATTGGTCAAAAGTATGATTTAACTTTTACTTTTTGTAACATGTACTTGTGTTTGGAGCGCACATTTTAAATCTCGACTAGCTATTTTCCAGCATGTAGCTCAAGGCAAGTTGTACGTTTGTATACTTTAGAATGAGGATTGATTTTTTGTATGAAACCTCATTTAAAGTGTCGCCGAGTGTGTGAACCCAGCTTTATTTGATTAGTATGCACATTTTTTTATGAGCATGTTCATAAAGGCTAATTTACATAGAGTAAATGTTACTTGTATTAATAATTGTACTGATAGTCACTTTGTTCGAAAAGTGTCTGGATTTGTCAATGTGTATTTAAAGAAATAGTACAATTGAGCTTTCCTGGCTGTTAGAAGCCTTCTTTTGAAAAGTAAAGTAAAGTAGAATCCACCTAAGTGTAGTATGCCCTAAGGTTGAATGCGAGCCATAAAAAGGGAGTATGACCCCCCTTAGGTGGTGCCTAACAAGCAGTGCTTGCTTTTGTTAACCTATATGATGATATGATGTTTCTTCTAATAATTGTTTGGCTTGTCTTGGCCTCCCGTCTCTGTCTTGAGTGATATGTCTTTATCAGGTTCAAGGAGTGTTGGGTGAGTTTACGCGTAATAACGCTTAGCCATTTTTCCTTTTGTGATAATATGGCTGCATGAGTGACATGCGCCTTGCTTTTTCTGCGATTGTGAATTTTGGCATGTTAACCTTTTCACTCCCCGCGTGTTTAAATTTGTTTGACTTATTCATCTTTTGAGGTGTTGTGAAGATTACTTTCATGAGGCTTTCCCCTGATGTGATCACGCTGGAACCATGCTTATTTCCCCAAGCTTTGAAGTTGTCCCTGGGGATGTTTTCTTCATTTTCCTTGCTTGACGAGTTTTCGGCTTTGACTAGTATGTTCGTGCTGTCATATGTCGAATCCTTATAGAGGAGATCATGTTTCTTCGTAACCCATATTAGATCAGTTATCCATGTTAAGTGTGCTAACGGCGTTTTTGATGTATCGTGGTCACTGAAGAAATTTTATGTGCTAGAGCTGTAGCATGAGATCTCTTCCCATTGCTGTATCTTTGAGGTGTCTTCCTTTGTTGCGGCTTCGAGTGTTACTTCTAAACTAGGGTATTCACTCTTGTTGGTCCCCTAACCCGACCTCTCTTGGAAATGCAACGACATATTTGATGGTCGAAACCTCCATGCTGAGCATTTGCATTGGCTTTCTTCCCAACAAAAAGTTATATCTAGATGTAGATTTGACAATAGGGAATTGCAACATGATTTTCTTTGATAGTGGGTATGGCCTCACTATGAGTTCTGTTAGGTTCCCATATTCATAACACAAGCATCAATAGAAGAAATAGATAAGAGATAGATCGGTTGAACACGTTAAACACACACACGTATGAATGAGAATAGTTATGCGTAAGGTGTAATGAATAAAATGAACAACCAACCTTCAATAGAAGGTTTACAAGAGGTATTTATAGGCAAGGAGCTAGGGCAACACTTCTAGACTCCTTCCTTCGGCCAAATAAGGCTTATGGGCCTTCTACACAAGCCTTAGCTTAATAACAAACATAAAAGCCATATTAAGCTAACTATTACATATGAATCACTAACACTTGAATTAGTGTTTAGGAGTGATTCCAACAATCTCCCCCTAAGTGTTAGTGATGAATGAAAAAGTGATAAACGTTGTAGGTGCTGATGTAATAGTAGCTTTGAATTTGATATTCTTCTTTCTTGTAAGAAGAAGTGTCTTGATTCGAACAATCTCCCCAGTGTAGAGAAATTGTTACCTTTGAAGTATTATGCTTTGACGTCATCATTTACTTTGTTCTTTGATCTTTGTTCTTTGTGATGGTAGTGATAGTATGTTGTTGTTGTCCATCGTCTCGCTTCATTGCTCCAGGTTCCACGCCTTTCTTCAAAACACGCTCTTTAACGTTGAATTTCAGATGGCGAAGTCTCTTAGTCTTTAAACTTTGTAGATTCTTTGACTTGATGAAGAATCATTCTGACTTTGTATTGCCCTTTTGAGAGAACTTCCATTGTGATGTTGGTATGAGCATGTAAAGAATCGCACCATCAGTCAGCTCCAAAGCTTCCATAAGAAGAAAACATAAGAAAGGTTAGTAATAAGCGGATTCAAGACTTACAAGTTCAACTTCGAGAGTGTTAACAGCATAGTGTGAAAACACAACCCTAATTCTCACAAAGGCCGTTCTCGAACCGAGTCCCAAAGTGAGATAACACGATGTATCAAGTACATCTACAGTTCAAATGAGTCACCGAGGTACATCAAGCATCACCTCACGCATAGACCGTTTGAGACACACTAAGCGTAATCCACGGGGAGTTACCAGTGACTGTCATCGCTTGATGTTGACCGGCAGGAGTTTCCATTCAATCACTAAGGATCACATGTAACCTCTCATAAATGTTCTCAAGCATTGCTAAGACCTGAAGGACATAAGTTTGGCGTTCTTATTGTAGAACGCCGTTAAAAATGTCAAGTGTTTCTAAGAGATCTTTTGATGAATCTCGTGGCTCTAGACTCAATAGTGCGCTTTGGTTTTCTGAAAGGAGACTAGGAGAGGGTCTCCTTCTTCAATACCAACAATCTCTAAGAGAAAGTTGATAGTTTATGTAGGGTTCCCTGTGAGAATGAAACAAGCTTCGCTGGAGAGAAACTTGAGTGGATAAGAAGGTTTAGTGCACGCCACAATCGGGTCCATGACGACTTTGATCTTCAATACCACATCATGTGACAACCAAAAGTAGCATGAATTGAACCCTGATCGCCCTAAGTTGAATAACTGAGGCTATTTCTTTCACCCTTTGTTTTTCTTTTAATTCTTTAACCTTCCTCCATTCTCATTTTCTCCTTTTATAATCATAACTAAGGACTCTAATTCTAACTATTGGTAGTTTCCTTGGGTATATCCTCCGCCCGGATCATAGGACGGTATTCCTAACCTTAATCACCTTATAACTCCATTGCCATAAAACCATTTTCATGAAAATCTCTAGAAGTGTTTGTAAATGAAAACCATGTTTGAACACTTCAAGAGTTTTGGATTTTCAAAAATACTCCCCCTCCACATGTGCTTAAGAATTTTGATGTAAATTGCATAACGATCAAAGAACACTTTTGAATTAATCAACTCAAGATAGACAATTTCTTCGAGGACATGATTACGGTAGTTAAGAGTTAGATACATTGTCGCTTTTAGGTGACAACTAGCTCTAATAGCTACCTTGAAGATGTGACAACTCCTAAAGGTTGTCAAACCCCGCCAAAGTTCATGTCTATCAAGAGCTTCTAATGGGTACAATTTACTTGGATAAGTCTGGAAGACAAATCTTTTCAATGTATGACTGCTCGATTCGCAATTCATGGGTAGAAGTCTTTTCACACAAGGATTTAATAGCAAACACAACATACTTATCACATAATTTCTCCCCAAAAATGGCATATAAATATGTTATTTTTGAAGAAATGTTAAGAATAAATATGACCATTTTGAGTTTTGTGGGAAAATTACACGAAGAACAATTTGTGAACAAAGTTTTTGATCAAATACTCCCCTTCAACAAGTGATATTAACGGTTGAGGTTTTGAAAAAACATAAGGGGAAGTACTTTTCTTTGAGCAAAACCTTTAAAATTGAAAGGTTTGATAAGTTTTACTCAAAAGTAAGAAGCTTTCCCCTTTAAGGATTGTGGCACCGAGGCGTACTGTGGTTCTTGCATACAAGTACCGGTTGTACAATCGTTATATGTGACAAAACCATAGTCATTAAATAATCACACATCCAAATTAATATGAAAATGAAACAATTTAAGGGGTACCGTAGTCCAAAGAATATGTCCAGAATTCAAACAGGCGTTGATACCAGAGAGTAACTCCGATCTACCTCCCGAGTTAAGCTCTCCAGAGTCTTTCATCGATTCGAGTGATGATCCTCTTCGTGATCCCGCCTATCCCGAATTCCATCTTTGGGAGACCCAATGCCTTTCATGTATCGCTTCAACCTAAGCCGTTCGCCCCCTCGGCTTCTTCAAGTGATCCCAAACTTATGAAGATCCGTTATCATAGCCGCGCTAGATTCACTACGGTAAACTACTCCAATGGTTTGGTCGGACGAGTGTAGAAGTGGTTGATGTCGAAGTTCTAGCCGAGGTCTCAAAGAGGTTGACACGGTTCATATTCAACAAAGTTGTAAATCTTCTACACGTTCATGTATCACTATGCTTCTTATGAAGATGAGCAAGGACTTGATGTATTCATGTTGAATTTCAAATGAATTGTCTCATTCTTCTGAGAGACAAATTCTAAAGTCCGCCTACGTAACTCATAGTCCCTTTCGTTTTGTCTCTTTGACTACAATAGTCTTGAGGAAGGTGTAATCCCATTTAGATGAACGAGTGACATGCTTCACAAAGAACGCATCCCTTTATCACCAACACTTCATGTTGAGACTTACGAACTCCGCAAATTTTTGTAGTAGATTCACGGCGTTCTACCAATGGTAAATCCCGCATACTGCATCAATTTCATACCGCCCACGTTGGAAAACATGTGGGTAGCCTTTTCTTTCGATGGCTATGCGCTTGGAGTATATGGCTCGAACGGAAGTGCGATGTAGTTTCTTTGAACCATCGCTACCGTAGAAGAAATTCCAAGTCATTGTTGAAGAAGTAGCGAATGGAATCTTAGGTTGATCCGTGGCTAATCGCTGGTAGAGGTCTAGACCAGCCACAGTAGTATGGGAGTTGTTCTCCGTGCAGTCAATGTTTGCTTCGTGGTTGAGCCAACTACCATTAGATATGGCTCGTATATGTTT
>OU343216.1:88878742-88970494 GCA_910596185.1 Chrysanthemum makinoi
GTTGTTTAGCAAAACCACCTCAAATGGTTCATCCTCAACAAATAACTCACCACAAGATGCTTCCATTATAGCACCACCCTCATCACCAACAAGTACACCCACTTCATCACCACCTAAAATAACTCTTTTGGAACTCCTTAAGACTCCAACAAGATCTAACCAACCTAAAGAAAAAGAATTAGTCTTTTTAACACCCCCCACATCTCCAATACTATCTTCAAGATCATGGAACATCACCACCATTGCATCCTCCCATCACATTACAAGAACATCTAGGTTCTTTTCCACCACCACTTATTAACATTCCGGATTGTGATCCATATTTTCCTATTTTTCCACCCCAACTTCCGCAAAACTCAAATCAAAACAACCTAGAAAACTTCGCACTCATTACCCACATCATTTACATTGTGAACATTGCCAATCCACTAGGAAAATTGCAATAGAAGTTAGGGAAGAAATGCGTTTCAAACTCAACCTCCTCCTTGATCGCATCAATACCATTACTCATCAAAATCTCCATCCATAACCTTATGCAAGCATGGAAGGAATCACTACTACTACTTTTTCTACCTTTAGTATTATTTTTCTTTTTTAGTCATTTTCAAGGACAAGTCTTGTTCTTATTTTTACATGCTTGTAAGTGGCATACATACCACTACAATTTGTTGTTTTATTACAAGGCCTTGTTTACATACCTTGGCTCCTAATCTTGATTCTCGACAACCACAAGATTATATAAGCATGTTACTAACCTTTCTTTTTATAGGAATTTTTATTTTTTCTTCTCTTGACGCCCCAAACAAGGGGGAGCTACCGTCAAGGGGTAGTTAGGAGTTTGTTTATTTCTTCCAAGGGTTAACTTTTCTTTCGAAAAAAGGGGGAGAAGAAGTAAAACTTAGGGGCTTTCAAAACTTACATCTATTTTTAAGTTTTACTCATCATAACATTATGTTTTGTCATCAACAAAAAGGGGGGGATTGTTAATACAAATAAACCGTAAAAACGTTTATTAATATTTTGCGATCTCTTTGTGTTTTGTTGATAACAAATGTAATGTTATCTTAAGTCAAATTATAAGGATTCATGTTATTTTTGTAAAGCATTTACATATAGCCTTTTAAATACAAAAATGTAATAATTAAGCATTTGTTGTAATAGTTTATTAGGATGGGTAAAAACTATAACCCATGCACCATAACCCATGGATCTTAAACCCATACCAATGAAGACTTGATAAAATGTATACTTAGATACATTGAATCTAGAGAAAACCCATGGACCAACCCATAACCCATGACCCATAACCTAAAAACCCATGGGCAAGAGGAGTACCACGGATCCCTAGGATTACACTAGCCGATCCCAAGTGGAAGGGATCTTGGGATCCGTGAACAGAGGAGAAATTTGCCTATAAATAGAGAGCCATTTCTTCATTCTAACTCACCCTCTTCTTACTAAATCTCTTATACACTCTCATTCTCTTCTAACATATAGATCACTTGATCTAGAGAGTTGTACTTCTTTCTTTCTATTTGTGATTCTCACATAGGTCCTTCTCTAGGCGGATCACGAGCATTCTACAAGTCATCCAAGCAAGGGGTCCTTGATTGATTTGTCACTCCGCAAGATTTCTGTAGCGAAGATCTTGTATTTGATATTTCACACATTTGTTGTGTAATAGTTGTGTTGGTTTGGTCCACCGTGCTACGGACTCGGTATCTAGCTTTGTACCGGAAAAAGTGTAACAACGTTGTGAAGGCTTCTCCGCCAAGTGAAGGAGTTTGTTGACATAGTGCTTGAACTCTCGAGTAGGTGACTCGGGGAGTGGAGTAGGGCAAGGAAGGTGACCTTGTAGCCGAACCACTATAAATCGGTTGTGTCATTTCTATCCCTTAACTTTATCTATTTGCTTGCATTATCATTAGATCTATACGTTCTCAACATCCATACGATTTCACATAATATCGAATCTAAAAGTTTTTTAAATCAACTTAAAATCGGCAAAACTATTCAACCCCCCCTTCAAGTTTTCCACAAAAGGAGAAAATGAGAATCGAAGAAAGAAGGAGTTAAAGAATTAAAAAGAAAAGTAAAGTTAAGGGTGAAAAGAAATAGCCCTCCAAATTATTCAACTTAGAGCATACACCGGGTTCAATTCATATGCTACTGGTTGCCACTAGATGACACCGGTATTGAAGATTAAAGTCGTTATGGACCCAGTGACACACTGCACTAAACCTTCTTAGCCACTCAAGTTTCTCTAAACAGAAGCTTGTTTCATTCTCACAGGGAACCCTACGTAAAATATCAACTCTCTCTTAGAGATTGTTGGTATTGAAGAAGGAGACCCTCTCCCTAGTCTCCGCTCAGGAAAACCAAAGCGCACTAATTGATTCTAGAGGCACGAGATTCATCAAAAGGTCTCTTAGGAACACTCGAACTTTCATCGCTTGTTGTTCAATATTAAGGACGTAAGTGATACATTTTAGAGTCCTTCACAGATCTTAGCAATCTGTCGAGAACATTTATGAGGGGATTCACACTTGTGATTCTCATTGATTGAATGGAAACTCCTGCCAGGGTCAACATCAAACAGCCCTGACAGCAGGTCGCTTCGGTAGCCCCTTGTGGGTTACGCTTAGTGTTATCTCAAACGGTCTACAGTCATGGGGTGATGCTTCGGTGTACCTCAGCGACTCACCTGAACTGTAGATGTACTTTGGTACATCGTGTTATCCTACTTGAGAGACTACAGTTTAGGAACAGCCTTTGCTAGAATTAGAGATGTGTTTTCACACTATGTTGTTAACACCCTCGAAGTTTGAACTTGTAAGTCCTAAAAATCCTTCTAAGGAGATTGTTTTCAAGAATCGAGTCCTGAAGATGTGAGTCATTACTTGAACTTGTTCAATGTAATGCCACCTGCCCCTCCACGGGATTCGGATGACTGATTCACCCAACCAAGGTGAATGGAATCAAGACATTCAATAGTAGAACAATCGTAGTGGTTAATTCTCTAATACACGACCTCAATGATCGATTGGTAATTTTTTCACTAACCAACTCTTATGTTTTCTTCTGATGGATACTCCTGGGAGGAATGATCGTGCTGATTCTCCTCATGCTCATACCAACAACTCAATTGAATTTCTCACGAAAGGTAGCTCAAAAGTCAAAAGGATTCTTCATCAACCAAAGAATCTACAAAGTTTAAAGACTAGAGAACTTAATCAAATCTGAAATCCAACGTCAAAGATCGTGTGAGCATGTTGGAGAAAGACGTGGAGACACTTGAGCAACGAAGCTGACCAGATGCAGACAACAACAACATAATATCACCACATCCACAAACAAGATCCTCATTATGGGGAGATTGTTGGAATCAAGGCACTTCTTCTTACAAGAAAGAGGAATGCCAGAAGACGTCAAAGCAACCGCTATTACGTCAACACCAAAAACTTATCCAAGATTGCTGGATTCATCACTAACACCTAGGGGGAGATTGTTGGAATCACTCCTAACTTGTATTTCAAGTGTTAGTCATTAATATGTAATATGTTGCTTAATTAGGATTTTATGTTAGAAATTATGGCAAGGCTCATGTAGAGAGCCCATGAGCCTATGCAAAAGCCCAATAAGGAAGGAAGGGATTAGATGTGTTGCCCTAGCTCTCTTCCCCTATAAATAGTCTTGTAAACCCTCATTTGAGGGTTGGTTGTTCACTTTAATACATTACTACGCATAACATTTCCTCACTATCATTTGTGTGTGTGTATTGTGTGTTCACCCGATCATCTCATCTATATTTCTTACATATTGATCCTTATGTTAACTTATGGTGACCTAACACTCAACTAAGGGGTAGTCTATGTCTATTGATGTGTGCTCGTATGATGATTAAAAATGTGTCTTCCTAGATACTATTACTCCCTAGTTATCTTTTATTGGTGGTTGAATTGTCACGTCCTTATTCTTAACGCGTTGTGTTTTCCAAGGTCGTAGGGTATGCTTTTATCCCTAACTCTTTGAGACTACCTTAAGGTTATTGCCTACAAAATCTCTAGGATTCATAAACTAACTCTAAGGTTATCTTTGGATATTTAGTCTACAATTACGCTAGGTGGTTATAAACTAAGGTTCACAAAGATTACTCAAGCATTAAAAACACACCGATGGCCTATTGCACTCCTAAGCCAATTACAATTAAGATAAGAGACAACCAATCAATAATTAATAACTAGGTTTCATAGATCTGAGCAAACACACAAGAAATTTAGCCGGACATGTTAAATATGCAAGCATACACGCATACAATCGAAGAAATAATGAAATCAATGAAGTAAATTACTTATCTTTATGTAAAATAGGGTATGAGAACCCTAAGATACTGTCCAAACAAGACCAAAATTGTTTTAGGTTTTTACTCCACAAGTCTACCTCTTAAAATTCTGAAAATTTGATATCTATATATAATTTTACATCTGCGACGGGGTCACCTTATAGTTGGGACACCGTCAAATCGCCGACATTAGGGTTTCTTCTTGGCCAAGTCATCGTTGGGACGGCGTCACGTTGTCGTTGTAACACCATCAGTATTCAGCCGTGACGTCGTCTGAATCTGGATCTAGGCCGTCTGAGAAGATAAGTCTTCGTGACGCCCTTACTCTTCAAAGCCTGACGCTGTCAGGTGTAAAATAGCAAAATCGCTACTGAGTCAAAGAGGGACAGTGTCGCCCTCTATTTGGGACGTCGTCAGGTGTAATTCTAGCAACTTGAGTGTCTTGATCTTAACTTAGCCATTTTCTTTACATATTCACTCCTTTTCGTCCAAAAATGCATCATTCTAGCATTTTGCTTCCAAGAGACCTAAAAAGTGAAAAGGAACGAAATTAAGCAGTAACGGATATAAAAGTGGGCGAATAAGGGCTTAAATGACCCCTTAAAAGTGTACGTTTTAAATCCTTATCAGTACTGTTAGTGTAAATTGCACCAGTACAAAGTTGTTAAGTGTTTTAATTCCCAACAATCCTCCCCTAAACTTGTGATTTATATCCAAATCAGCAAGTTTCTTGAATTAAATCCTTAAGCTTGAGAGGATTCTTCCAAACACTTTATCTTCTTCCAGCCTTCATTGATCTTCGGCCTGGTGATATATCTTCCTCAGTAATTCCCTTGCCATGTTAGAATCTTCATCCACTCTGAGTTTAACAGATAACATAACAATAAGAATACCATCTCTCAAAGGATATTCTTTCTCAACCAACATGAACACATCAACTCCATCTGTTGTAGATATATGATGAACATCACATGTATCATACATTTTCCATGTTGTTGCCCTATAATGAGCTTGAAACTTCTATAAGTTGTCATTAAGATTATGCTTAAATAATCTTTCCAATTCAACCAATAACTCCTTCTCCTTATCATCTGCAAACTCTGCTTGGTTGAATTTCTCCTTGACTAAATCCCACAGTTTAACTAGATCATCTCTGTCAAAAGCTTTAACCATGTCTTCAAAAGTTTTGTATACCTTATTGTGATTTCCAACTCTGATTATCTTCCAAAACTTTCTAAATTTGTGTGTGTAGATCTTCCAGTTTATTATAGGATATTTAGCCTGTAATGGATCAACACTCATATCTTCTGGAAAGAAAACCATCATCTATTGAAGTCTCTCATCAGTTAACTCTTCAACTGTTTCTTCCTCTGAAGTAGGTGCTTCTTCAACTACTTTCTGTCTCTTTGAAGATTCTGATTCCAATGATAAACCTGCTCTTTTAACTCTTCTGCCTTCTTCTTCAGTTTCCATGAGAATGAAGTCTTGTACCTTTTTATAAGCTTTGATGTACATTGATAAGGATTTAAGATGTATGCTTTTAGGGGGTCATTTAAGCCCTAAATCGACCAATTTTATATCCGTTACTGCTTAATTTCGTTCCTTTTCACTTTTTAGGTTTTTTGGAAGCAAAATGATGGAATGAAGCATATTTGGATGAAAAGGAGAAAATACATGAAGAAAATGGCAAAGTCAAGATCGAAGCCACTCAAAGCTGATCAACAGTACCTGACGGCGTCCCAACTAAAGGGCGACACCGTCCCTCTATGAAGACTTGATCAAAACATGCACGCAACGGCTCAGTAAAAATTATGGTCTTATAACCTGACGGCATCACGCCTTAATATTGGAGGGCGTCACTCACAGTTTTCATCTCAGACGGCCCAGATCTAGAATCAAGACAACGTCTCAACTGAAGACCGATGGCGTCACAACTCTAAGGTGACGCCGTCCCATCGATGAATTGGCCCAGACGAAACCCTAATGACGGCGAGCTGACGGCGTCCCATGCAAAAGGTGATGCCGTCGCATTTATAAATCTATATATAGAATTTGATTTTTCTGCATTTTAGGAGGTAGACTTTTGGAGAAAAAAACCCTGAATCATTTGTAGTCCAAATTAGACAGTATCTTAGGGTCCCATACCCTATTTTACACATCGAGATAAGTCTTTTAATCCAAAGTAACATTATGTCTATCCCGTATTTGATTGATTGTGTGTATGCTTGCTTGTTTACCATGTCTAGCTAAATTTCTTGTGTGTTTGCTTAGATCTATGAAACCTAGTTATTGATTATTGTTAGGTTGTTTCTTATCTTAATTGTAAATTGGCTTAGGAGTGCAACTAGGCATCATTCATTTTATTTAATGCTTGAGTATGCTTTATGATGATGTGGTCTATGGATGAAATAGCTTAGGCTCGCCGACTTCGTGGGTCACATACGAGAGATAACCTCAAAGAACATGGGGCACGCATACCCTATGACTTTAGGAATACAACGCTTTAAGATAAGGTGTGAAAATTCAACCGACCAATAAAAGATAACTAGGGAGTAATAGCATCTAGGCAAACACATTTTTAATCATCATACGAGCACACTTCAATTAGACATAAGCTACCCGTAGTAACTAGATAACTAGAAAATTAGATAAGTAGAGTAATCGGTAGAAGTACCAGCTCCAACCAATTGCCCTGAGATATTTACCTTAGCTTTCTAAAAACCCAATAAAAAGATAAAAAAAAATAATCATCCCCAACCCCCACCTTCTCGTCATAAATTTCTTACTAGCATTCCTATTCCCCTGGAGAACGATATCAACCCCCAAGGCTTACCCAATACTACACTACAACGATTAGGTTCACTGCCTAGGAGGTTGAAAAACTTGCTCGACGAAAAGGAACTTTCCTTCACCCCGAACGCTCCTCCTGCGCGCATCAAGTTTTTGGCACCACTGCTGGGGAGTAGAATAGCTAGTTAGATTTCTATCTCGTTTAGGTTCCCTTGCTTGATTCCTATCAAGTAAGATTTTTTCTCATTTTCATTAGCTTCCTTGTAGTCTATCCCCCTTCTTCGTGTCTTTGTTCGTAACCTCATCACTTTTCATCATGAAAGGTGATAACCCACCAAATCAACCACTTCCCATCAACCCATCACCAAATGACCCACCAAGAGGCCATACTCTTGGTGAATACTCTAGACTGAGCCATCAAGGCTATAGGAACACCATTGAGCTCGCCGATCAAGCTCAAACTACGGCCCTGCGATCCGACACCATCCGATTAGTGCAAAACCGATGTGCATTCCATGGACTTCGTTCTGAAGATCCTAATCGGCATCTCAAGGACTTCCTTAAAATTGTTGACTCTATCGACCTTGATGCTACCACACGGGAGACTATGTGCTTGCATCTCTTCCAATTCTCTCTACGGGACCAAGGTAGTAATTGGTTTGAGAGACTTTCCACCGGATCCATCTCAAGTTGGGATGATCTCACCACTCGTTTCCTCGCCCAATTTTTCCCACCGGGGAGAACCACCAAACTAAGGAACGACATCTTGATGTTCTAACAACATCAAGGTGAAACTCTCTACGAGGCGTGGACTCGATTCAAGGACTTGCTCCATAAAGTCCCTCATCATGGCATTGATCTTTGGCTTCAAGTCCATATCTTTTACAATCGTGTCAATCCCTCCACTCGACAAACCATTGATTATGCCGCCGGTGTAAGGTTGAGTAACCTCGATGTTGAAACATGTTGGAAAGTCATCGAGGAGTTAGCACAATACAAAGAAGAAGAGTAGGAGGATCCGGTACTCCCTGAAGAAATTATTTCGGATGCCCAAGAACACCTATTCAAGAGTATGGAGGCACAAGTGAATGAGTTGATCGAAATGACCACACGTGATCATAAGGAAGAATTTCGTGAACATGTGGACATGGTCAAAGAGTTTTTGCTTCTAAGAAAATCGTGACAAGATGAATTCGAGGACATAATGTTGAAATTCGTCAAAAACGAAGACTAAGAAATACAACGCCTCGAAGCACACAAGAGAAAAACCCACGACACTTTCTTGGAACTAGCTGAAAACTTTATGGTGAAACTCCGTGAAGAAATCGCAAAGAATAATATACCTAGAAAGATCGAAAAGGTATACGCGATACCGGAGCTCGTAAGTATAAATCCTGAGCCCTCTTCTATCCTAACAAACGAGACAATCCCTCTCAAAGACTCACAATTTGGCAAGAGCTCGTGTCTCAACACTCCTTGCATAAAAGAAATATTTCCTAGAGACGTGTTCATTAGAAGGGTGCAAGTTTTACTTCCCAATTTCCATAACATAAGGAAACGTTCTTTTGGGTTTAAACCGAGTTTATTACGTCAAGATGGATCCTTAACTAAGAATCTCTTAAAGTTGATAGAAGATGATCCCTTTCTAGGAGAAAGACTTGATTTACCCGCTACACCAATTGAATTAGGTAAGGTTAGTATGATAGGAGCACACTCTTTTAGGCATATAAATGACCCATCACCTTCTCCTCACGTGGCATATTTCCACCCTAAGGGTGTGTATCGCTACTATCACCCACACTTAGACTTAAGTGTTGGGAAAACCTCCCCTTTATCCATTAAATAAGGGTAGAGTCAAGCTCGTGACTCGAACAAAAACAAGCACTTCTTGGGAGGCAACCCATGTTTTTTTGTTTGCATGTTTATTTTTCATTTTTATTTGTGTGTTTATATATCCTTTTATTATTGTTTATTCTTATGTTAGACTTTGTGAAAATGCTTTATTTTGTTTTTAACCTCGTCTTAATTACATATAAACATATTTTGCAAAAAGATAAGTGTAGGGAAGATCAAATATGTTTTTAAGAATATGAACATGAGATTAACGATAATTGAAATTGATATATTTGTGTGTTTGTAAGAGTCAAATGCTTGTATCGAGTCATAATGGATTTTTTGCAAGAATTTTTTCAGGTTTTAATGAGGTAATTTTTCCAGAATTTTTCTAGAAAATGTACCAGACCCTTTCTGTCAGGACAACCTGACGGCGTCAGGATTAAAGGCTGACGACGTCAGGCTATGCAGAAACAGTTTATCATTTTTTCGTTTTCTGTGCTACTTATAAATTTTTGGAAATTCCCAAGTCTTAATTTTCTAGAAAAACTACAAACATCCATTCCACAAGCATTATATCTTACTTACTTTCTAGTGTAGTTGTGTCATATATAGTTTTACCGCCGATTTTACACGAAGGTTTCGTTTGTTTTCTTATGAGTGTGCAGGTTATATTTGGCAAGAAGAAGAAACACAAAATTGGATGGAGCTTATCACTTATGCATTCTTCTTGAAAAAGAATTTAACCACAACTTCACACGGATCCTACTGAGCTAATCAGGGGAGTACTAGTTTCCTTTCCTTACTTACCTTCCTTTATCATAACTTTGATACTTTTGGGGAACATTAGGGACAATGTTCAGTTTAAGTGTAGGGAGGGAGAATATAATGGGAACTTAGAAACTATTCACTCACTTGAGCATTTATCTTGTCCTTGGTAATTTGTGTAATAAACTATGAGAAATATTCGTTAGGGAAAATTTAGCACCAAATTTAAAAAAAAATTATGACATTTACGAGCTAAACTTTAGTCTTAATAAAGCGTCTCATGGATAGGAATTATATGACTAGCACAAAAACCGTTTACCACTCAAATTCCACCCTAAAATGCGAGGTTCGCCCCTAGATCTTTAGGAATAAAAGCATTAACCTTTAATGCTTAGAGAGTGTACCGGTAGTATAATAGATTCTAGAACTTTTTTTTTGATGCATTCCTAGATCGCTAGTGAGACTACACTTGTGTAGTTAGCAATAACTAAATGAAAAGAGGCATTAGGATAACCCTTGTTTGAAACATGTACTATAATTACTTCTTCCACATCGGTTGAGTAATTACCCCACACCCTTGCGACGTACTCATCTTTAGTACACGATACCCCTAGTTAACCCCTCAGAGCCTATCCTTTTCGTGGTTCTCATGATGTTTCGGTTTTTCGGAATATTAATGAAGAGCATTGTTTACAATCCACCCCCAAATGTACACCCAAATCGCCTTAGCCTACCTTGTATGCACTCATCTTTAGTGCATTACTGTTATCATTACTAAACCCTTAGTTCAAATATCTAGTTACTTGCATGGTTGCTAAGTCGAGTCATATCTTTTGTACACAATTTTGGGATATTTGGGACTCATGGGTAAAAGTAATATTTTATGGTGTAAGGGGAAAGAACGATAAATTCAAATTCCCTTTGTCTACGTAATTAAATACTCCAAGTGTTTTAATCTTTTTAAATCGGGTCAATTAGTATTAGAGAAATAAAAACTCAAGTGTAGGGATGCTCCTATAAGTCATTTATATTTTGATGTTATCATTGAGGATGGTAGAGTAAAAAGGTATAAAAAATGATAAAAAAAATAAAGAAAAACATACGGGCTACCATCCTACATCTATCTTTATGTTTATGTCTTTAAATGTATGTTTGTTTTTTTTCAAGTTATCTATAGTTAGTGATTCGAGTCTTGGCTTAGCAACGTCACGCTTTTCATGCTTGTATCATAAGATTTTTGACTTGCCAACACTAAATATCCCCTATCCAACAAAACCTTTTGTTTCCCTACCGTAAGCCTAACGTTACAACCCTTGTAAAGACCTCTTAGATAGTTGTTCCTAGGTGCTTACGCCAAAGCGGTGGAGGTTTGATCTAGTCTCAAGCTTATGGTAATCTATGTACTATGCCAGTTAATGAGTGTTTATCTTCCATTTCCATTTATTATATTCCATATAAACCGGAGAGATGAGAGAATCCAAACACCCCTTGTGAGGTGCTAGTGTATAATTTCCATGCTTGTTATGACTATTTCAGTGCTTTTACTTGTTGTGAATTATTTTAAATCAATGCTTCATGCCCCCTAACTTGTAAATTGATTGGCCAAAAGAACATTTGCTTGAGGACAAACAAATACCAAGTGTAGGGATATTTGATAAGGATTTATAACATTCGCTTTTAAGGGATCATTTAAGCCCTCAATAGAACTATTTTATATCTGTTACTGCTTAATTTTGTTCCTTTTCAGTTTTTAGGTATTTTGGAAGCAAAATGCTGGAATGAAGCATATTTGGACGAAAAGGAGCAAATACATGAAAAAAAATGGCAAAGTCAAGATCGAAGCCACTCAAAGCTGATCAACAGTACCTGACGGTGTCCTATACAAAGGGCGACGTCGTCCCTCTATGAAGACTGGATCAAAACATTCATGCGCCAGCTTAGTGAAAATTCTGATCTTATAACCTAACGGCGTCACTCCTTAATATTGGAGGGCGTTACTCATAGTTTTTGTCTCAGACGACACAGATCTAGAATCAAGACGACGTCCCAACTGAAGACCGACGGCGTAACAACTCTAAGGTGGCGCCGTCTCATCGATGACTTGGCCCAGACGAAACCCTAATGACGGCGAGCTGATGGCGTCCTATGCAAAAGGTGACGCCGTCGCATTTGTAAATCTATATATTGAATTCGATTTTTCTGTATTTAAGGAGGTAGACTTTTGGAGAAAAAACCCTAAATCGTTTGTAGTCCGAATTGGACAGTATCTTAGGGTCCCATACCCTATTTTATACATCGAGATAAGTATTTTAATCCAAAGTAACATTATGTCTATCCTGTATTCGATTGATTGTGTGTATGCTTGCTTTTTTACCATGTCTAGCTAAATTTGTTGTGTGTTTGCTTAGATCTATGAAACCTAGTTATTGATTATTGTTTAGTTGTTTCTTATCTTAATTGTAAATTGGCTTAGGAGTGCAACTAGACATCATTCATTGTATTTAATGCTTGAGTATGCTTTATGATGATGTGGTCTATGGATGAAATAGCTAAAGCTTTCCGACTTCGTAGGTCACATACGAGAGATAACCTCAAAGAACTATGAGGCACGCATACCTTACGACTTTAGGAATACAACGCGTTGAGACAAGGTGAGTGATGTGCTTACCGTGTGCAAGTTTTAAAAATTTATAAACACGATTTATCCGATTATTACTATAAACACATACGAGCAAGTATACTCGTCTGCGATAGCAAAGGTGGGTAAGTCGAGATCGTCCCAAGGGATTTTGATTTTGAAATTGTTTTAAAAGATTGGTAACAAGAAAGCTTTATCAAGGCTCTCTCCAAAAATGATGGTTTTAGTGAAATTCAATATAAAGAAACATATACTTGTGTGTAGTCTATAGGCAATCATAGTAAGTGTTCATGAAGGCTTGGTGTAAACTCTTGATGTGATGCACAAATAAAAAGAAAATTATTTCCAACCCATGGTTTGTGTTTGTAAAATCATTTTAAGAACAATAACATATAGGTATCCTTTCGGTCCTTATCCTAATGAAATTCCATTTGTTTGTAAAATGTTCTCATTAAATTCGTTCCTACGAATCTTTCGACCTTTCGTGATGAAAAATATTTCTAGTCTTGTTTCAATAAGTAAACATGGTGGTCGTCAATCACCATATCCCCATACTAGTTTGTCACTTAACTTTTTGGAATAAAACACAAGAGAAATCCTTTCGGTCCTTTTTCTTAAAACATGTTTTACCGACAAATCAAACAAGACTAGTAGTTTTTCCAACAAACTCATTTAAACAAGATCATATATACATGCATCACATATGAGAACACTAGTATGATTTCCTACATCCTTACACACAATTATACTCAAGAACTACTCCATGATAATTATAATAAAACACAAGTAATAACAAAGTAATTCCAATAACTCAAAAGAATAGAAATCCATAACAAGTTTCATAGAATACCTAAACTTCTGGGATTACAAGAACTAGAATTTGTGGCTTATAGTAACCACACGCCTCCAATCACCTAGCTTAACCGTATAATTCCGAATGATCAAAACTATCGATGAGAATGAATCTCTCCAACCTCCTGGAAATTTTACAGTGATAACTAAACTTTTGGGATGAATAAAATGGTTGGTAATAGTTTTGGTGTAAACTATTACACTTTGGTTTGTGTCACACCTAGATTACTAAGTCTAGGTTCAATATATAGCCAAAGAAACATAACTAACTGGCCAAAAACGTTCTCTACAAGTAAATAACAGGAAATGATCGGCCTCCAATGATTATGGAGAGTTAAGGCAACATTAAATGAGGAATTGTGTAACTCAAGTTCATGCAACCGGATCGGTTGCTTCTTCTTCACTTCGCCCAACCAGATCGGTTGCGGGCGCCAACCGAACGGTTGGGCGCCTCTTGTACCGCTAGATTTGACTTTTGTTGACTTTTCTTGATTTGCGCCTTTTTCTTTGTTTTCGTTGATGATTTCCAAGACAAAACTTGATCTTAACCTGTTGTAGATACTTAGAAATCTTTGCGCTTCCTAGTCATTGGGTCCAAGAGCTTCCTTACTCCACTTCCTTCCTCGGGAATTCTCCTAACGTGCATGAAAACTTCATTTCTTTATCTTTTGTGATACCTGGCTACATACACATACACAATACGCAACTTTTGCACTTTTGTAACAGTTATGAGTAAATATAGCCTATTATCATACACAAAACCAACAATAATGCTACTAAAAACGTGTTCATTTTGAGCGTTATCAAATTCCCCACACTTAAGTTCTACTCGCCCTCGAGTAGGTCTAACATTTGCAAAAATCGATTTCAATGGTCTTGATACCGTGGTTCCGAAAATTTAACAATCATCTCAAAAGAAATAATCATTAATTTTCTTTTAATACGTGAGAACTTTAAAATGAACCAAGTACTTTAGATAACACAACTAGAACACCTCACGAATGATTTTAAGAATTCACTCACACTCATATATTGGTGGATATATGTAAATCACTCAATGCCTAGTCATGATTAATGCTTTTTACCATAAGCTTGTACAAGTATCAAAACAAAGAAAATAAATTCATCAAAGAGGGCTTTTATTCGGGTTATATTGTTAAGGCTTCGGGTTTATAAAAGGTATGAATAAGGCATGGGATAGTTTATGAAATTGGTGTTAAAAGAAAAATAAAGTCAAGTCTAAACCTCCATGTTGCTAGCCATCATAAAAACCACAATCCCAAAAATGATTATATCTTCCTCCTTTTCTCATATTGATCTCGAAACAAACATATATAACTCAATTTAGCTCATTGGCTAATCAATATTCTTCATATAGCTCATTGGCTATAACCATTTTTTTTTTCAAATAAGTTCCCCCACACTTAGTGTAAGCATACACCACAAAAAAATACAAATGAGAAAGACGTCTCCTTCTTCTTTTTTAGAGAATGGTACACACTATAAACAAAGTGTAGCTTCTTCATAATCATCAAAAACAATCCAACACTCCAAAAAACTAGCAAAAACCAATAGACATGACATGGGTTGGCTAAGGTTTAAGGTGTAAAATCTTTTTGTATTTTTCTGGATTTAAACAAGAATGAAAAGGTTGGCTCGAAGGGTGTAACTAAGGGTATCTAGTGCTAAAAATGAGCACTCACAAATGGGTCCATATAAGGTGGTTAACTAACCGATGTGGTTAGCAAAACACATTAGATGTAAAATGGAAGGCCATTTGGGTTAAATCCTACGATGCCTCTTATCACTTGAACATATTTTTATCACTCAAGAGTGATTTTAACCGTAATGAATAACAAGTACAAGTTCTAGAATCGACACAATCACCGACACACTCATAACAAATATAAAACAAAAGATGTGTTTTATACAAAAAGAAACCTCACAATTAAGTGGAAAAAGGCTATAATACGTGCTAGAAAATGCTATCGAATTCATAATGAATTACTTCCGTAATTTGGTCCAAATAAAAAAATTTCAAAAACCCATTTTACCATTGAAATACTTAAGTTGTTTTTAATATATATCAATAACGTGTGAAAATAACTAGATAATCAAGAGCGATTTCCTGCTAATTACTCAAATCCAAAAACTAAAAATAAGACTAAAAAAAACTAAAAATAAGACTAAAAAAAACTAAAAATTTAAAAATCATATCATTTTTCATATTTTCTTCCCTCCCCATACTTAAGTTTTGCATTGTCCTCAATGTAATAAAAATGAACTTCAAAGTAAAGAAAATGGGAAAAGAAATAGTCAAAAGATACCACGGGATAGAATATGCGATATGCATATTGGGTCGTAAGCAAGCATGTGAGTTATCCAACTCCAAATATTTGACCAACAATAAGCTTCCGTAACATCCATCCTGCAAACAAAACTGCAAAATACGCAATACACAAAACAAAACAAGCAAACAATCCAAATGCTACTAAAAATATGAAAAATAAACAAAGTATTAAAAATCATCCTAAAGAAATAGTTAAGAGATAGAGATAATATTGTTCAACACATGATAACCATTGTTTTTGAAACCATAAATCAAGAATGATCCACGATCATTCCCACGATCTTAAAGGTATTACATGAAGTTCCTCTAGTAATCCTTCTAGCTTTCCACTTTCTACATCTCTCAAGTGAGCGAATCCTTCAGCTTCCGTACTCTCGGGCTTAACTAGTTTGCTAAACAAAACCATTCCCATTGGGTTGAATAAACCAAGGCTTTTTGAAATTTTAGTAATGAAGTTGTAGGATCAATATATTTATTGTGTTGATGATTCTGGTGGTCTTGGATGATCAAAATACATGTTTGACATATTTAGAGAGAGAAAGATAGAGAGGGTGTTCTTGCTAGAGACTTGGTTTACACAAAGGAAAGGTTAGATTGAATGAGAAACACCACCCCTTCCATGGATGGAAGGGGTATTTATAATTCTGAATAATCGACCTCTTATCGGCCTGTGGATCAGGTATACAGTGGGTAAAGACCCGTCCTTCCTCCACGGTGTTACACTAAACTATTCTACGCTACTAATTAACTAATAAACTATTAAATAACGTAAACAATGACAAATCTACGAGCTAACATATGCTAGACCATTATTGGGGTGACCGACACTTTAACATGGAATTTCCAATTCCTAACAATCTCCCCCTAAGGGAGGTCACTCCATGAAATACATTTTGCTTCCTAGCATTCTATCTTTGTCATTAGTTCTGAGCTCGTAGACTTCAATTCTTCAAGTTCCGCAATCTTTGTGCTTTAAGTGGAGGTCTTTGAACTGATCCACATCTTTGATGATCTTCGAGCTTTCTTTGAGATCATCAGCCACAACAAATCTCTGGATCACCCTTTGTTGTGTTGCCATCATGTGAAGTTGTGACTTTCGGACCGACATGCTCACACTTTTGGATCATGACATCTTTTCATCAAAGTAGCGGAAGCTTTTACTGGTTCATGATATTTGCAGCAGCGTAGCAGAAGCATAGTATGAAAATATCAGAGCCAGGTTCTGTAGATATGCACCAGTCATGATTTCTTTAATTAAGTGTGGATGCTGTGAGCATGCGGCTATGTAATGACTCCTCAATTACGATCAGTGCAACCGTCCAAATGTACCTGCAAACAACAGTTAGCAATAAAACACACGAAAGTGTCTTTGATCACTTCGTTGAATTGAGGTACACGGCCCACGGTTCCCCGTTGATCAGTACAAGTACTGCCTGTGATCAGGTATAATTCCGAAGAATCTCCTTGACAGGGTTTCGCAGTTGTTCTCAAACTGGAACGTCTCAAAGAAGACAACACGGAGTGAGTGAACCAGCGAATTGAGATTCACTGATTGATGAAAAATGATTTGAAAAACAATCGCGTAGGTTTTATGAGAAAGATCAATTTTCAATCAAAAATACTTTTTGTATTTGAAAGAGAATACACATTCGACGTGCTAGAGAAAAGAAGAGATTCGCACATCGAACGGTTTTTCCAAAAGTATTTTTTCAATCAGAGATACTTTTTGTATATGAAAACATAAGTACACATTCGACGTGCTAGAGAAAAGAAGGTTTGCACATCGAATGGTTTTTCCAAAAGTATTCGTCAATTCATTTCCTGGACCAAGGTTGATTCAAGAATGAATCTCCCCATTGTTTCTATCCAATTGTCACAAGCTTGATCTTTAGAAAAGATCGCACATGTCACCCACCAAGAGCTTGTTTGATGTTGGCTCTAGAAGGATTTCCATCTTCATAGTGAATATTTTTACATATCACTCGGATGTTCTGGCAATACCACAAGGATAATGCGTAGGATTCTTAATATATTCTTACTTTCCACATTGTATGAAACAGCAATTCTTCATTAATTTAGTGTCCTAATGAGATAATGTGGATGATATCTTGGCTCTAGACTCAATAGTGCATTTTTGGTTCCTATGCCGGAGACTAGAGAGAGGGTCTCCTTCTTCAATATCAACAATCTCTAAGAGAAAGTTGATAGATAATGTCGGTTCCTCGTGAGAATGAAACAAGCCCTTTTAAGAGGAACTTGAGTAGCTTGGGAATTTTAGTGCAGTGCGTCACTGGGTCCATGATGTCTTGTCTTCAATACCAGTGTTACCTTAGTAAACACTAGTAGCATATGTATTGAACCCGGTTTCTGCCCTAAGGTTGAATTATTGGAGGGCTATTTCTTTTCACCCTTTTTTCACATTCAATTCTTTTTCATTCTTCAACCCCTTTAGTGCTTACCGAGACTTCATTACTAGAACCTTGTTGGGTTTATTCCAGTTCTAGCTCAGTCTCAGTCTGCACTCTTCCCATATCTCATTTTTCTCCTTTTTTTTCATCATACCTAAGGACTCTACACTATCTAGTGGATTGTCCCTGGGTAGATCCCTCCGGCTCTGGAGGATCGTGGGAACGAATACCTAACCTCACCATCCTTATAACTCCATGCATAAAGTAAAATGGTCGGTCTTTTGGTACAGTTCATTCTTCCTTGAAACCAATTGAAAAGTCATTTGGAAAAACAATCAAGGTACTTGTGATACGAGATCAAAGCATTTTATACCTTAATAGTTTTGATCATTTAGAAAACCTCCCCCTCAACATGTGCATATGATTTAGAAATTGTTTAGCACATGGAGGCAAGAGGACTTTGAAATATGTTCTTTGGTCACTATTTTCATAGAAAAAGCCATTTGATTTTCTTGGTAAATTCTCCTCCTCAATATGTGCGTAGGATATTTGAAATCATTTTATCACATAGAGGCAAGAGTTCTTTTGAAGCACTTTCACGATCACATAGCCATTAAGAAACCATTTGCTCCCCCTCAATTTGTGCTTCGAGATTCGAAAGTGTTTAGCACATATGAGAGAGCAGCCTGCACATTTTCATCAAATCGATCATCATTTATCAAATGTCATTATTAAATCACAAATTCTCCCCCGATCAAAACTATCAAACCCTTTGAGATTTTGGATCCCAAGTGATTTAATACGGTTTAGAAAACATTGGAGAATATGTGGCCAGGTTTAAATACTCATCATGTTTTTGGATAAATCCTCCTCCTCAACATTTGCATCGTGTATTTGAAATCGTTTGGCACATGGAGGCAGGGGTGCCTATAAAGGACTAAAACCGACTCCATTAAAACAGATTTGAGATTTAAATCACGATCTCTCCCCCGATCAGAAATATCAAACCATTTGAGATTTGTGATCCCATCTGATTTAAATCATTCAGAAAAGTTTGGGGAAAGACATAGCAAGATTCAATTTTTGAAAAATGACAGATAAGGACCAATTTAAGACATTAAAGATTGTTAGTGTCAAGTATGATTGTTTTAAGAGATCTTTAAGTAAAATAAAACAATTTCACAATCAAACAAGAACAGAAAAAATTTCATTTTGAAAAATATTGATTCTAAATAAAAATCATACCATGAAGAAATATGAAGAAACCGGACCTTTTATGAAGAAATATCAATTGAAAATATTCTATTTTAAATCACTCTCCCCCTCAATCGATGACCGTAGTCGATGATTGAGTGACTTAAGTTTTGATAAAGTAAAGTCCGATGATTTTCAAAATTAAGTCCAATGTATTTTCAAAACAATATTTTTCCATTTTCAAAACAATATTTTTCAAAAATTGTTTAAAAAATGGTATCTTGCACAAAGATACGTTAGGTGGTTGAGAAGCTTATGTTGTTGCTGTAGGGCTTGGAAGAAAAACCGTCTGCAGATGCAGTGAGACGTCTTACGTTGCATTTTAATGCCAACTAAGGTCAAATTAAGCTCCGTTTCTTCATTTTTCGACCCAAGAAATCGTTACCCTTTCCCTTCGGCATCGAATCATCATAAATTTGATCCGGATCGGGAACAATCTTATATACCAATATACCTGCATGCGTTAGTGAACACACATACAAATATATGGTGGTAGACAACACCCAAACAGCAATCGACTATAATAATCTAATACAAGTCAATTCAACATATCAATCAGATCATATAAGGCATGGGATATATGTGTTCATCAAACTATAATCATCTAATCCTAACAATCATATCCTAGGCACCTAGTCCTTCAACGTAGGTTAACATCATTTTTCTGTTAAGCATTTAGGATAATTATATAAGTCCGATAGATGATATAAATTTGAAAACATTCTCCCCCTCAATCAATGACTCATTTTCTCAAAAGTTTAAAACCGCTGAAGTCATTGATTGAGTTTTCAAATTTTTTCGAAAACTCTAAAACTGATTGTTCATAAGCAACTCATTTACCACCATTTTGAAAACAACAAATATTTTTCTTAAGAATTTTAGACGGAAAAACATTTGTGTAAGAACAGCAGTCCTTCGACATACTTTCCTCATTTTGATTTAGGATAAGTGCACGATATTTTATGAAAAATCGTTTAGCGCAACACTTTCCTTCCTTTAAGAGCGGGTTGCTATCAGAAATAATAGCAAACCATAGTTTTAACCGCGGGTTCTGATCTGAAATAGCTTGCAAGCCATATTTTGAGACATGTTTAGAAAGAAATATTTACACCTCCTGTTAGCCTTAATAGTTTTTATTAGAAGTGATGGTCATTCACGTTTAGGAACTTTGTAACGTGTGTTAGATATCGTGCTAGAATAGTCAAAGGGCTCATGGATTGGGCTAAGCTAAATGGTTAGACGTTTAGTTAAGTTAGCCTTGTATAAGTTCATGTAACCCAATCCATGTCCAAGCCCATCTCACGGCCCATGGCCAAGCCTTAGGACATCATCTCTCTTACTATAAATACCCCTCAAGTATGTCATTTGAGGGGTGTGCTTGAAAGTGTGTGTGTGTGTGTTTTCCTTTGAAGTAATACAACATATTGTGTTTATCTTATACTCTCACATACACGGATTTCATATCATTCAAGTCACCATCTTCCTTTCTTTCTCTTTTCTTTCTTTTACGCATATGTTTGTGTTTGGGTTTCACGTTTTATACGCGTAACTTGGGTTACGTGTGTTGGGTTTGCTTGGTAAAGTGATAAGGTTGATATATCTTAGGTCCTACAATTGGTATCAATCGCCTAACAATGGTTTAGGAGTGTTTGTGTTTGTTTTGAAGGTTGGTACTATACGCGTAGCTTTGTTATAAACGTTGTCACGCATAAAGCTTTAATTTTTGCACTCAAAAATTCAAAATTCTTGTGGTTTAAGGTTTATTTGGTGCTAAAGTTTCAGTTTTTTGCAAAAATTTCGAAGCTTTACGCGTTGTGGTTAAGTTTTAAACTCGTGTTTTTGAAGGTGGTCATTTCTACTCGTAACTTTTATAAGCACTTTGGGTGAAAAAGGTCAAAATATTTGTGTTATTGGAGTGTTTTTAAGGCTATCTGTGCAAGAGACATCGTTTGAATCATTGGAAATTTCTTACGAGTAGAAGTCAAAAAGTCAAAACCCTAGTTTTCTACTCGTAACTTTTTGGTGAAGTTTCTTCGAGCTATAACGGTGACTCAGTGCTTCCCTCACTTGGATAAGTTTGTGGAACACTTCGACTTTTGGATATCTCTTACACTGTGATAGTGTAAAGGATTTTTGGGCAAAACCCTAATCTTACGCATAAGTTTCGACTTACGCGTAGAATACTTTACGCATAAGCATTTTTCTTACGCCTAAGTTTTCCTTACGCATAAGCTAAATCTTACGCATAACTTTTTTCTACTCGTAACTTTAAACTTACGCATAAGATCCTACGCCTAAGGAATCCTACGCCTAAGGAATCCTACGCATAAGCTTCCTACACATAAGATCCTACTCGTAACCATTTCCTACTCGTAACTTCAGTTCTCTTCGCCTAAGCTTTTTCTACCCATAAGGTTTAAAAAAAATTCAAATTTTTTGGCGGGAAAACTTGAGTAAAATTTAAATTTTTGAGGAGACTAAGCGTTCAATTTTTACGCGAGATTCAAATTTTGGTTTAACTGTGAAAATTTTGGTCAAAATTCAAATTTTGGGCCTAAATTCAAATTTTCGGGTCAAATTGGCGTCAAAATTGTCATAACTCAAATTTTTCATACGACCTTAGAATTGATTTTTATAATGAATTTCAAATTTTGGGCCAAAATTTTTTGAACCAAGGTTACGAGTATGACTTTCAGAATCACCTCAACCGGGCTTAATCTTCATCAACCACAACTCCTTTATCGTTGAATCGATCCTACATCAACTTTATCAGATCATACCTTCATCAATGGCAACTCAACAAGATATTCATGCAGCCGGTGCTGAAAACCGACCTCCTATGTTGGCAAAAGGTGGTTATCTTCAATGGACAAGTCGAATGCTCCGCTACATCAAGACCAAACCTAATGGGAAACTCATGATTAAATCCATTCAGGATGGACCCTTCAAGCCTCGACAAGTCCATGTCCACGGAAATCCGATGCAACACCTCCCACCCACCATCTTCTCGTCTTCAATATGAATCTGAATACCGTGAGGATCGAGAAACAAGTCGAAGCGAGATGACATGGCAATTCATATTATCCAAGCTGGGCTTACCAATAGACATCTTTGCTGCGGTAGAGCGGTTGTGAAGCACTTTCGATATGTGGGAGCGTGTTAGGCGACTTTGTCATGGAGCGAAATTGGTCAACAAGACATGGAGAACAAGTTGCTAACTGAATGGGAAAAGTTCACATCTACTCCAGGAGAATCCATTGAATCCTACTATGGAAGGTTTTGCACATTGATGAATGAGCTAATCAGAAACAAGCGACACCCGAACTATCGTTCAAAACATCAAGTTCCTGAACAATCTTCGAGAAGAATGGGGACGATATGTCACTATTGTCAACCAAACAAAAGACTTACATCAGGTTAACTTTGATCAACTCAACGATTTTCTGAAACAAAACCAAGCTGAAGTGAATGAAGTCAGGAAAGAAAGATTGGCAAAGAATCATGATCCATTGGCACTCATTGCTAAGACTCTATCTACAGTGAATACACAACAACAAGCTTCATCATCTTCCAACAACAACAACTTGCAGCAATACATTCCACAACCACAACAACAATTCTATCCAGATCAACAATACCAGGAACAAGGAATCACTGATCCTGAAACTGACCTAGAAGCGACCTTGCAACAGATATACTCTTTATTGGGTAACGCGCTAAAAAGTCGCTATTCCACACCAACTAACAACAACCAAAGGATTTCATCAAACACTGCATAGCAGGCAAATTGCTCAGCCGGGAGTGAATATGGGTCATCAAGGACAAATGGTTGGAGTTATTGGGAATCAGCGAGGATATGCTCTTGGATTTCGTATGGGTAATCGGCGGTTCCGTATCAGGGTATCAGTTGGGTCGAATGTTGGAAATCGATTAGGCGAATGTTGGGATTAAGCGATGGGTAATCGAGTGGGTATGTTGCAGCTCCGTCGTTGGGAATCATGGAAATGTGAATCAGGGTATCAGGTTAAGTGTTATAACTGTCAGGATGGGTCACATGGCAAGGAATTGTCCCACTAAGCCGCACAAGAAGAATGGTGATTTTCTTAGGAAAGCTGCTTTGTTAGCAGATAAGCAAGAAGCGGGGTTACAGTTGAGTGCTGAGGAAATTGACTTTTTCGCTATTGTGGATGAATTGGAAGACCTCGAGGAACTCAATGCGAATTGCATCTTCATGGCAAATCTTTAGGAAGCTAAGTATGATCTGAGTCGGACTCACCTCCTGTCTATGGCGATATCGAGGTACCAATCATTGAACCATGCTATAACAATGTCATATTTGATGTGTTTACTCATGACAAGCAGCATTGTGGCGCCAACACCTACTTATGATACATACATGGACAATCCGAGTTGTAGCAATACTAACTCTGAAACTCCGATGTGGATCCTAGTGGAGGCTGTGTGGCACAAAATATTGAGACTGATGAGGAAACACGTGCTTATTTTGAATCATTAATCAATCAGTGTGGCATTGAAATTGAAAAAGTGAGTAAGGTCAATCGCGAAGTTAAGGCCGCGAATGTTAAATTGACCACTGAGCTTGAGAGTTACAAAGAGCACGCCAAAGCTTTTGAATTTCATACTAACAAAATGTATGAATTAGAAATTGGTTATCGAGATTCTGTTTTAAGAGAAAACAATTGCAACTCAAGTATGACACACTTGATGTGAATTTGAACTTGAAAATAAAATCTTTAAACAAGGAAATTTCTGATCTAAATGACCAACTTTCTAAACAAATAGCACCTGTTTTTGATCTTGAAAAGAGAAGAAGCAGTTGATTCTGATTTTTCAAAGCGAGAAGATTCTCTTCTTGATGAAATTCTCGATAAAAAGGAAAAAATCAAGAAATTGGATAATTTGCTTCTTACAACGGGTCATTCCGCTAAGACAATAAAGATGCTTTCTAATCAAGTAAATCCGATTTTTCATACTACAAATAAAATGGCTCTTGGTAACTCACCTCATGGTTTCCTCAAGAAGCTCGAAATCTCGAGAATGTGTTGCACAATGGAAAACCTTTGCATGAACCCATATTTGTGCATGATTCTCTTGAAGCGTTGGAACTATCGAGGAGAGTAGATAAAAATGAAACAAAACATCCAGAAATCAAACCAATTGATTATAACACATGGAACAAAATTAATGGTATTTCGTTTGTTTCTCAATCAACGTTTTCCACCAAACCAAGTGTTTCAAACAAAGTGTCAACACCTGTTTCAAAATCAGTTTCAAAACGAGTTGTTGTCTCCAAATCTCTTTCGAACATTGAACAAATGTCTTCAAACAATCCTTTTAACACAAGTGATGCGAGAAGTATTTTGGAAAATGTGAAAATGAGAATTGCAGATCTTCAAGAGACCGTTAAAACTAAAACCAATATTACAACAAACATCTGGTTTAATAGTTTTGATATTGAACAGAAAAAGTTTTTGAAACTCAAATTGCCCCTCAGTTGACTAACATCAACTCAAGGGTAATTCATTTTGAACAAGCACTTTTGAAAGAAACAAGTGACTTTGTCAAGGACCATAAATCCCTGGTAAAGCAAGCTAATGAAAGTGTTGAACACATCAAAGTTTTGGAAAATCTAAATGACTCTCTCTTCGAAGATGTTCCGACTACTGATATTATGTCCATCATTTTGCAAACATATTCTGTTGAAGATCATGAAAGACTCGATATGAGACCTCCAATTGTTTCAAAATATGAAAAAGCCCTTGAAAAACTTGAAAAATATAATGTCTCATATTTTAAACAACTTGATCGAAAAACAGAGGAATGCAAGTATGACAAACTGTCGTATGAGCGTGCCTTCAATGACATGAAAGCGAAAAATGATCTTTTGAGGGCTCAGATGGAAAGTCAAAAAGGAAAGGCGTGGATCTTGTGATTTAAAACCATTGACTGCGGAGAAAGCAAATGTTCCCAAACCGGTTTCCAAACCAAAAATGTCTGTTTCTATGCCTCCTCCAAAAGTCAATGAGAAAAATGTTTCATCAAAACCAGTCACTCCACCTGCCCTACCTAAACAAAATGTTGATAAAGGAAAAGCGGTTATCGAGAAACCAAAAGTTTTAGCACCTGGCCTTTTTAAGATGAGTACCACTAATGCGTCTGCCTCCACATCTAAAACATATGGAACAAACGACATAAGTTTAGAAAAGCACTCTAAAGAGACTAGGAAAGCTGAAACCACCTCCCTTCATAAAAATGTGAATCCTAATGCGCGTGCCTCACCTTCTACTGAGGACTAGAAAGCACCTCTAGGAGCAGCAGACTAAAGCCTAAGAGCAATACAAGGAACAATAGAGTCTCGCATGCCTCTAGGAGTAGTAGCTTGAATAAAGAGAAGAAAGTAGATGAACACCCTAGGAATTTGACTTTTGAATAAGAAAGACATTTCATCTGAATGTCTTGAACCTATGAAACTTGCTAAGTCTAATGAATGTGTTGAATCTCTTTGTTTAACTTGCAAGAAATCTTTAAATGTTCAAGATGATTGTGTTTCTAAGAATGTGAATGATAAGCCTGTTAAGAAGAACGTCCCAAAAAGTAATTACGCTAAAAGAGTAGGAAGACTAGTTGTAAAACTTAGGCTTTACACTCTTGACAGAACTATAGTGTATACTATAGGGATGATATTTGGAAACCCACAGGTAGAACTTTCACACTCCAGAATGGAACAATGAGTGATAAACTCGACTTCCCTGTAGAAAACCTCTCTGAGTGTGATCAGGATTTTACCTCTAACCCAAAGGAACCAAAATCAAAACGGTTTCCACAATATTCTTTTCATTCTTGGCATGTTATCGAAATATGTCTTTGGATCGTCGACTCGGGTTGCTCCAAGCACATGACCGGAATCTGAAGGCTGTGATCAATTTCGTCGGAAATTCATGGGAACCGTGCGTTTGGAAATGATCATGTAGCAGCTATCATGGGCTATGGAGATCTACCTTTTGGAAATTATTTGATCACTCGGGTTTACTATGTTGAAGGGTTGGGGCACAATTTGTTTTCATCGGGCGGATTACGTGATGCGATTTAGAGGTTGCTTTTAGGAGAAATGCTTGCGTTAGAAACTTGGATGGCACGATCTCTTAAGCGGGAATCGTGATACAAACTTGTATGCTATCGACATCAATCAAATGGCCTCTTCATCACCAATATGTCTTATGACACGTGCATCTGGAACACGGTCCTGGTTGTGGCACAGACGGTTATCCCATCTCAATTTCGACACCATCAACAAAATTGCCAAAGACAACATCGTCAACGGACTTCCAAAGTTCAAATACACCAAGGATCACTTATGTCCATCATGCGAACAAGGAAAAAGCAAAAGAGCATCATATAAACCCAAATCCGTACCTAGTTCGGAAGCAAAGTTGCATATGTTGCACATGGACTTATGTAGCCCAATGAGAGTTGAAAGCATTAATGGGAAAAAGTATATTCTTATCATCGTCGATGATTATTCAAGATATACATGGGTTAAGTTTCTGAGATCAAAAGACGAATCACCAAGCATCATCATCACCTTTACGAACGAATTCAAGTACTTCTTCAAACTCCGGTAAGGGTTGTAAACGGACAACGGCTGAATTCACTAATCAGAGTTAAGAACTTATTTTGAAGATGTTGGAATCACACATCAGACATCAGTTGTTAGAACTCCACAGCAGAATGGGGTAGTTGAAAGAAGAAATCGAACTCTTGTGGAAGCTGCTCGCACAATGCTAATCTATTCTTGTGTACCGTTATTTCTATGAGTTGATCTTTGTTGCCACTGCTTGTTTCACTCAGACCGATCCCTTATCCATCCAAGATTCAATAAAACCCCATATGAGCTTGTGAACAACATAAAACCGGATATCTCTTACTTTCACGTATTTGGCGCTTTGTGCTATCCTACGAACGGCAGAGAAGATCTAGGTAAACTGAAAGCAAAAGGTGATATTGGAATCTTCATTGGATATTCAGATAACTCGAGGGCATTCAGGTGTATAACAGGGAGAACTAGGAGGATCATGGAGACGATGAATGTGAAGTTTGACGAACTTTCACATATGGCTTCCGAGAGACTCGCTCTAGAACCCGCACTAAACCGACAGACTTCTGGACACATCCGTTCAGGACTCGTACCTCAAAGAGCTCAATCAACTTCGTTTGACAATCCTAAAGAACAAGAATGGAAGAATTTCTTGAGTTAATGTTCGATGAATACTATGGTGGAACTTCGACAAATGCATCAAACCATCATTCCGCTGCACCAGCTCAACATCATCCTCCACCACCAACAGAAGATGCATCTACAACGGTTGAAACCAATGCACCAACTCCATCAACATCATCTACATCTACTACAGTTATTGCACCCGTTCTACCAGCAGTTGATGAGCAAAACCAAAACCAGAACGATGCAATGTTAGATGAAGACTTATTTGAAAACCCGTTTGCTACGAATCGGTGAATCATCTTCTAGCTTACGAGAACCATATAACTCGCATACGTTTAACAAACGGTATCCTTCTACTCTGAAGTGGACTAAAGACCATCCGATTGAACAAGTTATTGGTGAACCTTCAAGGCCAATTCAGACGAGACGCCAACTTGCCACCGATTGCGACTTATGCATCTACCTTTGCTCAATTAGCAATGCAGAGCCAAAGAACATTCGCGAGGCAATGGCAGAACCCGCATGGATAGAAGCGATGCAGGAGGAACTTGTCCAATACCGTCTACATGACTCTTGGGATATGGTTCCAAGACCAATTGACATTCGCGTCATTGATCTCAAATGGTTATGGAAGAACAAAAGGGATGAAGAGATGACTGTAATTTGCAACAAAGCTTGTCTTGTGGCCAAAGGATCTGACAAGAGGAAGGGATAGACTTTGAAGAGTCATTCGCGCCGGTAGCTAGACTAGAAGCGGTCAGGATATTCTTAGCCTATGTCGCTCACAAAAACATCACGGTTTATCGGATGGACATTAAGACCGCGTTCTTGAATGGAACTCTGAAAGAAGAAGTGTACGTGAGTCAGCCAGAAGGCTTCATAGACATGAATCATCCGACTCGTCTACAAACTCAAAAAGGAATCTATGGATTGAAACAAGCTCAGAGGCGTGGTATGACGAACTGTCCTCTTTCCTTATCCTAAACAATTTCACCAAAGGAGCAGTTGATCCTACCTTGTTTACACAAAAATGCAAAAACGACATTTTGATTGTTCAGATTTATGTGGGCGACATCATCTTTGGGTCCACTAATCCGAATCTTTCAAAACATTTTGAAAATCTCATGAAAAGTAAATTTGAAATGTCCATGATGGGGAACTAAAATTCTTTCTTGGTTTACAAATACATCAATCCCCTCGTGGAATTTTTATAAATCAAGCTAAATACACAGCTGAGATTTTGAAAAATCATGGTATGGATAATTGTGACTCGGTCGGAACACCAATGGTAACTTCACCCAAAATTGGAGCCGATTTGTTTGGGAAACCTATTGATCCGAAGAAATATCGGAGCATGATTGGTTCTCTCATGTATCTTACTGCTAGTCGACCTGATATTCATTTTGTTGTTTGCTTATTAGCACGGTTTGAGCAAAGCCTACGACTGCACCTCAAAGAGGTTAAAGGATCTTTCGGTACCTGAAGACATCCATTCACATGGGACTTTGGTATCCGAAGGAATCCGGATTTAATCTAATTGCCTTTTCGATCACGGACCACGCGGTGATCAAGTTACTGACAAAAGTACATCGGAGGAGCACAATTTTTGGGTGAAAAGTTAGTAAGCTGGTCATCAAAGAAACAAGATTATACTGCACTTTCAACCGCTGAAGCTGAGTATGTGTCTCTATCTGCGTGTTGTGCTCAAGTTCTATGGATGAGAACACAACTCACAGATTATGGCTTTACTTTCGATAAAATACCTATGTATTGTGACTCGAAAAGTGCCATAGCCATATCATGCAATCTGTTCATCACTCAAAGACTAAGCATATCCGTGTCGCTACCACTTCATCAAAAGTCGTCGAAAATGGTACTGTTGAATTATTCTTCGTGAAGACAGATTACCAATTCGCCGATCTATTAACTAAAGCCCTTCCAAAAGAAAGGTTTGACTATTTAGTTCGACGAATTGGAATGCGAAGCCTAACCCCTGAGGAGTTAGAACGTCTTCTCGATTCTTCTTGAAAATTTTTTTCCAACAAGCTTGTAAATATTTTTGAAAAACAAAATACAAAATTTGAAAAACCAACAAAAGAAAAATATAAAAATATAAAACTTTCAAAAATACAAAAACAATATAAAATCAAAAATCCAAAAATATTCTTCTCACGACATGTCTCTTTTATAATCGATATTCATGCGTTTCTAGAAATGTCATTCAACAATGATACGGGTATGTACAGATGCTTGAGCGAGAGTTATTTATTTGTTTTCTAAAACATGTCGTCTCTCAAAATTTCTCAAAATAATGGCTTTCGTATACATGATGCGAAACCGGACTAAAATGATGACTTTTGATTATTGTTCAAATCAAAACTCGTGCTTTTATAGAAAAATCAAGTGTACGCTGATTGCACTACATTAAAATGGTGAGAAATCATCATCATCTTGAGCACCTTTTCAAGATTGTTCAAAAGATTTTTCAAAATCTTTCAAAAAACTTTGTGCTCAAGATAACTCCCTCTAAAACCCTTTAATTGATTATGCTTTATTAAAGGGGGAGTATAAAACTAAAATATTCCATATTCATGCTTAAATCAAATCCGTTTGTCTCCCCAAAAGATTCTAAAATGTTGTTTAATCCGTTGATATCAAAAATATCACGAATATGCTACTTTTGAGGGGGAGGAGACGTGATTAAAATGTGATCAAAAAGTTTAATGATCGTTGTTTGAATCTCAAAATGAGCTTGACTCAGACGGAACCAACGAATTGACGGGAATCAAAGTTAGTAAATGTACCATCTCGAGAAACTTGTGATAGATATGCACTTTCATGGGTCTAACCTCCTTTTCAAGGAGTGTTTACAACTTCAAGTTAGTTATTAGAGCTAGTTGTCACCTAAAACCTGACAATGGAACTCTTTAACTAGGCAACGTAACCGTGTCTCGTGGGGAATTGTCTATCATAAGCCGATCAATTCAAAAAAGTGCAAACTCTACCCTATATGTGCAGATTTCTGTCAAAACTCATAAGCACATATGAAGGGGGAGTGTTTCTGAAAATATAAAACTCTCGGAGTGTCTCAAACATGTTTTCTATCATAAACACTCTGTGAGATTTTCAAGAAAAATGGTTTTATGGCAACAATAGGACAGTCATGGAGTTATAAGGTGGCTAAGGATAGGAAATTCGTCCTATGATCCGCCAGAGCCGGAGGGATCTACCCAAGGACAATACCCATAGTTAGTATTAGAAGTCCTTAGGTATGATTGAAAAAAGGAGTAATGTGAGAAAGGAGAAAGAAGGGGTTGAAGAATTAAAAGGAAATGTAATGAAAAAGGGTGAAAAGAAATAGCCCTCCATATTCAACCTTAGGGCAAAAACCGGGTTCAATTCATACGCTCTTGGTTGTCACTAAGTTGACACGGTATTGAAGACAAAGGCGTCATGGACCCGGTGGCGCCTGCACCTAACCTTCTAGCCACTCAATTCCTCTTAAAAGGATTTGTTTCATTCTCACTGGGAACCTTACATAATCTATCGACTTTCTCTTAGAGATCGTTGGTATTGAAGAAGGAGACCCTCTCCCTAGTCTCCGCTTAGGAAAACCAAAATGCACTAATTGAGTCTAGAGCCATGAGATTTATCAAAAGATCTCATAGGAACACTTGACATGACATCGCTTGTTGTTCATCAATAAGGGCACAAGTGATATATTATAGAGTCCTACGCAGATCTTAGCAATTTGCCAGAACATTTATGAGAAGTTTCACATCTGTGATCTTCAGTTATTGAATGGAAACTCTCGCAGGGTCAACATCAAGCGCCACGGCAGTAGTCACTTCGGTAACTCCCCGTGGATTACGCTTAGTGTATCTCAAAGCGGTCTACGTGGGGTGATGCTTCGGTGTACCTCAGCGACTCATCTGAATAGATGTACTTCCGGTATATCGCGTTATCTCACTTGTGGGACTCCAGTTCAAGAACGGCCTTTGTGAGAATTAGAGACGTGTTTTCACACTATGCTGTTAACACCCTCGAAATTCAAACTTATAAGTGCCGGAATCCTCTTATTACTAACATGTTTTATGTTTTCTTCTTATGGAAGCTCCGGAGCGGATGGATCATAAAGACTCGCCACATGCTCATACCAACGACACATGAAAGTTCTCATCACAATCAAAGGCTACACAAAGTTTAAAGACTCGAGAACTACATCATTGGTAACCAAAAGACAAATAGAAGTGTGAGCATGGTGGAGAAAGACGTGGAGACACATATCCAACGAAGTTGACAAGCAGAACAACCACATTATCTGATCACAAAGCATGAAGGAACAAAGAATCAAGACTATTCTATATCTACGCACAAAGTTCAAGCTCGAGAAAAGTAAAGACCAAATCAAGTGGATCATCATTTGAATGACCACCCCTTAGGGGGAGATTGTTAGCCTTAATAGTTTTATTAGAAGTGATGGTCATTCACGTTTAGGAACTTTGTAACGTGTGTTAGATATCGTGCTAGAATAGTCAAAGGGCTCATGGATTGGGCTAAGCTAAATGGTTAGACGTTTAGTTAAGTTAGCCTTGTATAAGTTCATGTAACCCAATCCATGTCCAAGCCCATCTCACGGCCCATGGCCAAGCCTTAGGGCATCATCTCTCTTACTATAAATACCCCTCAAGTATGTCATTTGAAGGGTGTGCTTGAAAGTGTGTGTGTGTGTGTTTTCCTTTGAAGTAATACAACATATTGTGTTTATCTTATACTCTCACATACACGGATTTCATATCATTCAAGTCACCATCTTCCTTTCTTTCTCTTTTCTTTCTTTTACGCATATGTTTGTGTTTGGGTTTCACGTTTTATACGCGTAACTTGGGTTACGTGTGTTGGGTTTGCTTGGTAAAGTGATAAGGTTGATATATCTTAGGTCCTACAATTGGTATCAATCGCCTAACAATGGTTTAGGAGTGTTTGTGTTTGTTTTGAAGGTTGGTACTATACGCGTAGCTTTGTTATAAACGTTGTCAAGCTTAAAGCTTTAATTTTTGCACTTTAAAATTCAAGATTCTTTGGTTTTAAGGTTTATTTGGTGCTAAAGTTTCAATTTTTTGCAAAAAGTTCGAAGCTTTACGCGTTTTGGTTAAGTTTTAAACTCGTGTTTTTGAAGGTGGTCATTTCTACTCGTAACTTTTATAAGCACTTTGGGTGAAAAAGGTCAAAATATTTGTGTTATTGGAGTGTTTTTAAGGCTATCAGATCATATAAGGCATAGGATATATGTGTTCATCAAACTATAATCATCTAATCCTAATAATCATATCCTAGGCACCTAGTCCTTCAACGTAGGTTAACATCATTTTTCTGTTAAGCATTTAGGATAATTATATAAGTCCGATAGATGATATAAATTTGAAAACATTCTCCCCCTCAATCAATGACTCATTTTCTCAAAAGTTTAAAACCGCTGAAGTCATTGATTGAGTTTTCAATTTTTTTTGAAAACTCTAAAACTGATTGATTCATAAGCAACTCATTTACCACCATTTTGAAAACAACAAATATTTTTCTTAAGAATTTTAGACGGAAAAACATTTGTGTAAGAACAGCAGTCCTTCGACATACTTTCCTCATTTTGATTTAGGATAAGTGCACGATATTTTATGAAAAATCGTTTAGCGCAACACTTTCCTTCCTTTAAGAGCGGGTTGCTATCAGAAATAATAGCAAACCATAGTTTTAAGCACGGGTTACAGTCTGAAGTAACTGCAAGCCATATTTTGAGACATGTTTAGAAAAAATAATATTTACACCTCTGTTAGCCTTAATAGTTTTTATTAGAAGTGATGGTCATTCACGTTTAGGAACTTTGTAACGTGTGTTAGATATCGTGCTAGAATAGTCAAAGGGCTCATGGATTGGGCTAAGCTAAATGGTTAGACGTTTAGTTAAGTTAGCCTTGTATAAGTTCATGTAACCCAATCCATGTCCAAGCCCATCTCACGGCCCATGGCCAAGCCTTAGGGCATCATCTCTCTTACTATAAATACCCCTCAAGTATGTCATTTGAGGGGTGTGCTTGAAAGTGTGTGTGTGTGTGTTTTCCTTTGAAGTAATACAACATATTGTGTTTATCTTATACTCTCACATACACGGATTTCATATCATTCAAGTCACCATCTTCCTTTCTTTCTCTTTTCTTTCTTTTACGCATATGTTTGTGTTTGGGTTTCACGTTTTATACGCGTAACTTGGGTTACGTGTGTTGGGTTTGCTTGGTAAAGTGATAAGGTTGATATATCTTAGGTCCTACACCTCCTGCTCGAACTTCATCTAAAGTCCCGTGCCATTATTGAATGACATTTCTAAGACCGTAGATGTTATTGATACCAGAAGACATGTCTTGAGAAAAACAATATTTTTGGTATTTTTCAATTTTCTGATTTTTATGGGCTTTTGTTGATTTTATATTTTTCTATTTTGTTTTTGTTGGTTTTATAATTTTGTATTTTGTTTTTTTTGAAAATTATTTACAAAGATAGAGAAATAGTTTTAAGAAGATGATGATACGAGTATCGAGATAAGGAAATCGTTCAGCACTTTGTAGAAGATAGAAGTCATCATCTCTTAAAATTTCACCACCAAAGCATTTGAGGCTCTTGAATCGTCGCAAGAACTTGAGCCTTCAAAAAGTGAATCTTTGGTAGCTTCCCCCCAAACTGACAGACTAAGAATAAAGACCATTTCCCCAAGTAGTAGAAACGAATAAAAATGGTCTCATAGAATGAAGCTCAGCACCCCGAAGAACACGAGAACACCGAAGTAACAAGTTGAAACATTGATCGTCTTAGTGGTTATCAAATCCGGATTAACTGATTACGACCGATCACATGAACCTATTGTGCATCCCCGATGTACACCTTACTATTTGAGATTGACCAGTTGTCTATTTAGGGGAACAATATATCAACACATTCGTTTCACAAAATGCACTCCAATTATCTAACATATAACCAATCAGCCCATAACGTACACATGTACCCAACAAGAGAAGAGACAATGACATCACAATAACTGGTTGAATCACTGATCTTATTTGCGGATGTCAACTCCAGAATAACTGATTAAGCTCGATAATGTGAATATGTTGTGCGACCCAGATGTACACATATCTCTCCTTTGATGGTTGTGATCTCATCGGAATCATCAATACATTGTGTGCATGAAGCACTAACCAGAAGCACTTTATCATAAATCATATAGAAGATGTCGATAAGCAATATCATCTCACGCTCCACATATTTTTCTCATATTTCTTCCTCTTTTTGAGTTAACACATACCAAAAGTATCAAGAGACCACTTCCTCCCAAATGGTTGGAATAATACATCCTTCCCCCAAATAGTTAGAATAATATATCATTCCCCCAAATAGTTGGAATAACACACCAAAGGCTATGAGTAAACACTGAGTTTCTCTACGGTTATGACATTTGTCTTTCCTGGGAATACTTCAATAGAGACGAAGTATTAGGTTCATCACGTGTACTCGTTGTGTGTTTAGATGTATGTCTCCTTCCCCCTTGCTGGTTTTGATACCTCAGAATCAGCAACACATTATTCATACCAAATATTCTTGACATAGAGAAGAACAAAAATTAGCTCAGATGAATCTTGTGAGAATCAACTACTATAGAAACTCTCTAACTATCTTTATCAACCCATTCGTAGACAATTTGAAGTGACCACTGATGAAGAAAACCCGTTATATCAAACTTGAAACTGAAGTAGAATTCTCCGCATGTGTTCTAAGCTTGCACTTAATGATGGAAGAACGGTGTCGAGAATCTATGCATCAAGAAAATCTCTAAGTACTCACTACTCAAACAAAGTATGAGACATTAACACCTCTTGAGATTATCCACATCGTCATTTGCATGTGACACTGAGTAAAACAACGTAACTCCTAATAGTGATAGTTAACCAGGTCTTCAACCATCCACCCCGACTGCTGGCAACTAGATAACCCAAGTCTTCAACTCAAATTCTTAAGCCCGAGCAAGTTATCAAATAAGAACACGCCTTTGTGAAAGTCAACTTCAATCTCAAATAAGTGATAAATGATTAACTATGAAGTAATCAACTTGTGTCAAATGTCCAACACGTGAATAAACAGACAATCGGATGTACATTCACCCACTGATTGAACCGGAACAAATGATGCCTCAACATCAATGCATTCTTCCTAAAAGTATACATGTAGAGACTGATTTGGAAGATTCACCAATAACGTCTTCGAGCGGATGAGGTAGTCATTTTCCTTTAAGTTCATATGGTTGATTTATAGCGTGCACATCGAGAGGAACAATAATCCCTAAAGATTTGGCAAAGGAATACCAAAGAGCGGATCATTATTCATGAATAATAAGCCGTGAAGATTTGGTAAAGGAATACCAAAGAGCGGATCATTATTCATGAGTGCAACTGCAATATTATGATTGTCATTATCAACGCCTTGAGGAATAACTAGAGATTGGGTTTCTTGAGTAGTCTGAGTTGTACTTCTTAGATGATCAACATTCGCTAGCGGTTGGAAGTACTCATCAAACATATCTTGAAACAATGAATCCCAAACGATAAATCCCATTTATCCTTAGTGAGTGAAACATTAGGCGTTGGAGGAGAGTCATCAAATATTAAGTCGTATGACCATTAATCAAACATCCATCATCATTTAGTATATTCACTCTTCTCCCCCTCAAAAATTGCATCCGAAGTTGCCATTTTTGATTTAGCAAGTGAATAAGAATATACACCAATGAATGTAGATCCACTTGATGACTGAATGAGCATGGGTGAAACATGAAGCTTATTGATGAAGAATTTCGATGAGAATGGTCATAAACATGAAGATTTCTCTTCTTCTGAAGATAAAGCGCACTGAAGTGTACACTTTTCTTTTCTTTGAGGAACGGGGACTGATGTGTTATCTGCAGACGCCATAATGATGAAGTACGAGGCCTGAACTGATGTGAACAGACATCATAAGAAGATTTCTCTTCTTTCCATCATATCTTGGCACACATGTAATCAACCCCATTATCATTCAGTAGGCTCTTTGTCGTGACAGCTGATGGAGAAAACCCGATATAATGAATTTGACCCTGAAGTAAACTACCCCGAACTCGTGACTTAAACTTGCACATATGTAACAAAGAGCGGTGCCGATTTCCATTAGCATCTCTAAGTACTCTCTATGTACTCTATACTCTTCAACCAACCAACCATCAAGTATAAGACGTACATCACCTCTTGAAAATCCACAATTAAATGTGACACTGAGCACTACAACGTAACTCCTTAAAGGAATAGTTATTTTGAGGTGATTAGAGCCCAATTCCCCCAAGTGGTAAAAGAAAAGGTAAAAGTCACTCAACAATAACTAGATTTCCAAGTCTTTGTTTTTTTATGATAAGCTCGAACAAGGATCATGAAGAATCTTCATCCATCCATCCCCGATACCTTCAGATACTAAGTACACTCGCCCGTGATATTTTACTTCAACCTCAAATAAATAATAGTGAATTAACCCCGTTGTCACATCTTCTAATTAAAAGCTCAAATCTAGCCTCCTTTGACGTTTTAAGTGAACTATGTTAATGGTTTTCATCCCGACCATGGTTAAATGAGCATAACCCCGTAAAACTGTGTAATACCCAAACTGTCATGGTGAATATCCAAACACACATCAAATTCATGAAGTACACCCTTTTATCCCTTCTTCGAAGTAGAAACTGTAGCACCAGCATTAGATAAGACCTCAAAATACACTTTCCGTTCTCCGGGATGGTTTCATCATCACGGGATTTTACAATTCTATGGTTTAAACCAAAAAATGGTTTCTTTCGCGGGATTTTACAAAACCAAGAATAAACCGTAAGATAGATCCGGAAATGCACTTTACTATTACTAGTATGTTTCCATTGTCACGGGATTTTACAAGTCTTTGATTTAAACCGAGAAATAGGTTCTTTCACGGGATTTTACAAAATCAAGACAAAACCATAAACAATGTCAGCTTGAATTTGTTATGACAATTTTGGTGTTAGTGAATATTTGTTTTAGGGGAATATGCAGTGGTTCATCAATGGTTCATAATCCAACATCAACATTAAGATCAACCATTAAACACTTTGGTAAGCACATCTTTCACATATTATGTAGGCAATTGCAGTGACAACATGGTGAATTAAACCCGATATGCCAAACTTGATCATGAAGTAAAACTCCCCAGATTTGTTACTTAAACATGCACTAATCCTTGTGAAAAAGAAACGGTGTACTCAATGTACAAAACCTCTTGACATTCTCAACTAAGTGAGACACCGAAGAGATAGTTACGTTGTGGGTAAAGCGAGAAACAGTCACAACCGTAATTAAATAGCCAAGTCTTTATCACCCTCTATAAACGCCCAAATAAGTAAATGTGCCCGGAAACACTCACTTCAAATCCAAATAAGAAATACCGTCCAAACAACCCCGTAGTCAACGTTGTCATCAATTTAAGCCATGACCGATGTCCTTCGTGAGAATGTGTAAACTAAAGTACCAATCCACATAACTCAACAACACTTATCAGCATCAACACACATAACCAATCAAAACTCACTTTCAAATCACATCGACAAATCACATAATAAAAGCTCATCAATTCCAAATCTTGAGAAGTCCATCATGTGATACATATACTCCAAGGCACATATAATCAACACAAGAACTCCGCAAGCAATGTTGACCAATTGGTTCACCGTAAGCAATACTCTTTTGATACATATATCCCGTAGTCATTTTATGATCAAATGTTTGTTCAAGCCGTGAATTTTGTATCCTTCCGTGAAATATTGTAGACCAAAATACCAACACTTGACCAAATGCAATTAATAAATTGTGTCCAAAATATTTTCTATATAAAAAAATACTTGGATAATTGTGTAATGTGTTCATGGTACTAGACTCATCCGATTTATATGTCCGATCCATCCATCCGTTTATATTGTATCCACAAACGAAATTCCACTCAAAGATTCCAAATCAAGTGAGTGAAGCCCACGTCCAATCCAGCTTTGAAAGCCCATATCCATCGTGAAAATAACAGTACCCGATCCATGAGGAATTATAACAATCGATTATACAATGTGTGATACCCAAATTTATTGTCATTGTCTAACCCTAAAACTTCTCACTTACCAAACCCTAAACACTCTCATTATATCCGCCCCCTCTTATTTCTATCTCACCCAAAACAGTCGAAACATAAAAAAAACAAGATAACAAAAGATCATATATCAATCCAACTTAATGCACAATCAAAACGAATGTGTCTCTCCATTTTGATAATCATCAAGACCTCACCACAGGGATGGCACGAGGCACATGACAAGGCCACAGGGATGGCTAGAGACGGACGTACACAGTTAGGTTTTACTTTGATTCTTGTTTTTGTTTCCACCGTACACGGTTGGGTTTTACTAAGATTCTTGTTTTTGTTTACACCGAATGAAAGACAAGATAAAACAATCTTGTTTTACTCTGCTTTTGATTTTCGAACAACAAACAAAGATTGTAACAAGTGAGATCTGTGATGTGAATACTTTTGCTTTTTTAGACCCTCGTGGTCTTGATGATATCTTAGAGTATCATGAAACAACAAGGAAACTGAGATCTATTAGCTTTTGTTTGAAATGAGTCTTGTTTTAGTGGTATGGTTGTGTCGAGTATTTGATGTAAAAGCTTCGAGACTTTTCTTTCGAGTAAATACCTTTGTGGACTGATGATGTTGTACTGAGGTCAAGGTGATGTTTGATATATGGTATATGTGTTTTGAGGATATGGTCTTGTGGTGTCATTCTTCTCCTTCATTTCTGTCTATGTCAAATTCAACGTGGTCAACATGTCGCTACTGACTTTTTTGAAAACACAATTTGCTTGTCATTAAAAAATGACAAGTCGCTACAAGTTATCAAGTCGCTATATATAACCAAGTCTTAACCAAGTCGCTATAATTTTGACACTAAGTCGCTACTTGTTCAGTAACAAGACACTAGGTTTTTTTTTCATTACAACTCGCTACATTTACAGACCAATTCGCTAAATAGTGACAAGTCGCTACCGCAATACAATGAATCTGGACATCTTTAAAAAACAACTCGCTAGCAAGAACTTCAAACCATTTTCCGACCATCTTCAAACTTACCCAGAAACTGACATAAGAATATCATTTTGACCCTTTTGACTTCACGAATATGACCAAGAAAAATAAGCACGTTTTGACCACAAGTGTATTAAAACAAACCTGTATATATTTTGGACCATAAAGCTTGACAAAAATATTCATAAAAACAGTTTGGACCATAAAAGTATTCATAAGTTTGGACCATAAAAGTATTGACAAATGACAGAAATGAAAGCAAGAGACATTATTTTGGACCAAAAAGATGCAAAACATCAAAAACAGTACCGAAAATAGTTAGCACATGATACAAAGACCACAATAAATCATCAAAACACAAAACCTTGGCTCTGGTACCATTTGTAGGATCTATATATTTATTGTGTTGATGATTCGGGTGGCCTTGGATGATCAAAATACATGTTTGCCATATTTAGAGAGAGAAAGATAGAGAGGGTGTTCTTGCTAGAGACTTGGTTTACACAAAGGAAATGTTAGATTGAATGAGAAACACCACCCCTTCCATGGATGGAAGGGGTATTTTTAGGTACAGACAATACGACCTCCTATCGGCCTGTGGATCAGGTATACAGTGGGTAAAGACCCGTCCTTCCTCCACGGTGTTACACTAAACTATTCTACGCTACTAATTAACTAATAAACTTTTAAATAACGTAAACAACGACAAATCTACGAGCTAACATATGCTAGACCATTATTGGGGTGACCGACACTTTAACATGGAATTTCCAATTCCTAACAGAAGTGTCCTCCACAAATGTAATTAACACTCCCTAAGGTGTCCTTTTTATGAAGGTGATTAGCAATCAACCACGCTACATCTAACGATCTTAACGGATGCCTTTCCTCAAAAGTGAAGAGTACCCATAAATCATCCTCGAGAATTCGGTCCACTTCATACGCCCGGTGTAGTAGAGACTCAACTACTATCGTTTGAAACACTTGCAAAAGTGGCTTTTTAATTGACGATACTCTACTTTCACCATACGTTAGCTTACTTTCCGTGATTATTTTCCTCCAAAATTTGTTTTCATCAAATCCTTCCTTATTCCTATCACTCAACAAAATTATGTATTTGAAATCCCGATTTCTTAAATCTTCATCCGAGTATAATCCTAACAACTTGCCAAATTACCATAATGTGACGACAGGTGCTTGACCACCCAACCTGAAAGTAATGCATTTGTCCGAACAAACTCCCACAGCTGTAATATCCGACTTCATTTCAAAGGAACATAGGAATTCTAAACACCATTCTTTGTATATGGGCTCATTAATGTTGAGAGCTTTCTTCCACATTTTCGTAGTTAGAATCTGTTTATTCCATAACATTCTTACCGACAATTTTTCTTCTAAAAACTCATGGCAACCCAACCCTTGCAATACTTCCCAATTAATAATCCTAGGTTGGTGTACCTCGTTTCCCCCAATAGATAACAACGCATCATTGAAATATTTTCGACGATCATCACTCTCTCCTTTCCAAAGAAGATTCGGGTGGCACTCTGGGATTGGTATTTCTTCTTCCTTCTTTCTTGCTCATCGAGTTCGTGATGCGATCCCTTTTCCTAAAATATTCTTCACAACATAATTAAGGGATTAAGGTTAGAAACATGCAATATTGCCGCGAGAATCACAAATATAAGTCAAAATAAGAGTGTTAGAACAAACGGAAAGGTCCATAGAAGCCTCTAAGGTCTACTTCAAAATTTCAAAAATTCCCAAAATAGTACGTGGAACCGAATCGGTTGAGGAGAAACCGGATCGGTTCCACCTGCTTCCTCTATCCAACTGTTCGGTTGCGCTTCGCAACCGGATCCATTCCTTGATCTGCAGAAGGCTTTGCCTTCAAATCCATTTTCTCCTAGATTTCCAAAGTCCAATTCACTCCTAGACTGCATTCTAACATCATCAATGATTCCCACATCCTCAAATCGTTCCTAATTCGCTTCCAAAACTTCCTCTCATCACATATTCATCTTGCTTAGAACTTAACAATCTTAACCTCAATTCTTAATTACTTGTTCTAATCAACAATGTGGCATCTAAAATTCATTAAAAACACATCATCTATCAACTAGGAATCATCAATTGTAACTTAATTTGATTCAATGGCATAACCTAATTAAATCCCAAAACTTAATCATCTAATACTCGTTCCATGTTGAATCAATCACTACAATTCTTTTTGCAATGCATTCCTATATCAATTACCCACTTAATCCTAAAAGATTACAACTTAATTCGAATTCTATCAAAAACCCCCAAATTAGTGACCTAATTTGTAATTCGAATCAAATGCTCTAATTAAACCTTAATTAAGTTAAATGATTGCAGATGCTTATTTGCTTGGGTGCCATGTTGATTTTTTATAACTTTCACAAGCTTCAAACAACTTCTAATGGTCGAAAAACCCAGCTGGAGGATTAGTGTATTTGTGTGTTTTTGAAAAAAATGAATTTTTGGTATATATACTTGCATGCAACCGGATCAGTCATGGATACAACCGTTTCGGTTTGCATTTTTGCATAATTTTGCCTTTTTTACGTTACTCGGGCATTTTACCTTCCAAGCAACAATCGTTTACCCAAAAAATTTGATTAAAGATGCAGACAACATTTGATGATGTACCCTCCGAGTAGCTCGAAGGACACTCCTCCGAGACGTGTCGAAGCCCTTCCATACGAAGGCCCAAGTTAGGATTCCAAAATATCCATAGGCGTCAAACCATTCGTTGGCACGAAGGTTACCTAAGGGGAATTCGCCATTCACAGCCCTAAGCCCTTCGGGGTATGGTTGACGAAGGAACAATGGATAAGGAACCTCTTGACTTGGTCAAACCCACGATCTCCCTCTCTCTTGGCTTCCCCGTCAAGTCTGAGAACGTGGGTCACTAAGCCCTAGCGGTTATCCACAATCATGGGACGCCCCCATGATCTCCGACATTCATGCAAGAGTGCCTCTAACCATATTTCTTCCACTATAAATAGGTTGGACCGGAAATGGATTATGGTATGCTCATTTCACACTCATCTCTTTACTTACACATACTTAAACAACCATAACTCATACTTACTCTCACGCAGGAGGTGGTTCGCAGGGTCCTACCCCTACACAATCACTTAACGTAGTGTTTCATATTTCTTATTCTCAGGTTACATGCAAGTCTTGGCTGGAACATACACCCCTCATTACTTTGATCCTCATCGAAGCCTGGTAGTGCAATCTTTTGTACAATCAGTGGTGCCATCCGTGGGACCACTACAATTAGTCCAGTGATTACCCAGTCCTAATACCCTAACCGACTACACTACTTTTCCGGCATGGAACCAGGAAGAGAAGATACACCTCCACTAGGTTTCTCTACCCTGATCCCACTCCATGAGGACACACCGATAATCTACGCCCCATAACAGCCTCAACCTTTACCACACGATCTCGTTTGGAAACTACTCCCATACATCATGCCTCAACATCCGCTAACCCTATTCCAGATATCAGTCCCGCCTTCGTTGAGGCAAACTTCGAGGCCTTAGATTCTTTGCTAAGGGCTCATAAAAGACAGTTCCAACACGCTGAAATGCGGAGGGAGTTGGAATACTCCAGTGAGGAGTATGACGTGGAGATTGAAGCAGAGGATAGGCCTCAACCTGTTAGCAGGGGGCTCTCAGCCCTGCGAAATGGTTCTCCTTCCATCAGAAGGCCAAATGGGAGAACTGTAGGTTTTGAAGAAGGACCCGGAGGAAATCCGGGAAGAAAGGAAAGAATGCATGGTGAAAGGAGGAGCGAAAACTCCAACGGAGGAAGAAACCCTGTAGGAAACGGAGGGGTGAACTTACCACCTCTTCTAGCCGCCCATTTAGGAAGATAAGGGACGGGGGCTCCAATACCCCCCTCTTATGTTTCGAGTGTCGGAGGCCTACCTCCATACTCCAGCATGAATCAATTACCCCCTCCGGGAATGAACCCCTACCTACCTGCTCAAACCTACAACACTTACCCTCCTAATGGTTCACTCCCCAACCAGAATTACCAGCAAATGCCCTATGGACAGGTTCCTAAGCAATCGATGGGTGTGAACCCTTCGTACCAATCCACTACTGTTTACCCTACATACACACAACCATTTCCTAACCCGTATAATCCTACACCTGTTTATCCACCTCCATACAACCCTTACTATGCCAAAGCCTCTGGAGCTTGCACACCCTTCGTGAAGTGGATCGAAGACTACCCCCTACCTGACGGTGTAAAGATGCCTACTCGCATAGGCACCTACGATGGGAAAGGCGATCCTGATAACTTCCTCCACTTATTGGAAGGCGCTATCAAGATGCAAAAATGGGTCATGCCTGTAGCATGCCACATGTTCACTTACACGCTCAGAGACTCCGCAAGAATATGGTGGAACGGACAGAAGTTGGGGAGCATTATAAGCCTGGACGATCTCAAGGCTAAGTTTCTGTTACACTTTAGCCAGCAAAAGAAGTACACCAAGACTCACTTAACCGTGCACACCATCAAGCAGAGGGACAACGAAAGCACAAGGGCCTTCGTCACCGGTATCTTGATGAAACTTTGCAAATTCTAGGGTTGCACGAAGATCGAGGATCTCTGGTTTCATACATGGCCGAAATCGAAGCTTATTGGAATTCCGCCCACCGATCTTCCCAACACTTACAAGGCCTTGATCGAGAAGGCTTACACTTGGATTGAGTCCAAGGAAGTAGCAGCAAGCGGGGCTCCGATAGAGCAAAAGGAAGCGTTTGACAAATTCTCTAGAGGGTCCTCCTGGGAGGGATCCAAGAACAACAAGAAGAACAGAGACCGCTTCACTCCATACAACAAAGGTTCTAACCATGGGCTCTTGGAAAACTTGGTCAAATCTCCTCGAGAGATTCTGGCTACCGAGAAAGCCGCAAAGTCCTTCGATCCACCACCTCGGATGACAGCACGAAGCAAAGCCAGAGACATGTCCAAGTATTGTCATTTCCATGAAGATCATGGACATGACACGAATAACTGCAGGGAACTAAAGAAGCAGATCGAAGAAGCGGTACGGTCCGGACAGTTAGCACATCTGGTCAAAGGCATCAAAAAGGGAAATGACAAGTTCTCCGACACCCAACTGGGTGAGTGGAAGGGGAACAAGAAGGAAACTACGCCCACCGAAGCTCCAATACTAATGGTGCAAAGGCACGACACAACCTTGAAAAGGAAGGAAGCAGATGGAGAACTGGGAAGCGTAGGGGAAATTACCTTCCCTTACATATTGGGACAGACACCTTCGACTGATCCCGTGATCATCAAGGTACGAATCTCAAACAGGGAAGTGAATCGGGCATATATGGATTGTGGAAGCTCCTGCGAGATCATCTATGAGCATTGTTTCCTAAAGCTCAAGTCATCCATACGCTCACGGAGGGTAGACTCGAAAGCACCGCTGGTAGGGTTCTCCGGCGAACACTCGTGGCCCCTAGGAGAAGTACCGTTGGAAATCACCATAGGCGAAGGCCCCTTATCCCGCACGGAAACACTCATCTTCATCATAGTAAGGTCAGATTCTCCTTATAATTTGTTAATAGGGAGGACAGCTATGCAAAAAATGGGTATCGTTGTTTCCACCATACATGCTGCTATTAAGTTCCAAACCCCCTTCGGAGTAGGAACCATTCATTCTAGCTATGGAGCGGATAAGGGTGTATATGGTATCAAAAAGATCAGAGAAGAATTGGAGGAGGCCCCGATAGCCATTCTAAGCTGTACAGATGCGGAGGAACGAGTTGTAGTTAACCCTAGCTACCCCGAACAAACGGTGGTAGTAGGAAAGCAGCTCCCAACAAATTTCAAGGCGAAGCTCATGGAACTGTTGCGGACTAACCTTGATGTTTTTGCTTGGAAATATTCTGACATGACAGGTGTACCAAGAACATTGTTGATAGACGGACAGTCCTTCGGAGCGGAGCATAAACTCAATGAGTACAAACACATTGAGCCAATAAAGCGTAAAAGGAGAAGCCTAGCCCCGAAAGAACGCTGCAGCCGCAAAGAAGTTGACGAACTCACACAAGCAGGCATCCGAGGGAGGTCAAGGACCAAACTTGGGTGGCCAATCCAGTACTGGTCAAAAAGAGCGACGGAGGGTGGCGCATGTGTGTTGACTTCACTGACATCAACAAAGCATGCCCGAAGGATTGCTACCCCCTACTAGAAATTGACTGGAAGGTAGAGTCCTTGGCAGGTTTTCGGTTAAAATGCTTCTTAGATGCCTATAAAGGGTATCATCAGATCCAGATGGCAAAGGAGGACGAGGAAAAGACAGCCTTCTATACAAGCAAAGGTGTCTACTGTTACAGAAAGATGCCCTTCGGATTGAAGAATGCATGGGCGACTTACCAACGTCTCGTAGATAAAGCCTTCAACAAACAGATAGGCAGAGATCTCGAAGCCTACGTTGACGACATGGTTATAAAGAGCAAGACGAAGGAGGACCTACTCCTCGATGTACAGGAAACATTTGACCAGCTTCGGGCGATTAACATGAAGTGAACCCTAAGAAATGCTCCTTCGGTGTAGAAGAGGGACAATTCCTAGGGCATTTAATCACCAAGCAGGGAATAAAAGCTAATCCTTCCAAGGTCAAGGCCATTTCCGATCTCCAAGCCCCTAAGGGTCTAAAGGATGTGCAGAGCCTAAATGGGAAGCTAGCAGCCTTAAGCCGGTTTTGTGTAAGGGGCTGACAGTCCCTACCATTCTTCAAAACACTCAAGGGATGCGTGGATAAGAAAACTTTTCAATGGAGCCAGGATGTTGAAGCGCCTTAAGATGAAGGAGTTCATTGAAATCCTTCCAACACTTACAGCCCCAATCAAAGGCGAAGTGTTATTCATGTATTTAGCATCCTCAACGGAGAGTATCAGTGCAGTCCTCATGGCAGAATGAGACAAGCGACAAATCCCCATTTACTTTGTTAGCAGGGTCTTACAGGGGGCAGAGATCAACTATCCAACATTGGAGAATTTAATACTCGTCTTAATCTACGCAGCAAGGAGGCTACGACGCTATTTCCAGGCCTATCCTGTCACGGTCTTAACAGATAAGCCACTAAAACAGATCTTGTCGAAACCTGAAAAGTCTGGGAGGGTGGCTAAATGGGCTATTGAGCTTGGAGAACATGAAATAGAGTTCAAAGGGCGAAACTCTATTAAAGGGCAAATTCTCGCAGACTTCTTGGCAGAAACACCTTCCGAGCCTGACGCAGGAAAGGAAGAGCCAAAAACCAACCTCTCTCAAGTGCAAGCTGAATGGAAACTTTATACGTGACGAGCATCCATCCGACGGCTCGGCTGGAGCAGGTCTAATGTTGGTCAGATCGAAGGGAAGGAGCATACATATGCTCTTCGGTTCGAGTTCGAAGCCACAAACAACGAAGCGGAATACGAAGCATTGCTAGCAGGACTCCGATTGGCCAAAGATATGGAGGTAAAAGCTCTCGCTATTTTCGTAGACTCCCAATTGGTTGCAAACCAAGTGACAGGCTCCTACAAAGCAAGGCAACCCGTCATCAAACAGTACTTGGAAAAAACAAAGTAGATGCTGGAAAACTTCAACTCCTACAACATCCAGCATGTTCGTAGGAATCAGAATAAGAAGGCAGACGCACTAAGCAAGCTAGCTTCAATGGCCTTCGCTGATCTCACTAAAGAAGTACTCGTGGAAGTCCTTCCTGAAAGATCCATTGTTTGCAAAGAAGTTGCCGATGTGATTCACGAAGAGGGAGACATGGATGACTCCCATAAGGGAATATTTGATAAGTGGTCTTCTCCCTGAAGATCCCAAGCTAGCAAGGAAGGTTCGGGTTAAGTCCCCGCAATACCGGCTAATATGGGAAACCCTATACAGGAGGTCATTTTTGTCACCCTGGTTACGATGTGTAGGCCCCAAGCAAGCTTCGAGCATCATCTCCGAAGTCCTTGAAGGATCCTGCGGTCTTCATGCAGGTCCCTGCTCAGTTGTCTCGAAGATAATGAAGTTGGGCTCTTATTGGCCTTTGATGCACAGGGACGCAGCCGAAATCATTCTCAAATGTTAAGCTTGTCTGATACACTCAAACATTCCAAAAATGCCGAAGCAAGACATGACAAGTGTGACATCCGCATGGCCCTTCTCCCAATGGGGCATCGATATCGTAGGTCCTATGCCTGTAGCGCCCGGAGGGGTCAAATTCTTGGTGGTAGCAATCGATTACTTCACTAAGTGGGTGGAAGCTAAATCCCTAGCCTCCGTCACAGGGAGACAGATCGAGAAGTTTGTGTGGGAGCACATTGTGTGCAGATTCGGAGTGCCCCGCATAATCATATCAGATAACGGGAAGCAGTTTGCCGAAGGAGTCTTCTACGACTTCTGTCAAGGGCTCAACATAAAGCAATCCTGGACATCCGTCTACCATTCGCAAGGTAACAGAATGGTGGAGGTTACAAATAGAGATATCGTCAAAGGGATCGAGAAAAGGCTGGGACGAACACACCATGGATGGGTGGACGAGCTCCCCCAAGTCTTATGGGCTCACAGGACGCATCCTAAGTCAAGCAATGGTGAAACTCCCTTCAGCCTAACACACGGAACAGAAGCGGTCATCCCTTCGGAACTAATTGTACACACGGAGCGTGTGGCAATGTATGATGCCTCCCAAAATGATGAAAGAATCAGGGAAAACCTTGATTTACTAGAAGAAAGATGAGAAATAGCCTCCATCCGAGAAGCAATGCACAAACATAAGATCGAAGGCTACTATAACAAAAGGGTCAGACCTTCCACTTTCAAACCTGGAGAATTAGTGCTACGCCTCAACAGTGCAAGCAAAGCAGAGTATTAGGGAAAGCTGGGACCAACTTAGGAAGGACCCTACATGGTAGCTGAGGCCTACGACAATGGAGCCTACAAACTGGCCACTCTTCTCGGAGAACCCATCGACAGGACATGGAATGGTATGAACCTTCGAAAGAATTATATTTAAGAAGTATTTTTACATTTCATTCTTGTAATTAAAAGCTTCTCATGGGAAAGCAAACATTATTGGTAGTTGTCTTAGTTTTCATTTCAAGAATGATGTAATCCTCCCTACCAATTCAATGATAAATAAGACATTTCCCACAAATCTCTTGCTTCGTTTCTTAAACACAAAGATTTGTTCAGCCAAGTCGTTAATGAGTTTCAATGTCGAATGGCTTGAGGTGTAACACATGCCTTATCATTTAAGCCAACTTAAACATTCACATTAACTCTCCTAGTAGTTTTTGGAGCTTGTAAATTTTTTTTTTACAAAGTCATACTATGTAAAGGATTTGAGATAGAGTGGGTCGCGACCCTCTGTCAATGATCAAGTTGGTCATTATATTCTTGGTGTTGCAATTTACACACAATGAGGTTGTTTAACCTTAGGCTGTAAAATTTAAGCGTCAGAAAAATGGCGTACGAGAAGTTAAAAAAACGAATGTAAGCTAAGTGTGTAGAGGTATCTCCCCTACACCATCACATTCAAAATGAGGACTAATGCCCTTATACCTGCATGAGGAGCCTAAGCTCCAGTTAAACTGTTTTTGGCTCATGGCCATACATCACAAGCATTTAAATTGTTTGGAGAACAAGACAGACATTATCACATAAGATAGGTTGTCTTAAGGGTACATGCCACCCTTCGGAACCAAATTACTGCCAACATGGTAGCCTTCATTCCTGCTTTTTTGGAGATGGAGTGGGGGATGGTTGCACTGAGACAGGCTTGGTAGACATCGTCTTCTTGGTTGGAGTGGTAGGCTTCAACTTCCGAGGTTTCTTGGAAAGGAGGTCTTCAAGGGGTGCCATAGAATCTTTGGTAGCCTCAGCAAGGAAGGAGTACTCTGCAGTTGCGAATGCATTTCCTGACTCATCATACTCAGCCTTCGAAGTAGGACGGTAGCATTCAATCTTGGAGAGGTCCGCGGGCTTACCTGTTTTGGCATCCTCCTCCAGCGCCAAGCACCGTCCATGAAATATGGCTGATTTGATGACCTTCCACATCTGAGCTCCCAATTCATCACTGTGATAGAGCTCCATGGCTATGTAAGGCACCACCTTTAAAACAACCTCCGCACGATCCTTTTGCAACATCTTATACCTCATCTGCAAGCCATCGATCTCCTCCCTCAACTTCACCTCTACCTCTCCGAGCCTAGCCTTCTCACTTTCCAACCCAGCACATTTTGCCTCAAGTGCAGCATTCTGACCTGTGAGAGTGATGACCTTGGCTTCTTCCAACTTAAGATTGCCACGTTCAACGGTTAGCTGGGCTACCTTTTCTCGAAGGTCCTGGACGACAGGGTTCTTTTCAACATTCTACTCAATCTCGTCGCACTTAGCCTCCAGCTTGGCCACAGTTATGAGCAACTCTCTGGTCTTAGCATTCAAGTGATTATCCATTACTGCCTGCCTCGCAACCCCATTGTCATGCATGTCACAGAACCTTTCAATAGACATGTTTTCTAACATACTCTTCCATTGCGGAGGGGTCACATGGTCAACAATCCGGTGACAGGCCAAAGCATTGGGGAGTTCCTTCGTCTCTGGAAGACCTGCGAGCAACACAATGTATGAAGGTTAACATAATTGTGCAATTTAAAATTTCACATGTTTCATAAGGAAAAACTACTTACCATGAACCTCAACGGATTCATCGGGTAATTCGAAGGTAGACTTCACAAACTTTCTGCCCTCAGTACTCTTCTGCTTCACAACTCTGCTCCCAGAGGCAGGCAGGGGATTCTTCCTTTTGTTGGTAGACTTCACGCATCTTGGCTGCTGTTCCTTTTCTACTCTTCAACCTGTCAGCTATCCCTGTTGAACCTATACAGGACATCCTCATCCGCAGGATCGTCGTCAGAACATTCTCCACCGTTGGGATGGACCCTCCAACGCAAGTTAAGGGATGCCTGATGCAATAGGCTCCGGTTTTGGAATATCCACCTCGTTGTTGTTCACAGATGTCGAAGGAGAGCCAACACCATAAGACTCTTCAGCCTTCTCCGCAGGCATGAAACTTAAATCTTCATCCAATTCTTGGAACATGAAGTTTCTGAACGACATCTCTGCACAATAGAAATAAGAGAAAATAAATATCAGTGCTACATTGGTCCTAATTAAATAAAAGTAGATAAACATACTTTGTCCTTGGTATATGATCACAGGCTTCTTGGGAGACCCCTCCAAGCTCTGGGCAATCCCAGCCATGTATAAGATGGCTTCAGGGAACACTTGCACATCCACAGGATATTTGACCAAACGCTGATAACAGGGATCCCTTCGCACCTCGTAGGGCAGGGGGTCATTATACCGTTTAGCATTAAACCTATTCTCCTTATTCAGCAGCTTTTAATATTTAGGGGGAACAATAGTGTCTTGCACGTAGAAAAAGCTACCCTTCCAACCTGTTATGTTTGTGTACACCTTCCCAAACAGGTTGGGAACATCTGCTCGTGTCTTTTTGCTAGAGTTAACCAATTTCCCCCAGGGTACAAGTTCAAAAATCCTCTTAAAACCATTAATTTTGGTTCATAGCCGTATGCTTTGCACATCACTATGAATGTGGTCAGCTTGGCAAAACCAAAGGGGTTGAACCTAGAGATGTGAACCTTGTAGTATTGCATAAAATCTAATATCAATGGGTGCAGGGGAATCCTAAGGTTCGAATGACTAAAAGCATGTGTGTACAGTCCTACGAAACCTGGAGGTGCATCAAAGAGACCCTGAGTAGGTTTGGGTAACATCACTTTATGTTCTAGTGGGATGGGATAATCGGCTAAGTGATCATGAAGATCTTTTGCAGACAATGTACACTTTTGCTGCTTTATAATAAACATGGAATCCATTTTTTAAAGAAAAAACAACAAGTTATCAGTGAGAAAGAAGGATTACCTTTGTTTTCGGAGTGATGGCGATGGCGTTTTACTGCGTGTGAAAATAGACGGAGAGAGTAAAATGAGTTAGGGTTTCATCTACCCTCTTTTTATACTCTCTTTGACATCTATTAAGCACCGCACACATATCCCAACAATTACTCTTATCCGGTGTAAATTTTTAAATTTTAAAAATAAAGAAGACTTTTGGTTTCCGGGTATTATGGGAAGTTGTGATTCCTGTAGCGGGAAGCGGTAACGATTAATTAGAATTCAATACGCCTAGTTAGTTGCGTATTTCTCTCCCAACTAGTTTGTTTAGAAGCAGGATAATATTTTTTCGCAGCATGAAGTCGAAAGCAATGTCTCCTCACTCATATACATCACTTTCGACTGGGGGGCTTGATGACGTACCCTCCGAGTAGCTCAAAGGACACTCCTCTGAGAAGTGTCGTAGCCCTTCCATACGAAGGCCCAAGTTAGGATTCCAAAATATCCATAGGCGTCAAACCATTCGTTGGCACGAAGGTTACCTAAGGGGAATTTGCCATTTGCATTCCTAAGCCCTTCGGGGTATGGTTGACGAAGGAACAATGGATAAGGAACCTCCTGACTTGGTCAAACCCATGATCTCCCTCTCTCTCTTGGCTTCCCCGTCAAGTCTGAGAACGTGGGTCACTAAGCCCTAGCGGTTACCCACAATCATGGGACGCCCCCATGATCTCCAACATTCATGCAAGAGTGACTCTAACCGTATTTATTCCACTATAAATAGGTTGGACCGGCAATGGATTATGGTATGCTCATTTCACACTCATCTCTTTACTTACACATACTTAAACAACCATAACTCATACTTACTCTCACGCCGGAGGTGGTTCGCAGGGTCCTACCCCTGTGAAATCACTTAACGTAGTGTTTCATATTTCTTATTCTCAGGTTACAGGCAAGTCTTGGCTGGAACATACACCCCTCATTACTTTGATCCTCATCGAAGCTTGGTAGTGCAATCTTTTGTACAATCAACATTCATCCACCATTTGGAATTTCAACAACATCTATCTCAAAAACCAAATCATCATACTCATAACTTAAACAAAAAACTCAAAATGTATTAATTAAATAACTTCAAAATAATAAGAACAACTAAAAATAAGAAACAAGATATCCTAAATGCATAAAATTAAAAGTTCATCACAAAGATGAAAACCAAGAAAATAATTGCTTGTTATTATGGTGCCTTGCTTCTCCTTATTACTCCTCGAAATACTCAAGCCTTAAGATGTCCTCACTTAGAAATTTCCTGGTCAATTCACGGTGTGTTTCGTAAGTTTTGAACTTCCTTACAAATCTCCTCCCATCCGGACATAGTATATCAAATTTGACGTGCCATTCTCCGTCTCCATCCTCTCTTTTGTAAACACTTGACCCATCGGGTCCCCATTCCAAATTTTTGAGTTGAACCGGTAAAGAACCTAAGAAATCGGTTAGCTTCTTGTAAACAAGGATGTTTTTGAATGGATTGTAAAATGCTTCCACCGCTAGTGCGCGTTTCATCTCATCATCAATATCAAATTATGGTGGAGCTAGTGGTCCATACATCGGATTTCCATGGACATCACGTCCAATTTCAAAACAAGTCAAGTCATCGTCCGCTTCCATCAATTCTAAATCTTCCATGAATTCCAAAACTGGTCCCCTTGGTTTGGGATAATAGGTTTGTTTTGAGATCCCGTCATCGTACCTCTACCCATATCTATGATTGCACCACATGTGCGTAGGAACGGTCTTCCTAGTAAAAGAGGTAGACTCTTATCAACTGGAATGTCTAGAACTAGAAAATCAGCCAAGTAGGGTTGATAACCAATTTGAACTCTTACGTTTTTCACCTCCCCCATCGCTTTTGCTTGGGAATTATCCGCCATGGTAAGTTTTGAGTGATTTGGTTGTGGCTTAATAAGACCCAACGTCTTAAATAATGGATAGGGCATAACATTGACGCTTGAACCCGTGTTCGCCAAAGCATACATTGGTGTGGTCCCATTAACGTTAATTGGCAAAACAAAATTCCCCGGGTCTTTCTCCTTACGTGGCATACCCCTAAACAAAATCCTATTTCTATCTTCCTCCGATAGATCTTTATCCTCCAATCTTGCTCTTTCTAACATCACCGCATCTAGTTTCTTGCGGTATAAAACATAATCTTGTAGTACCTCAATTACGGGCTTTTTCTCATTTAGTTCGAGAAATTTTTGTTCAAGGTTTTCTAAGATGGCTTCTTTTTGGGCTTGGGTTAAAGGTTTGAAGGTATTTGGTGTAGTGGGTGGTGAAGTGTAATCATTGTTTTTGTTGGTGGATGTGGTAGGAGTTAATTTGTTGGATGAGGTTTTCTTTCTATTAGCCTTTCCCATCTTTACGACTTCCACATTCTCCTTTTCTATATTAGCACATAATTCCACATGCATTTCATTCACCCCTTTCTCCTCTTCCAAGTCGGTGATGTTGATTCTCATCTCCCCGAAAGCAAAATCAACTTGACATTTGGTTGTTACAAGAAAATCCCGCCCAAAACAAACATTGGGCTCATCAGCGTTTCCTTCCTCCAAGACAACAAAATCTGCTTCGACACTACAAGGTGTTCCGAACCTCATAAGTGGTGAATCATACTCCATTAGTGGTGCTTGCGTGAATACCACAACTCTACCCTTCTTAGGAAGTTGAACCATGTTCTCTCCCACTTCTTCCATACTATCCATATCAATAGCCAAGTCCTTCTTACTTTCTTCTAAAATATTCCCAATCTTCTCCAATGAATTCCTGGTGTCTTTGAACATCTCATCCAAGTTACGTAGGTACTCAGAAATTCCGCTTAAACTATCCATAACAACTATCTAAATAAGACAAAACAAAACCAAAGATAAAAATCCAAATCATTAGAGTTAGAGTTAGTAAAAACCAAAGCAAACTACATAAACATATACTAAACAAGTAAAGACACTTAACAAAACTGAAAACACAAGCTAAAACTCAAAATCGAAAACTATAAATTTTTTTACCGAGAGCTCCAACCGGATCGGTTGGCTCACCAACCGATTCGGTTGGTGGTAAACTTTTTAACCAAAACTTCCAACCGGATCCGGTTGCGGGTTGCAACCGAACGGGTGGGTCAATTTCCAATTTTTTATTTATTTTTTTATTTTTTTTATATAAAAAAACTGTTAATTTAATTTAATTGAGGACCATTAACTTATACTTAAACTCTTAATTAATTGTGACTACTCATTATCCTTATTAATTATAAATATTAATTAAGTTAATTAATCAAAACTATATTAACCAATCCACTTAACTACTCATTAAAACTATTAATCCATAAAAACTGAAAATTAACTAAGTTAATAACTGTAATTAAGACAAAATTAACTAAAACGTAAATAAAACTAAAAATGATTAAATATAAAAACTCTAAAAATTACTAAGAAAAGCATAAAAATCTATGAGACAACTATAAAAATCAGAAATGACAAGAATATAACTATAAACTATAACACAAAACACTAGATAAACTAAAACTATAAAAAATCAAAAACTTAAATTTTTCCGAGACCACTAACTGGTTCGGTTGCTTGCGCAACCGATTCGGTTAGCCTCTAAACCAAAACTTTTTTCTTTTTTTACTCTTCTTCTTGAAATTCAATTTTAAACTTACCAATTTTACAGAATCTAAACAAAATCAAATTACTTAAAAATCCAAAATCCCCGGCAGCGGCGGCAAAAACTTGATGTGCCTATCGTGTGCAAGTTTTAAAAATTTATAAACACGATTTATCCGATTATTACGATAAACACATACGAGCAAGTATACTCGTCCGCGATAGCAAAGGTGGGTAAGTCGAGATCGTCCCAAGGGATTTTGCTTTTGAAATTGTTTTAAAAGATTGGTAACAAGAAAGCTTTGTCAAGGCTCTCTCCAAAAATGATGGTTTTAGTGAAATTCAATATAAAGAAACATATACTTGTGTGTAGTCTATAGGCAATCATAGTAAGTGTTCATGAAGGCTTGGTGTAAACTCTTGATGTGATGCACAAATCATAAGCAAATTATTTCCAACCCATGGTTTATGTTTGTAAAATCATTTTAAGAACAATAACATATAGGTAATCCTTTCGGTCCTTATCCGAATGATTATCCTTTAGAAATTCCATTTGTTTGTAAAATGTTCTCATTAAATTCGTTCCTACGAATCTTTCGACCTTTCGTGATGAAAAATGTTTCTAGTCTTGTTTCAATAAGTAAACATGGTGGTTGTCAATCATCATATCCCCATACAAGTTTGTCACTTAACTTTTTGGAATAAAACACAAGAGAAATCCTTTCGGTCCTTTTTCTTAAAACATGTTTTACCGACAAATCAAACAAGACTAGTAGTTTTTCCAACAAACTCATTTAAAGAAGATCATATATACATGCATCACATATGAGAACACTAGTATGATTTCCAACATCCTTACACACAAGTATACTCAAGAACTACTCCATGATAATTATAACAAAACACAAGTAATAACAAAGTAATTCCAATAACTCAAAAGAATAGAAATCCATAACAAGTTTCATAGAATACCTAAACTTCTGGGATTACAAGAACTAGAATTCGTGGCTTATAGCAACCACACGCCTCCAATCACCTAGCTTAATTGTATAACTCCGAATGATCAAAACTATGGATCAGAATGAATCTCTCCAACCTCCTGGACGTTTTACAGTGATAACTAAACTTTTGGGATGAATAAAATGGTTGGTAATAGTTTTGGTGTAAACTATTACACTTTGGTTTGTGTCACACCTAGACTACTAAGTCTAGGTTCAATATATAGCCAAAGAAACATAACTAACTGGCCAAAAACGTTCTCTACAAGTAAATAACAGGAAATAATCGGCCTCCAATGATTATGGGGAGTTAAGGAAACATTAAATGAGAAATTGTGTAACTCTAGTTCATGCAACCGGATCGGTTGCTTCTTCTTCACTTCGCCCAACCGGATCGGTTGTGGGCGCCAAACGAATGATTGGGCGCCTCTTGTACCGCCAGATTTGACTTTTGTTGACTCTTCTTGATTTGCGCCTTTTTCTTTGTTTTCGTTGATGATTTCCAAGACAAAACTTGATCTTAACCTGTTGTAGATACTTAGAAATCTTTGCGCTTCCTAGTCATTGGGTCCAAGAGCTTCCTTACTCCACTTCCTTCCTCGGGAATTCTCCAAACGTGCATGAAAACTTCATTTCTTTATCTTTTGTGATACCTGGCTACATACACATACACAATACGCAACTTTTGCACTTTTGCAACAATTATGAGTAAATATAGCCTATTATCATATACAAAACCAACAATAACGCTACTAAAAACATGTTCATTTTGAGCGTTATCAGTGAGACAATTCAACCGACCAATAAAAGATAACTATGGAGTAATAGCATCTAGGTAAATACATTTTTAATCATCATACGAGCACACTTCAATTAGACATACGCTACCTATAGTTACTAGATAACTAGAAAATTAGATATGTAGAGTAATTGGTAGAAGTACCACCCTGATAACATCAAATTATCCTGAATATTAAGTGTCAATTTCCTCCGATAATGCTTGTAATTTATATCATTTATATAGATTTACACTTTTTTTCCATTATATTTCACTTTCAGGTAAATTACGAGCATTGGAGCTAAAGAGATGCGGATTTGGAGAGATTATTGAAGATTTATCATAGTATGCTCACTTTGAAGAAGTTACGGTGTAACTCCTCTCTTACATTACCCCGTAAATAAAGCGTGGCTCAGAAAACCAACTTATCAGAAGATTACGGCGTAACTCTCCCAAAGATTACGACGTAACCATACTAGGTCAAATGAGGTTCTGCGCTGTAACATATTGGATTTCACATACACACTAAACCATAATCACAAGAGGCGTACAAGAAGGTTTTAGAGAGAGAAAGTTAAAGGTTTAGGGAACTTAGTGAGAGAAAGAAAAATCTTATTATGAGCTCCAACCCTCTACCTTGGAAGGTAGAGAGTATTTATAGTCATACAATAAAACGCCACACAACGGGCTGTGGATCAGGCATACATTGGGTAAAGACCCGTCCGTCCTCCACGGTGTTACTTAACTAAATTCTACTTAACATAAAATAACTACGACTACGAGCTTTCTAACGAATATATATACTTGAGGTGACCGACTCTTTAGTACCTCGAATTTCTAATTCCTAACAATCTCCCCCTAAGGGAGGTCACCTCAAACACACATTAAACTTACATTGAATACAAACAGATATTACATTATAAATTGTTCTTGCACTCTTGATGTAGTACTTTGCTCTGTATCACGTAGTCATTGATTCTTCACATTGCATGTTTGGTTAATCCAAGTGGAGGTCTTTTTACTGATCCACGTGATAATGAGATTTGAGCGCTTTGAGATCATCACCACATTAAATCTCTCGACTCTTCCTTTGTGGTGTTGATGTTATGTGATGTTGTGACATTTGGACCGACATGGTCACATTCTGGATCTTGATTTCTTCTTATCAGAGTAGCGGAAGCTTTAGTTGATTCATGATATTGGCGAGCGTAGCGGCATGGAGTGATAATATCAGAGTCATTGATGCACTAATCATGATTTCTTTAGAAATGAATGTGTAGTGTAAGCATGCGGCTATGGATTGACCGCTCCATTCGATCAGCTGAAACGCCGGTGAACCTGCATAAGACAGTTAGCAATAAAGCGCACGAGAGTGTCTTTGCCCACTTTCATCGAATTGAGGTACACGCCCACGGTTCCCGTTGATCGTACAAGTATCGCTTCTGTGATCGGTATAATTCGAAGAATTTCCTTGACAGGGTTTCGCAGCTTCTCTAGCTGTTCTCAAACCGGAACGTCTCAAAGAAGACAACACGGAGTGAGTGAACCAGCGAATTAAGATTCACTGATTGATGAAAAGATATTTGAAAAACAATAATGTATCGCTTAATAGAAATTGTTTTTGCAATACAACGAAGGTTTTAATGAAAATCAATTATCAATCATAAACACCTTTTGATTTGAAAAAATTCGTACACGGTCGCTGTGCTAGAGAAAAGAGTTTTTGAGCATAATGACCGGTTTTTCAAAGGTATCCGTCAATCCATAACCTGAACCAGGATAGATTCAAAAAATTGAATCTCCTCATTGTTTCTGTTCAGTTGTCACATGGTTGATCTATATAATAGATCTCACATGCCACCCACCAGGAGCTTGTTTAATGTTGGCTCCAGAAGTCTTTCCATCTTCATTGTGAATATGATTGCATATCACTCAGATGTTCTGGCAATACCACAAGGATACTGCGAAGGACTCAAGATATAATCTCTTTTTCCACATTGTGTGAAACAGAGAGTCTTCATTGAACGTGTCCTTAGGAGATTTTTTGATGATCTCATGGCTCTAGACTCAATTTGTGCAAATTTGTTTCCTATGCCGGAGACTAGGGAGAGGGTCTCCTTCTTCAATATCAACAATCTCTAAGAGAAAGTCGATAGGTTATGTAGGTTCCTCGTGAGAATGAAACAAGCCCTTTTAAGAGGAACTTGAGTGGTTTGGAAAGTTGAAGTGCAGTGCGTCACTGGGTCCATGACGTCTTGTCTTCAATACCGATGTTACCATCAGTAGTATATGAACTGAACCCGGTTTCTGCCCTACGGTTGAATAAATGGAGGGCTATTTGTTTTCACCCTTTTTCACATTCAATTCTTTTTCATTCTTCAACCTCTTCGCTTACCGAGACTTCATAACTAGAACCTTGTTGGGTTTATTCCAGTACTAGCTTAGTCTCGGTCCGCACTCTTCCCATATCTCATTTTTTTTTCTCCTTTTATCATCATACCTAAGAACTCTACACTCACTAGTGGATAGTCCCTGGGTAGATCCCTCCGGTTCTGGCGGATCATGGGAACAAATACCTAACCTTATCATCCTTATATCACCATACATAAAGTAAAGTTGGTTGGTCTATTTGGTATTGTTCGTCTGCCATTGGAACCAATTGAAAACCATTTGAAAAATCAATCCAGATGCTTGTGGTATTTTATCAAAGAATTTTGCACCTGAATTGTTTTTGATATTTTTAGAAAGAGAGCTCCCCCTCAACATGTGCATCATGTATTTGAAATCGTTTAGCACACGGAGGCAAGAGGAAGAATTAACTTATGTGATTTCTATTTTCTAAAAGATATCAACATTACTTCCCTTATCAAATCAAGTAGATAAAGCATTTTGGAAGGATGAGGTTTTCACAAGTTTGCTCCCCCTCAATATGTGCCTCGAGGTTTGAACGAGTTATTGCACATACAAGAGAGAACCTGCACATTGATCACGTTTCAAATCTTTGTGTTTTAAGATAGATGCTCCCCCTCAACGTGTGCATGGAAAATTTGAAATCGTTTGTCACTTGTGGGGAGGCAAACATACGAATAACTTATGAAACCATCTATCGACTTATCAGTTTAAATCCAATTTAAATCGCAAATTCTCCCCTGATCACAATTATCAAATCATTGAGATTTGTGATCTCTATAGATTTAAATTGATTTTGAAAGCTTTTAAGGAGAATTGTGACTAGTTTATGAAAAGTTTTAACTGATAAGGATCGAATTATGAGACTTTAAACTCCATTGATTAAACATGCATGATTATCTTTTGAAAACATAATAGTAACCAAGGTCTGGTACCATTGTTTGAAAAATACACTTTTTGATTTAATTTGAAAAATCATTCTCCCCCTCAATCAATGACATAAGTTGTTGATTGAGAGATAGATATTTTTGACAACTGTTAAGTACAGATGATTTTCAAACATTGAGTCCGAGTAATTTTTCAAAGCAATTTGTTTTCATTAGATAGTAGGTGATTGTTTTATAGAATCAGAGCATGAGATTTGAAAACCAATTTAAAGCATGGCTTTGTTCTTTCGTTGAAAAGCGGGTTATAGCCTAACATGACAATAAACCATTTGATTCTCTTTCTCCCAATTTTTTTTTTTAATATGAACATTCGAACAATATCTAAAGTCCCGTGTAATTCTTTGAATGACAGCACAAAAAAAACCGTAGATATTTTTCGAATCGAGAAAAATAAGATAAAATGATGATATTTTTGGAATTTTCAAGTTTTATAATTTTCTATTTGATTTTTGAAGATTTTATAATTTTGTATTTTGTTTTTCGAAAAAATATATACAAGAGATAGATGAAGGAAAGACTTTTACTCCTCGTCTTCCTCCTGAAGACGTTTGAGAGTTTCAGGTTGAAGGCTTTTCAATCCAAGTCGTGGAAGAATAAACTCAAAACGTTCTCTTGGAAGAGCTTTGGTGAAGATGTCTGCTAACTGGTATTCAGTCCTCACAAAATAGAGTTCCACCACACATCTTTCCACTTGTTCCCTAATGAAATGATGTCGGATGTCGATATGCTTTGCTCTTGAGTGTTGAACATTGTTGCATGAGAGAGCAATAGCACTTTTATTATCACAATACAGAGGGATTTTGTCGAATACAAAGCCATAGTCAGTTAATTGAGATCTCATCCATAGGATTTCAGCAAAACAAGAAGACATGGCTATGTATTCAGCCTCTGTAGAGGAAATAGAAGTACTCATTTGCTTCTTTGATGACCAGCTCACCAGCTTATCACCTAAGAAATGAGCACCTCCATACGTACTCCGACGAGTATCTTAACACCCTGCATGTTCTGCATCTGCATATGCTGTTAGTGACATACCGGTGTCCTTCGGGTACCAAAGTCCCATATTAATGGTTCCTTGGAGATACCGAAAGACCCGTTTAACCGCTTCAAGGTGCTTTTTTGGTAGGCTTATCCTGGTATCTAGCACACATGCATACAGCGAACAACAATATCGTCTCTATCGTGTAAGGTACATCGTGGATCCGATCATGCTACGATATTTTGTTTGGTCTACCATGATCCCCGAGTGGTCCTCATCAAGCTTGGTTCGTTCAATCATGGGAGTGTCAACGGGTCACTTGAATCAAATCCAAATTTCTTTAAAATCTCATTTGCATATTTACATTGATTTATGAAAATGCCTCCGGGACTTTGTGAAATTTGTAATCCCAAGAAAATGACATTTGTCCCATCATTGACATTTGAAATTTGGAACCCATTTCATTTGAAAAATGATCACATTCATTGGGGTCAGTCGAGGCAAAGATAATATCATCAACATAAATTTGAACGAGAATTAAATGTTTGCTGACTTTTCGGTGAACAATGTTGGATCAACTGCTCCTTTGCCGGGTTTCTAGACAGAACAAACTTTGATAGCGTATCATACCATGCCCTTGGAGCTTGCTTTAAACCGTAAAGAGCTTTCTTCAAACAATAAACGTGAGTAGGATGCTCTGGATTCACAAAGCCTTCAGGTTGGCCGACGTAGACGACTTCTTTAAGATCTCCATTCGAAATGCCGTCTTTACATCCATCTGATAGACTACCATGTTCTTACTTGCAGCATTAGCTAAGAATATTCTGATTGCCTCGATTCGAGCCACTGGAGCAAATGATTCTTCAAAGTATATGCCTCCTCCGACGGTATCCTTTGCAAACAATCTAGTCTTATTCTTTAAAACATCACCATGCTCATCAAGCTTTACTTTGAAGATCCACTTGAGTGCAATGATCATAGCACAATATGGAGCAGGAACTAATTCCCATACATCGAGACGATCAAACTCATGAATTTCTTCTTGCATGGCATTGAACCAGATGTCTTCATTCATGGCGGTTTTAACATCTTTTGGTTCGATCTTAGAGAGTACGGAGTTGAAGAAGCACCATAAGGCATCGGTTGCAAGTTGTTTCCGTGTGGATACTGGGACGAGAGGGATTTCCAATGATGTTGTCTAATGGATGATCGTGAGTCCATTTTCTGAGGTGTTCATGTGGGTGTTGTTGAGGGACTGAAGTAGCAGAGTCGATGTCTCCTGTAGAAGATGGTTCAGATGACGATTCGGGAGCAAGTATATTCTCAAATGGAGCATCTTCAGGAGTGGCAAAGGGATTGACTTCATCCTGTGAATCAGAAGCATTTCCATGATGTACACTTGATGATTGAAGATTTGTCGATGAACCAGATTGGTCGGCCCGAGCAGCTTCTTGGCTTAATGACATAGAAGTTGAAGGGTTAATTTCATTGACAAGGATAGAAGCAGCCTCTGTTGATTGGATTGACATATCATTGTTACTTGGCTCAAATTGTTCATCAAACATTGGATCAAATAGTTTCTTTAAATCATCTTCTGAGGGGGTACATATGGAGTTGTTGATGAGGAGTTTGGTACAAGAAATGAACCAATGGGACTGTTTTGAAGTGCGGGTCCAGAACTGGAATGTCCAGTAGCCATTTGACCGGTCGACTCATCAAACTTGACGTGAATTGTTTCCATGATATTTCGGGTTCTCTTGTTATAGATTCGGTAACCTTTTCTCTTTGGTGCATAGCCTACAAAAACTCCAATGTCCGCTTTAGCTCTCAGTTTTCCTAAATCTTAACCATCATTAGTTGGATAACATAAAGCACCGAACATACGAAGGAATGAAAGATCAGGTTTTCTGTTGTGGACAAGTTCATATGAAGTTTTTCCATGAGCGTGTGAATCGAGATCGATTTTGGGTGTAGCATGCAGTGGCGATGGCTTCACCCCAGAGAAACATTGGAACTTTTGAGTAAATCAACATAGTCCTTGCGGCTTCCACAAGAGTTCGATTTTGTCTTTCAACTACACCGCTCGTTCAGGAGTTCGAGGAACACTTCTTTGGTGACTAATTCCAATACTTTCATAAAACTCACCAAGTTGTTTGTTAACAAAATCGGTTCCATTGTCTGCCTCGATGATTCGACCGTTTTGTTAAGACGAACCTGCAGCTGTTTGATGAGTTTGATGATGATATCTAGAGTTTCATCCTTTGACCTTAGGAACTTTACCCAAGTGAATCTAGAGAAATCATCAACCACAACTAACACATATTTCTTTCCAAAGATATTCTGCACTCTCATGGGTCCACATAAGTCCATGTGAATTGTATGAAGAACTTCCGAGACTGAGTTTGTAGGTTTGGGTTTATGGGCATACTTCTTGCTTTTTCCCAATTGGCATGGTGAACAAAGATGATCCTTTTCATACTTAAGTCTAGGTAAACCTACAACTAGGTCCTTTCTGTAGAGGTCATTGATGGTGCCGAAGTTCAAGTGATTGAGACGATGATGCCATAACCATGACTTTGTTTTTGAAGCCTTTGACAACAAGCAAATTGGAGAAGACTTCATCATATCTTCGATAGAGATGGTGTATAGATTTGGGCCACGTGAGCCTCTTAAAAGCTCCTTTCCGTCAAGATCTCTAACGAAACAAGTATGTTTTCTGAAGGCTACTTCTAGATCAGAATCGCATAATTGACCAACAGAGAACAGGTTATGACCAAGACCTTCCACATAATACACCCTGGAGATAACACTTTTTCCAATAACATAATCTCCATAACCCTTAATTGCACTGAAATGATCATTCCCGAATCTAACTGTCCGATGAATTTGCTCACGAAGTTCATGAGCCGCGACTGGTCTCCAGTCATATGCTTGGAACAGCTTGAGTCCAGGTACCACAGAATGATTTGAACGAGCAGTTGAACATAGACAAGAATGGATAACTGGATAATTGGGATCCCCATGCAAGAATGGGTTCCATTTTTGGTTAGTAACAAGAATTGGAACACCCACATCGAAATAGAAACATCCATATCGAGGAAGGCGAAGCGGTGGAATCATTGGGAATAGATGCAATGCCGAGTCGTCAGATTTGACCTATTCAAAGTATGTTCACTTCTTAAGGGAATAGTTCTACCAATAGGCATCCATTTTCTAGTGGGCATAGTCTTAGCTTTTAAGAGCAAAACCTGATTATTCTTATGACCAAAAGGTATCCAATAATAACCTATCTTTATAAATGTTCTTCCCGTGGGTTTCCACTTTTTTCTAACAATCTTTCATTTTGCCTTTTTGCCTTCTTTGCACCGATTATTAGCCTTTAACAATTTTAACGGGCATTTGACAACATTAGACAAAGCATTCACACCACATTCATGATTAGCAACAGAATTCAAGCGGACATCATTACAAGGTTTGCAAATAGTATTAACACGATTCGTTTTATTCAACTCAAGCTTAAAGTTCCTAGATTGGTCTTCTACTCTCTTCCAATGCACATTCTTAGCTTGCAAGGTCCTATCATTCCTTGTATTGTCTTGAGACTTTGACCTGCTCGCTTTAAAGTCACTGATTACTCCTGTAGAGGGAATGGGAACATTAGTTGGTTGATCTAATTTTTTGCATTTCTGAACTTGATGTGCAAGGATCTGAACTACTAGAAGGCACATTAGTGTATACTTTCTTAAGACTGTGATTTGAGCTTTTTGCAGCACACTAAAGTTCACTTTCTTAGCACTAACATATCTGGAATCTGAACTACTTGAAGGCACAATAGTGTTTACTTTCTAAAGATCGGGCATAGAACGGATTTCTGCTTGGCACTAGGCATAGAACAAGGCTTCACAGCTTTGCCTTTTTCACCTATGGATTTTGGACATGTTGCAATTACACATTCAAGCGACTCTTGAGATCATTTGGCACGAGGCAAGCAAACCTAATTTCTCTATCAAGAGGTTTATTAATGAAGTCCTCTTCAACAATCTCACGGAGACATTCTAGACTATCCTTAAGGTGAGCACAATAGTCATGAAACGCAGGTTCATTATTCCTAAGATGAGGAGGAATATATTTAACTGTCACAGTGTATTTGCAGTCTAAGGGTGACTTTGAGACAACATTCTTATTGAAAACAAGTGGCGGTTTCCATTTCCTGACTTTGATTCTCAATTTCCTTTTTGTAAAGACGTTATTTTTTCATTGTTTTGGTCACGGTGACTTTCATTGAATCATATAACTCTTTAAAGTGTCGTTTAACTTTTTCATTTTCTTCTAGAAAACTCTCGTTTTCCTTTTGTAAGGCATTAACTAAGTTTTGAAGATGAAAAGTTTGAGAGTACTGAGAATCTAAAGGAGGAGGAATTTAGGATCCGGTCACATTGTTCTTTTCACCCTTCAATTAAGAGATTTGGGCTTTCAACCTTTTGATCGTGTTACAATGAGCTCGAATCTGTTTATCACGTTTGCTGATTTCAAAAACTGCATCAAATTCAGGAGCATCCAAGGATGTCTTGAAATTTGAGGTTTTAACATTTTCTTTTAGATGTTGATATTTTAGTTGTAAATCAAAATGTTCAACTTCTAGTTTAGAAAGATGCTTTACCAAATTATCGTGATCATGCTGATCAATTTTTTCATTAAGTTTCGAATTAATCTTTTCAAGCTCAATGACACGATCATGAGAGACTTTCCGAGCAACAGATAATTCATGAAATTGAGAAGCATTAATGGAGCAATTCGTAGCAATGTAAAACACGTCTTGAGCAATACATTCAGAAATAAGATTCTCATTCAAGGTATGCAAGTTCTTCCTCTCAATCTCATTATATCTTAATGCTCGCTCATAGTCACTAACCTCAACTATCATTGCATCAAATTCCTTTTCCATTCCTTTAATATCTGAATTTATCCCCTTTTAAGACTCTCAAAATGATCTTTTAGTAGTTTGAAGAAAGGCATGACCTCGGTTAGATAGCATTCTTTTGTTTGTTCAAAACCCCTTTCCCTTTCAGTTATCCCAGTGGGTGTGATCCTTTTCTTACAAGTTTTCTCAAAATCGACAAATAGTTGAAGAATAACATATTGACTGATTAAGGTCTTGCTTTTAGTGGCGATAGTCCTAGGAACTAAATGCATTGGTGTATTGGGAGGATACACAGTCGCTGAAGGCATTTTCCTAAAGGGGGGTTGGTTACAACAAGATTCTCCTTTTGCTTATCTAAATCCTTTTTCCGAACACTTGTTGGTGTTAACAATGTCTGAGGCTTAAACTTGTTCAAGGAAATCCAATTCTCCTTCTTGTAATCATGGGGTGTGATATTTATTTTCTTCTCTTTACATTTAGGATCATCTAGTTTCTTGTTCATCTTTTCCTAGTGACTTCATCTGATTTCTTATCTTCCTTAGTGCACTCAAGCAACTACGTTTTGTCTAGGCTTAAGAATTTCATTGCCATCATAAATAACCTTATGGGCAGCTCTAGCCTTTTAACAACTTCTGGATTTGGTTCCTCAACAAGGGGAGTACTATGCTTATCACTCAAGACTCTGTGCTTAGTGATTAAGTGAGCGATCTGTATGGTATTTCCTTGTACGCATAACTTATTTTCAAGCTTGTTTTTCAAGGTTTTAGATTAGAAAAATCATTCAAAAGTTTTGATTCCTTAACGCTAAATTCTTGCTTAGGCATTTTAACATTTTCTTGAAGTTCTTGTTTTTGCTTAGCAGTTTTAGAAAGCTTTTCTTGTAAAGAGTTTAACTCTTGTTTTAATACTTCTTCTCTAAACCTACTTTTTCTAATAGTTGTACGCATTTGGTCATCCATTTCCTGCTCACGGGAGGTCAACTCAAATTTAGTACGTTGTTCATAAATAGCAACACGTTCTTTATAGGCATTCAGTTCAGAGATAACAGAATCATCAGAGGCACATGCGGTGTATTCATCAAAAACATAGTCGTCGTTGACTGCAGAAGATGCATCACTTGGTACAACTTCACTTTCACTTTGTTTCACATATTGATCATATGGTACAACATTGATATTACCCATATCTTCAATATTTGACTCAATAGTTTCAGTTGATTGTACTTTGTCATGCATCTTTTGCATATCAGCATCATCGTATAGTTTAAGTACCACATAAATGAGTTTGCCTTTGGATGGACCAACTTGTGGTGAAGAAGAGACCTTAGGAGAGACCATTGGAGAAATGCTTGCCATGAAAATTGTTTGTGCAGTAGGTCCATCATCAACATCAGAGTCGTATGCATCACAGTCAGCTACTTGAAAGGCATTCTGATGATTATGGCCTATCTCCTGAATTGGCCGCTCATCCACATCTGCATCATAGGTCTTGGCATTGCCCTCAGCGAGAAACAACAACTCCTCTTCATCCAAGCGACCACTGTCCGAGCTTGCACTAGCAAGATCTTATCCCTGTAGTATTCTGCATTTTGTGGATGTTTTGGAGATGTGCAGTTTCTAGCAATGTGTCCCTCTCCTCCATAGTTGTAACACTTGATCGTATTAACTTTTCCTTGATTTCCATTTCTTCCCCTATTCTGATTTGCCACATATTCTCTACCGACTCCACCTCTTCCTTGTTCGTACTGTCTTTCTTAAACTGGCTTTGCCCATGACTTTCCCATCTCGACTAGAGCATGATTGTGAAGATTGAAGCGATTCGATTTCATTGTTGGTGTGAAGACGGTTGGTATGTGGACTGAGTGTCAAGTTTTGTTTAACCATAAGGGCTAGTTGAGTAATGAAGTGTCCCACGGCTGCATCAGCATCAGCTTGTTTGAATCTTGGATCCGGAATGAGTTTGTGATTGCCATCACCCATGGGTATAACTTGAGATGCTTTGGTGGTAATTCCAATGTTTGAGTAGAAGGCGGTTGAATCATTTGATGAGCTTGTCTCTCCCGGATTTGTTTTGAATTGTTCAAGAATCCTCTTTTCAAACATGGCATGTCTCTCATTCCGAAGAAGGAAGGCATAGAGTTGCTCATAGTTTGTATTCTTCAATCCTTTAGTGAGCTTCACGTAAGTGACTAACTTGTGCCATTCAGGATTCATGTTGTTGACAAACTTTGAGTTCAGCTGAATGTTAGGCATGGTCATTCTGATGTTCCTCATGTCATTCACACGCTTATGGAATCTCACATAGTACTCATAGACACTCTCATCTGGTTTCATCTTGAAGTGCTCAAATTCATCATAGATTTGAGATTCTCTGTCTTCCATGGTTAATTCGAACCTGAGAGAAGCATCTTAACATTATCCCATACAGCCTTTGCTTCAGTGTTGTGGTTGATAAGCTTGTATATGTCTTTTGGAAGACCTTGCAAAATGATGTTAGAAGCCCGATATCTGATCGAATCTCTTCTTCTCCTTATCATTGAGTTCATCATACATCTTTGGTCTGTCCATTCCATAAATCAATGTACCATCTTCAGATGTATCAATTATGTCTCTAGTAGTCTCAACCAGATATGGTCCTTCATCAATTGATTTGAGAATGTTGACCCCATTTTCCTTTCCAAGACAATATAATCTGATTCTTTGAGCCCAGAGTCGTAGTCGTTCTCTCAAGCATGGGTGGACGAGTATCGAACCAACCTGCTTGAACATCCTCGCAAATGTGGAGATGATTGTAGGAACGTTGGTAGACATGATGACTGATTAAACGGGATTTTATAACTCTATGATTAAACCGGGAAATAGATTCTTTCACGGGATTTTACTAAATCAAGAGAAAAACGTATTCAAAGGATATCACTCAAGTCGCTAGGAAACTTTGAACCAAGTCGCTAAGTGCCAAGTCGCTATAGTCCCAAGTCGCTATATAACAACTCGCTACAATGCAAGTCGCTAGCAAAATTTTGACAGCAATTCGCTAAGCACCAAGTCGCTAATTTGTCAAGTCGCTAAATAGCAACTCGCTAGGTACCAACTCGCTAACACTAAGTCGCTAACAATATAAAGTACAAGTCGCTAACTTACACCAAGTTGCTACATGTAGTGGAGAGTCCACTATATGTACTTTTTGTCGGCTTGTCTCAATAGACAAGTCGCTAACCCAACTCGCTAATTCCTTTAGCACAAACTCGCTACCAAATTGCAAAGCAAGTCGCTACCAAGAAAGCTTTTCCGTGGCTCAAGTCGCTAGCATGAAAAAACACATAAACACCACTTTTCAATCCAAAAACCCACGATGATTCAAGCCTTCTAAATCAAAACCTAAACACTTGTGATGATTCTAAACACAAAGATACAATCAAAATCCAAACTTAAACACTAGAAATCAACCAAATGATGCAAAAACTACTAAACTTTTTCAAATTCAAAAACCTCCTAAAAACCACTAGAAATCCAAAGATATGTAAGAGATGATCTAACCATGGCTCATGATACCAATTGTAACATATTGGATTTCACATACACACTAAACCATAATTACAAGAGGCGTACAAGAAGGTTTTAGAGAGAGAAAGTTAGAGGTTTAGGGAACTTAGTGAGAGAAAGAAAAATCTTATTATGAGCTCCAACCCTCTACCTTGGAAGGTAGAGAGTATTTATAGTCTTACAATAAAACGCCACACAACGGCGTGGATCGCATACAGTGGGTAAAGACCCGTCCGTCCTCCACGGTGTTACTTAACTAAATTCTACTTAACATAAAATAACTACGACTACGAGCTTTCTAACGAATATATATACTTGAGGTGACCGACTCTTTAGTACCTGGAATTTCTAATTCCTAACACGCACCACTGATAATTACGCCATAACTCATGCTACAACTACGGCGTAACCAAGATTTATTGAAGATACGGCGTAACTCATTCTAGATGTTACGCCGTAACCAAAGATTATTAGTGCAATTTACGAAGAATTTTATGTTATGGCGTAACTCTTTTAATAGTTACGCCGTAACCAGATCTGGCCTATAAATACCCCATGATTTCCAACATTTCAAAGCATCCCATTTCACACACAACAATCAGAGAATGTGAGAAGAAGTCGAAGGCAGATCTATTGGAGCATACGGAGCTATCTCCAAGGGAGAAATCACTCCCCTACGATAAGCATTAGCTTTTTATATTTTCTTTACTTTCGTTTCATGTATTTCGTAACATTAAACATTGAATTGATTTGTATGGTTAATATGAACGACTAAGCACCTCTTGGTGCTGGCCTATTTATGATTCCTTAATTGTTTTGTTTGCGTTTACATTGCTTCCTTATAATTATTTCTAAGTGTATGCATGCATAGTTTATTGGTAGCTACCCTTGTTTCGGTAGTTTTGAATGGCAGTAGAGGCTAGTTGCTTAGAAGATATGACCAACTGACCGTAAGTGAGTAGACTGAGACGGGAAGGGTAAGATATGACCAACTGACGACCCTTTATAATTGTGCGATTTGACCAACTGATCACCTACTGTTTGGATGAACTTAAGAATTAGGGGTGAGTGTTTAAGATGCTAGCCGGTACTCACTATTATAAGTCTAGCATGTAGCGGAACTTAGTGACTTGGCTTAGGGGACTAGGAACAACTAGACTTATGAGGGGACACCTGACTTCTCCAGTGGTACCCTTTGCTGATAGGTTAGGACGAACTGACCAAATGTTGTCCTCTCGAATTTGACCCCACCTGAAGTAATTGGAAGTAATTAGACGTAAACATTACTAGTTAGGATGAATAACCAGGTTAGCACCACTCTCCTCTATTGATCACATCCTTTTCCTTTATTTTCTTGAGTAGTTAATTAGTTAATTCCTTATTAAAATCATATTAAAATCTGTGACACCTAGACTTAGTATAAATCCACACACATAGCTCTTGGGACGACCTCGGTTTTACCGGATACTACACTACACACAACCGGGTACACTGCCCGTTAGTGCATTAGGGTAGACCATAGTTATAACGAGACTTATAAATATTAAAACCTGGTCAGTAAACCATGCATCACACCCCCAACCAATTGCCTTAGCTTTCTAAAAAACCAATAAAAAGATAAAAATAGAATCATCCTCAACCCCAACCTTCTTATCATACATTTCTTACTAGCATTCCTATTCCCCTATAGAATGATCAACCCCTGAGGCTTACCTAATACTACACTACAACGATTAGGTTCACTACCTAGGAGGTTGAAAAACTTGCTAGACGAAAAGGAAGTTTCCTTCACCCTGAACGCGCCTCCCGCGCGCATCATACATTTCTTCAGTTTCTGCATATGACTTTCCCTTCATTTGACTAGCCTTTTTGTGATCTTGATTCTTCAAGTATTCCTTCATATGCTTCATATTTTGTGATTTTGTAGGAGGCTTAAACCTTTTATCAGCCATCCTAGCACTCTGATGTTTCTTGATCATATCCAACAGATCCTTTAAGGCATCTTCTATATCTTCTTCCGGAATAACTGCTCTCTCTTCTTCATAGATTCTTTGAGCTAGCAGTGCATCAGATTCTTCTTGAGCTTTTTTTTCCAGTATTTGTCTTTCAAGAAATTTTGCTACTTCACCTTCATGAGCTGTCTTGGCTACTTCCGTATAAAAACTAATCTGTACAAGAACCCTTTTCTTAACCTTCCTTGGTGGTTCTTCTGCAGCCATAATACCCTTTCTTTTGTCTGCTCTTTTCATTCTAGCATACACAATCCTAGCACCGGCAGTACCTTGTTCTGCTCCAACATTATTAACTTATTGAGCAGTACTAACAGAAAAACTTGTTTCACCAGTCTGAATAACTTCTTCTATTTGCCTGGCCACTTCAGCAGTCTGAACTATTTCTCCCATCTGCTTGAATACCTTATTAATATTATCCACCAAATCAGCAATATTAACACTTGTAGCTATTTTCACTGGCTATGTATCATGATAAAACTGCATGTTACTACCCATATCTTCATCATTGAACCTCCCCTGATCTCCTGCATCCTCTTGAACTAATGAGATATTTGGATCAACATCTATGTCTTCTATCTTCCTCCCCTTTTTGGAAGAATCAGTCAAGATATCATCATTTGAGCTGTCATCTGATCTTGAGGATTCCACAATATTGGCTCTTCTTTGGGCTTTGAGTGACCTGAATTTTGTCTGCAGCTTCTTCACCTTTCCAATGAGCTTTTTGTAAGCATTACTGTAAAGAATCTTTGTCTCCCTGAGTTCATGCTCCAAGCCAATCACCCTGTTAGTAAGTGTGGTACAAATAGCCATCAATTCATTAATTTTCACACTACCCTTAGCACTTCCAGGTGTGTTACCATCTAGGGGAGGTGCATCATGGAGCATGTCCACCATGATTTCCGTGTGGCTGGGGAGTCCATCACCTGTATCAAGTCCATGAGGACTGATAACATCAAATAATCCTGAATATTAAGTGTCAATTTCCCCCGATAATGCTTGTAATTTATATCATTTATATGGATTTACGCTTGTTTTCCATTATATTTCACTTTTAGGTAAATTACGAGCATTGGAGCTAAAGAGACGCGGAATTGGAGAGTTTATTGAAGATTTATCATAGTATGCACACTTTGACGAAGTTACGGCGTAACTCCTCTCTCACATTACTGCCGAACTAAAGCGCGGCTCGAAAACCAACTTATCGAAGATTACGCGTAACTCTCCCAAAGATTACGACGTAACCATATTAGGTGAAATGAGGTTCCGCGCCGCTGATAATTACACCATAACACATGCATCCACTACAGCGTAACCAAGATTTATTGACGATACGGCGTAACTCCTTCCTGAGGTTACGCCATAACCAGCATTTCTAGTGCAATTTACGAAGAATTAAATGTTATGGCGTAACTCTTTTACTAGTTACGCCGTAACCAAGATCTGGCCTATAAATACCCCACGATTTCCAGCATTTCAAAGAATCCCATTTCACACACAACAATCAGAGAACGTTAGAAGAAGCCAAAGGCAGGTCTAGAGGAGCATACAGAGCTATCTCCAAGGGAGAAATCACTCCTCTACGATAAGCATTAGATTTTTATCTTTTCTTTACTTTCGATTCATGTACTTCTTAACATTAAACATTGAATTGATTTGTATGGTTAATATGAGCGGCTAAGCACCTCTTGGTGCCGGCCTAGTTATCATTCCTTAATTGTTTTGTTTGCGTTTACATTGTTTCCGTATAATTATTTCTAAGTGTATGCATGCATAGTTTATTGGTAGCTACCCTTGTTTCGGTAGTTTTGAATGGCGGTAGAGGCTAGTTGCTTAGGAGATATGACCAACTGACCCTAAATGAGTAGACTGAGACAGAAAGGGTAAGATATGACCAACTGACTACCCTTTCTACTTGTGCGATTTGACCAACTGATCACCTACCGTTTGGATGAACTTAAGAATTAGGGGGTGAGTGTCTAAGATGCTAGCGCTCGGGCACTCACTATTATAAGTATAGCATGTAGCGGAACTTAATGACTTGGATTAGGGGACCAGGAACAAATGGACTTATGAGGGGACACCTGACTTCTCCAGTGGTGGCTCTTTGCCGATAGGTTAGGACGAACTGACTAAATGTTGTCCTCTCAACTTTGACCCCACCAGTAGTGGTAGCCCTTCCTATTCTGCAAGAGGCAGCCTCATCTGCTATAGTGGGATTAGTAGGAGATTTGTGTTGAGGAACACTAAATCCCTCTCTGGATGAACTCCTATATGGTGATGAAGTTGGTTGTGAGGCTGATGGAGTACTAGATGAACCTGTGGGTGTGTGTTAGGACTCAACTAAGCTAGTTGATCCTTCACCCTGAATGTGTAACATATTTTCAAACAAAGGTTACCACAATCCCATTAAACCCCTTATATGCCATTTTCGTGTTCCTAAAAAGTTTTGTGTAAGGCAAGGAGATGGATAAATAGTTTTATGGGATTGAAGCTGACTTTTTCTTGCATTTAAAATCGTTTGGATAAACCTTGGATACATTAAAAACTTGAATTTGTTATCCACATTCTTCACCATACTATCAAAAATCAGTTTTGAAAAATTGTAAGTCTTGTTTGTTGATAAACAAATGAGAGCAGTTGCAATATTGCTACTGAATTGCTCCCATGAGGTTTTCTTGGGAATTAAAAAAAGAAGGATAGTATGAATGAAGAATCTCCATTCTAGGGCAAAACATCCTTTTTGGAAAGTCAGATTTTGAGCAGATATGTCATACCCCATTCTGGACAAATTTTGAAAATTTCAGTGTTTGGCAAATCACTAATACCATTGTCATCTTCTAGGTGGAGATGCCTCCTAACAGATGATTCAGTAATAGTGATTGGTTTGCCCATCAACTGTTTCTTTTAATTGTTTGTCTCCATTCTCAATCGCATTAACAGTAGCAGTCTTTCAAAACTGATTGATTTAGAGAGACATAGATAGTAGGGTTGACAGTTAAAGCATACCTGATGTGGGTATTGTTTAGAAAATCTACTATCTCATGGTAGTCGTTACCTTCCTTTGTTTTCTCCAAGAAAGCCACCTGATTGTGTTTGTCAACAAATTGCAAATTTGCCATTACGATTAAAATTTTATATAGACTGCTGGGATACGATCGTTTATCTTTGAATTGAAGTTGTTTGTAAGCCAATTGAGTATTTATAAAGAATACGTAGGGTTTGAGAATAACTGACTTGAATAGATCTTATTTTAAGAGAAAAGAAATCTTTTAGAATATGGAAAGAAAGTAAGTTATCCAAGTTAGAAATCCTTTAAGTATGGTAAGTAACAGAATTTCTCAACGGCTATATTTAAAAAGCAGTTACGCCTACACAGTACAAACGGCCATCTAGCAGTTCAAATTTTAAGCTAGCAATACAAACTTTTGCCTAGCAGTGCTAACTTTTTCCAAAAATATTGTCTTAGCAAAGATAAACTCAATTTTCTTTCAAAACTATACTGCACTTAGATTTTTAGAAGGGATTAAGTGTAAAGGAAGACACTTAATCAATTTCGGTCACATTTGACCTCTGGTTGTTTGAGAACCAATGTTTTCAGTTAGAAAAATTGCATGTGATAATATAGACTCATGAAAAGAGCCTTCTTGACAGGGAATGTGAAGAGGGTTCCAAAGGCAGATCACACGGAGCATACGGAGCCATCTCCAAGGGAGGAATCACACCATATCGATAAGCTTTAGCGATCATTTCTATCTTTTACTTTAATTCATGTCTTTCATTATGTTAAACATTGAATTTATTGTATCTTTTAATATGATCGGCTAAGCACCTTTGGTGCTAGCCTAGTTATGATTCCTTGATTGTATTGTTTGTGTTTTCATGCTTCCATTAAATTGTTTCTAGTGTATGCATGCATAGTTCGATGGTAGTTACCCTAGCTTCGGTAGTTTTGAATTGTGGTCGTATCTAGTTGCTTAGGAGAATTGACCAACTAACCCTAAGTAAGTAGGTAGATAAGGAATTGGTAAGAATTGACCAACTGACGACATTTCCCTCTTGTGCAAACTGACCAAATGATCACCGTTCGTATGGACGAACTTAAGAAGTTAGGGATGAGTATCTAAGATGCTAGCGCCCGGGCACTCATTATTTCGAATCCTGCATGTAGGGTACTTAATGACTTGCCTTAGGTTGTTTAAGACCCTAGACTCCCCAAAGGGTTGGCCTTTGACGTCGGGTAGGAACCTTTGTTGATAGGTCATGACAAATTGACCAAATGTTGTCCTAACGACTTAAACCCCCACTTGAATCAATTGGAAGTAACTTAGAAAACATAGACATTACATGATAGGATGATTAATTATGTTAGCACACTTTCTTTCCATTGTTCACACCCTTAATTTACTTTTCGCTATTTATTTCTTGTCTTTAGTTTAATTAATCATTCCAACCTCAAAACCAGTTAAAACAAGTGACACTTAGATTTAATAAGATCCTCATCTACATAGCTCTTGGGAACGACCACGGCTTTACCACTCTTTATACTACACACGATCGGGTTAACTGCTCGTGAGTGCATTGGGTAGACCTTAGGTAGATGAGACTTATAAATATTAAATCCTGGTCGGAATAACGGCATCAGAATTTTAGCGCCGGTGTCGGGGAGCTATATTTGGATTATTTGTTACGTCTTTTATTTTTTGTTTATTTAATTTTTGTTTTCTCACGATCTTCTTTAAGTTTCACGTACCATGGCAGTTGTGGACATTGATAACCTCACTCTCGAGGAGTACCTTGCTATGACTTGGGATGAACAAGGGTCGGGCTCGTTAGGCTGGCTATTGGAGCTGAGGTCCGATTCGAGATCAAGGACCAATTTATGAGAGAGCTGTGTGCTAACCCTTTTTCCAGAAATTAAGACGAAGATGCTTACGAGCATGTTGAAAATGTTTTGTGCATCGCAAGCCTCTTCAACATCCCCAGGTGTTTCTCATGATGCGGTTATGCTTCGGGTATTCCCTATGACACTTACGAGGTTGGCTAGACGATGGGTTGATAGACTTTCCGGTGGAACCATTGACACGTGGAATCTTCTCAAAAGAGCTTTCATTCAAAGATTTTACCCTCCTTCAAGAATGGCAAAACAATTAGAAGAGATCAACAATTTCAGACAAGAAAATGGCGAAACATTATACCAAGCTTGGGATCGGTAGAATGACCTCTTATACAAATGCCCTACTCATGACCTCAATAATCAACAAAAGGTCAACATCTTCTATAAGGTTATTGGAATTGCTACAAGGCAAACGCTCGATTCTCAAGGGCCGATCCCTGGAATGACTCCTACACTTGCTTTGGAAGCTATGCAAAATATGGCCACCCATTCTCAAAAGTGGCACGAAGGAGGAAGTCATAGAAGTTTAGGTGGAAGTTTTATTGGTATTGCCGCCGTTACCAACAAACTTGAAACTCTTGGTCGTGACATGCTAAAGCTCAAAGAAAGTGTGCACGCTATTCAAGTTGGATGCGAAAGTTATGGTGGAGGTCATCTAACTAAAAATTGCCCTCTTAATGATGAAGATAGCAAAATCGAAGAGGTCAAGTATGGTAAGCCAATAGACCGTTCCAAGGGCCAAATGAAAACGGTAACGGATATCATGGAGGACCTTCGACGTATTACAATCATAGACCTTATGGTAAAAGAAGGTCTAATCTCGAGGATACTGTTGGGTTTTTGGTTCTGATAACAGAAATGACACTAAGTATGGAACCACTGTCAGCATTGATGAAACCACTGCTCAAGATAGACCACTGCTAGTAGAAGACTTAAACCACGGCTAATGTATCAAAGCACTGCTAGTATTGTTTAGGTCGGTTTGATTTGTAACATTCTAGAATATCTTGAGTAGGACGTATTGTATGGAAAGTGTACTTATCTTGTAGAATACGTAATGTAGATTGTATAGGACTCCTTAGCCAATAAAAGGAGGTCCTAGGTTAGAGTTAGATATACGTGTTAGTTATATCTAAGAGTCGATACACTTCAAGGTTGTAAAACCCTAATACTATTCTGAGTATTCGTATAATAATATATTGAGGTGTTTAGTGATAACTACTGTTATTCTTCTTAAGGTTAAACATTAAATTCTGCGTAGTGTTTAACAAGTTATATTGTTTAAGTCAGCTTTTATATTAGATCGTTTGCTCAACTGGGATCAACAAGTGGTATCAGAGCTTGTGATTTAGACGCTGTGATCAAGAAGAAGTTGTGTTACTCAGATCCGTATTAATTCAACAAGTTCAAGATGTCTGATGAAACTCACATGGTTACTGCCTCCAAGGTGCCCATGCTGAAGCATGGAGAGTATCAAGTTTGTAAGATGCGAATGAGGCAATACATTCGCATGATTGACTACAACATCTGGGAGGTGATTGAGAAGGGTGATACTTTACCTACTAAGGGTCTTGATGGAAAACCTGTTGGGATTGTTAGTGAACCTAACAAGGCTCAAAGGAAGCTGGAGATTAAGGCTCATAGTATTCTCAGTATGGATTACCTAATGAGTATGCATTGGACTTTCAAGAGTATGAGACTGCTAAGGAATTGATGGACGCCATTGAACAAAGATTTGCTGGTAATGATGCTACCAGAAAATCAAGGAAGAATATGCTCAAGCATCAGCTTGAAAACTTCACTGCTCTTAATGGAGAAAGTCTTGATGGCACTTATAACAGACTACAGAAGCTCATCAGTCAATTGAAGTTTGTGGACTATAAAGTTGCTCAAGAGGACATCAATCTCAAGTTCATTAGAAGCTTGTCACCTGAATGGGCTATGCACACAGTTGTTTGGAAAAACAAGGATGACTTTGAAAAGATGACTTCGGACAATCTCTACAACAACTTGAAGGTCTATGAGTCTGAAAAGAACATTACTGGCTCATCCTCATCTACACAGAACATTGCTTTTGTGTCTAGTAACAACAGCAGCACTCAGGAAACAACCACTGCTACATATGAAGTTTCCATTACTAATACTAATGTTTCCACTACTTATGACAACATTAGTGATGGTGTTATCTGTGCTTTTCTATCTGATCTAACAACTAGTGTTACAGTGCTAAATCAGGATTTGGATCAAATTGATCCTGATGATCTTGATGAAATTAATCTTGAGTGGCAAATGGCAATGCTCACTCTGCAAGCTAGGAGATTTTTGAGAAGGAATGGAAGAGAGATCAAGTATAATGGACAAAGAAAAGTTGGGTTTGACAAAAGCAAGATGGAGTGCTACAACTGCAAAAAGAAGGGGCACTTTGCAAGGGAGTGTAGGGCTCCAAAGAGGATGGGAGAAAACTTCAAGAAGACAACTGAAGAACCAAATCCTTCTTCAGCTTTGGTGGCTCAAGATCGACTTGGAGACTATGACTGGAGTGATCAGATTAAGGAAGGACCCAATGCTGCCTTCCTAGCTAGTGAAGCTTCCAAAGTGCATAACTTTGCACTCATGGCCCATGCTTCATTATCTTCTGGTTCAGATTCTGAGGTATCTAACAATTATAATAGTTCTATGTGTTCTTATAAGTCATGTTAGGATACCTTAGAAGGTCTAAAAGCTGTGGTAGAAAGTCTTAGGAAGGAAGTAGAAAGACTTGAATTTGATAACCTAGGTTACAGAGTTGTTCTTCATTAAAGATAGGGAAATCAAGGTTTTTAAACAGAAACTTGAAGAAGCTGAAATTATAAAACAAGAAGCCCTAGAAGATAAAGAGAAACATATAGTTAAGGTTGATAAATTAACTTATGCTTCTAAGGTTGTTAGTAAGTCTATTGTAAGAAATTTAATGAAAAAGGGTTCTGGGATAGGGTACAATGATGTGCCACCACCCATGCTAATGAGACATGCACCACCTGGTACTGAGTTGTCATTCAGTGATGAGTTTAGCTTCAACAAATCTGTATGTGAGAATTGTGAAACTGAATCACCTAAGGTAATGTCTGATAGGTCATCTGATGGTCCAATCATTGAAGATTGGGAGTCAGGTTCTAAGGAAGAGAGGTCTGAGTCAACACAGTCTGATAAATTAGAAAATCTTAAAACTGTTGATTCAAAACAAGCTAACTTTGGTATGCCTAGATTTGGAGCACAGATCTCTAAGAAAGTTGTTGAGTACAATGAAATCCCTAGAGAACAAATGAGAAGATACAAAGCTAGGGGTAATCAAAGAAACTTTAATGGCTTAATCTCAAACTATTGATCCCAGTTGAGCAAACGATCTAATATAGAAACTGACTTTAAACAAGAACTTATTAAGTATCACGCGGAATTTAATACTTAATCTTAAGAAGAAGAACAATAAACATTCAACACCTCAATATTATTATTATTATGAATACTCTAACCAAGATAGGTTTTACAACCTTGAAGTGTATCAACCTTAGATATAAAACATCCGTATATCTAATCTAACCTAGGACCTCCTTTTATAGGCTAAGGAGTCCTATACATAATACAATACGTAACCTACAAGATAAATATCTTTACCATATTTATCTAATACAAAATACTAAACCGACTAAACATGACTAGCAGTGGTTACATATCAATATCTGTGGTTACACAATACTACTAGCCGCGGTTTATCTTCATCCGTGGTTACATTCTTTTGTCCGTGGTTATATCAACTCTGTCCGTAGTTCCAGTACTTAGAATAATTCTTGTTACAAGGAACCAAAAACCCAACAATCCTCCCCTAAACTTGATACAATCCAACAGAATTCTCAAGTTTCCTTTAAGCTCAAAACATCTGAATTGGAGGATGTAGCCAAACACTTACTTGATTTAAGAATTTTCTCATACTTTAGCAACAAATCGTAAGATTGACCATCATAGGGTAACAGCATCTTGATAATACCAGGCTTCAACATCTGAGCAATAACTCTTGGATACTTATTCAATTGAGGATAATAACCTTCTACAAGCATATGAATAACTTCTCCAGAAACAGTTAAAACATGAACTCCACAAGTTTGATATAAAAACCATCTTGTTACATTACCATTGTAGAGTCCTTTCCATTCAGGTTCATCATGAGTTGGTTCAAATAAAATATTCTAATTATGATAGACCAGTCTCTCATGGTAATCATTTGGATGTACTTCACCAAACTTATTCTTGTAAAGTCTCCAAAGATTCATCAAATCATCTCTTTCAAAATACTGAAGCATTTGTGAAAATTTATTATACTCATAAACTTCATTGTTGAGTCTTTGAATTTTCCAAACTCCTTCACTTCCAACTTTAAACTTAAACTCATAAGAAACAATTTGATTAACATCTTCAACTTCTTTCAGTCTTTTAGAATCAGATGTCTCTTGAATCTCAGATTTTCTCTTTCTTTCACTTTGAATCCACTCATCATCCTTCTGAATCCACTCTTCATCCTTTTTAGAATTCATTGGACAGTAATCATCATTATTAATCTTCATACATCTTATATAAATCTCACGAATTCTTTCAAATGAACATTTATTAAGATTTTCATAAATATGAATGCCTGAATTCTTAATAATCTTCATTAGTACATTCCTCATCTGTGCAATTGAAGGAGGTTTCTTTCTTATAACTTACTTCCTTTCTTTACCAATCCTCCTTGCCCATTGACCCTAAAGTCTAGCTCTTTCCTCATCATCCACCAAAGGCCCATTCTTGTGCAGTATATTCATCATGTATTTGTTGAGAAGCTTCAAGAAAGTTTTGTGATTCATACCATGTAGCTAACATTCTCTGAATAGCTTCCTCTTCTTCTTCTTTCTTTTCTCTAAAGTCGCTTGTTCTTCACTAACATGTTTTTACATACTCTGCATCATAAGCAACCTTGTTCTTCTTTACTTTTAAACTTCATTCGGCTCTGCAATCCCTTTACCTTTACCAACATCTTGTTGAACCACTTTCTTCTTTAATGGATCACCAATAATCAAACTTTTACTTCTAGGTTTAGGTGCAGCAGATTCAATAGATAAAACAGGTGCAATCATAGGTGTAGAAGTAGATGAGGTTTTGCTTAGATTTATCAATGTACTTGCAGCTTCTTTCTCAACTTCTTTAGGCTTAGATGGTAATTCGGAGATGGTTGTAACAATAGTGGAAGTAGTTAAAAAGAAGTGGGTACAATAGCCATTTCAAACTGCAGCAGGGTTTCAAGAGAACTATCCATGGTTACGCATACACTAGCAAAGGGTTGTGTTCGCATCACTTCATCTTCTACCACAGCCTTCAAATTTTCAAGAATGCCTCATTCCCAAAGATTATCGGATACCAAAAATGCTTGATCTCCACTATCAACATCTTCTTCCATTGGTACATCTACAGCCTCCCCTGAATTCATGCCATCACTCATCCCCTGTTTGGATACATTCTCCACATTCAGAGCTGGAGAGGAGTCCACCTTCTTTTTCTTTCTCCTTAGTGTCCTTAAAGCAGCAACCCTAGGCCTTTTCATCTTTTCCAAAACCAATACCCTGTGCTTCAATCTCCTAATATTTTTACCCTGAAACATAGACAACTCCTGAAGGCTTGAGATTGTTTTCTCCATCATGGTACATTTAACCGTCAATTCATTTAATCATTCAAGAATATCCTCCCACTTCGACTCAGTGTGAACTGGTCCGAGAGGTGGTTCATTGAAAAGTCATCATGTACAAACTCGAATCCGGCAATTCAGTTCATGTTCCAACCTATCCTCATCACTTCGAATGTTAATCGCTGAGAGGTGAATCCTTGGATATAGAAAACATAGCATCGCACCTAGCCTCGAACAGCTATGCACCTGTATTAGCCAATTGGCTAGGATTCCTCCACTGTGTTAAGTTCCAAGGAACTCTCCACATTAGGAGTTGCCAAAGGTTGGGTCTTATGTATGTTTCCACTGTCCTGACCAGCATCTAAGCATGAATCAGTAGTGGAAGCCCTTCTAATCATGTCACCTCCACTCCATGTGACAGACTCATTAGCAACACCACTAGCACTAGCCTGAGGTAGCTTAGTGCCCTTCTGTCTCCTAGTCCATACAATTGGTGTAATAGTGGTTTGGGTTTGACTAGAAGGAGGTTGAGTTGCACTATCAATGTTTACAAGTGTACTACCAGGGTGTTGAGGTGCACTAGCAGTGGGTTCAGATGTACTAGCAGTGGGTTCAGTGACTATAGGTTGGGATTCAGGACCCTCATCAAACTCAGGATCAATAGGCAAAGTAAGCATATGAGGAAATAAAGGAACATCTTTAATTTGTACATTTTGTGGCTGATTCCTCATATGTGCAAAAACCTTAGGAAGCATATGATGTACTTCATACTCCCTAGTATGCTCAACAGGCTCCTCTATTTGACTTTCCACAATCAGTTGAACAAACCTAGGATATAAATAGTATTTACCCTTCTTCCTAATGTTTTGTACTAGCCCCTCATATATCATCCTAGACCAATTGAACTTTCTTCCATCAGACAAACAAATAATAGAAGTAGCAATTTTGGAAGGAAAGTCATTAAACCCAGTGGTCTTATTACTCATACACATCAACAAGGTATGAATAAGAAACTTCCATTGTTTTGAAAACAAACTCTTAAAAAATTGTACCTTATCACCCCTGTGGGTATATCCTAACCTTTCCAAACCAAAGAACTATCTCAGCATCTGAAAGGTTTATAATACCATCAGCATCATCAAACTTTAAAACTTCCCGAATAATCTCCTCATTAACAGATATAGCATTCTCATCCATAACAGTGCTAAACACTTCTACTCCATCAACCTCTTCAAGCTTAGCATTCCTCCAGAACTGATGTATGTAGGCTCTAAGTATGGTTGGTGTGACAGTTAAGGCATAGTGAATAGGACTGTGAAGAAGGAAATCAATCATTTGATGAAAACCCTCAGATCGATCGTTTTTGGTGAGATTAGCAACAAGGTTATGAGTGTTGGAATACTTTTCAGCCATTGTGAATAATGATGGGTATGATGTGGGTTTTGTGAATTATGCAAATTTGAGTGATTAGGGTTAATGTTGAGCGCCAATTGAAAGTGTTTTGAAGATCAAATAAATGATCCATCCGTGATTTGGGGGAGATAAATATAGTTTTTCCAAAGTTACCAAACAGCCCCTGTAGTATCCAAAATCAAGCAACATTCTATCAGTGGTTTCAGCTCGTCCGGTTTGAAGAACACTATCATGGATACATTGGGTCACTCAATCAGCTTAACCAAGAGATATCTGTCAAAGAATATCTCACATAGAGATATGGCAAGCAAATCTGTGTCAAAATAAAGTATATCTCACAAAAAGATGAAGGATTCTCACAATTTTTTTTAACACAAACACTAGCAGCTAAATACATCATAAGCTCCAATGTACACGAATCCTTCATACCTGCATGATACAAACAAACACCAAACACAGAGAAGAAAGTAATTGTTATCAGTGGTTAGAAAAAGCTATCAGTGGTTCCAAATAACCTATCCGTGGTTAGCAAAGATAAGTCAATATGGTCAACTTCCAGGATTAACATTAGTCCAAATCCCAATGAACTCATTAACTCCTCAACCACATTTAACCTCCCCTCATTTACTTACATAACCCATAACTCTGCTTATAAAAAGAGCCCAAATCTCATATAACGCATACACCAATTAAAACCAAAACCCTAATTTCTCCAAAATACACAATCAACCTCAATCACCATGTGGAACCCCAGTTGGAATAAACCAGAAGTTATTGATCTTACATCCTACTCTTCCTCATCATCATCATCATCAAGTGAAGATACTAATCCATTGCGGCTGTATCTTCCTCCACAAGAACCAAGACCAAGAAAATCCCCCTTTCTCCCATCATCCAAGATGATAGTATGGTGAATCAAGTGAGTCTTCGATGACTCGATGAGTCCTCAAAGAAGAGACTTCAAACCCCCAACCTTCATCATCACAACCCCAACCAAGACCATGAGCAAGAAATCCACCACTCCCAAAGGACAGAGAGGTGGTTCTTTGTCTTCCTGCACCAGGTTGTGGTGCTTCTTCACATATCGTAAAGGGGAAGGGTAAAAGGAAGATGGAGTGATTGCTTTTTGGTGAAACCAGCAGATGAAGCACAAAGGACAATGTCAAATCACGAATTCATCTACTGTATTCATCTTCATCATCTTTGGTTTCCTTAATCCATCCTCCCCATTTTGATCCTTAGCATTTCATGCATATCCAACAGCTGATATGTGCTAGGATAGTAGTAGGAAATCGTGTATAGAACTAGTCTTTTAATTTGCACTTGAAGTTTCATTGTAAGCTGTAAGCTGTAAGCTATTTCTTGAATGAATGAACAATTTAACTTCAGTACTCTTTTTGTTTCTATAATGAACTTTCTTTTATTTGCAAAATGGTTAGTGGAAACACAGAGCAACAAACAGTGGTTTGAACCAAACTATCAGTGGTTAGAAACAAAAATAGCAATACTAAGATTACATAATAACAGTCCAAGTCTGATACAAAATTTTACAAAACAAGTTGAGATTTAGAGATTAACCATTCCAATACTAACAACAAGGTACTGAAACCTCCCCACATCAAAAGCTTTAGTGAGAAGATCAGCGACATTGAAATCAGTATGGATTTTTACCATTTGAATCAATCTTTTCTCATTACAATCTCTAATAAAATGATGCCTTATCTCAATATGTTTAGTTCTAGAATGTAAAACAGGATTTTTAATGATGCATATTGTACTGTTATTATCAATGTAAATCTTATTATGCATAAAATTGTACCCAAAATCCAAAGAATTGATTCTCAATCCAAAGAACTTGACCACAACAACTAGCAGAGCCACATATTCACTTTAGTTGTAGAATTAGCCACAATAGTTTGCTTTTTACACTGCCAAGAAATAAGTCTGCTTCCCAAAACGACATCCTCCGTTGTAGATTTCCTATCCAAACTAGCACCAACATAGTCACTATCTGTGTAGGCCACCAAATCAAAAGGAGAATCCTTAGAATACCAAAGGCCCAGTTTAGGATGACCTTTAAGGTATCTAAATATTCTCTTAACAGCATTCATGTGTGTTTTATTAGGTGTGACTTGAAATCTTGCACACACACAAACTGAGAACATTATATCTGGCCTAGATGCAGTTAGATACATCAAAGATCCAATCATGGACCTGTACAACTTTTGATCAACTTTGGAACTTCCATCATTTGGTAGCAGTGGTTTCTGAGTCTCCATAGGTGTACTAGCACTCTTCACATCTTGAAACCCAAACTTCTTCAAAACAGCTGCTACATACTTGTCTTGACTGATGAATATACCATCAGTCCTTTGTTGAACCTATAGTCCCAAAAAGAAAGTGAGTTCTCCCATAGAACTCATCTGAAACTTATCATGCATAAGTTTCTCAAAATCCTTGCATAGCTCCTTGTTTGTTGAGCCAAAGATGATGTCATCTACATAAAACTGAACCAGTAAAATATCATCCTTGTGCTTCCTTATGAACAAAGTTTTATCAATCAGCCCTCTTTTAAAACCATTGTCCATCAAATAAGTAGACAGGCACTCATACCATGCCCTAGGAGCTTGATGCAATCCATACTTAGCCTTCTTCACTCTATATACCTTGTCAGGATGATCAGGATCTTCAAAACCAGGAGGTTGACAAACATAAACCTCCTCATCAATTGTGCCATACAAAAATGCACTTTTAACATCCATCTGATACACAACAAAATTTTTGAATGAAGCATAAGCTAAGAACAATCTAATAGCCTCAATTCTTGCAACTGGAGCAAACACTTCATCATAATCCAAGCCTTCAGTTTGTGTGTATCCTTGAGCAACCAACCTTGACTTGTTCCTTACAACAATACCTCTTTCATCCATTTTATTTCTGAACACCCATTTTGTCCCAATTGCCCTCTTACCATTTGGAAGATCAACCAATTTCCAAACCCCTTGAAGCTTGAACTAAAAAAGCTCCTCTTGCATTGATTCTACCCAACCTTCTTCAGATAATGCTTCTTCACCTCTCTTGGGCTCCTTTTGAGACAGAAAACATGCAAACAAGCAATTTTGCAGATCTTTATGACTATTTCTTTAGTGAAGTGATCTTGCAAAGAAACCTTGTTCAGGAAAGGTTTGTATATTCTGAACCTTGCTTCTTGTTTGAACAGGTGTGTTCAAATTTCCAAGTATTTGTTCCTTAGGATGAATCTTATGTATTCTTGTAGAAGTTACATGACTTTCATGAATGACTTTTTCCAAGTTAGTAAGATTAGCATTGAAGAAGTCATCTATGTCTTCATCATCAGTAGGAGTATCAATCTCAATCAAAGCAGGCATAGTAGGATCATGTGGATACTCCTCTTCACCAAATAATGGCTTTGCAGTTGGTCCAAAGAAAGTACTACTATCAGAACTTACATCAGGGATTTTACTTGTGATGACAGTGGTAGAAGTTGTTAGCTTAGCAGTGCTTGAATTATCTCTATCCGTGCTTACATTTGGCTTAGCAAAGGCTTTGAATGCTTTTTCTTCTTTTCAATTTCTACCATTTCGAAGTTATCTTTCAACAACTCATCCTTATCTTGATGATGATCAACATTGCCTCCAAAGATTCAAGACATCATCATCAATGGGACCTTGCTTATCAATGATGGGTGAGACAGAACTAGCTTTCCACTTTTCAAACAAATAGAACTCTTGAGGAGAATCAGCTTCCTTAGAAATTGCTTCTACATCAGAATCCTTTTGAGTACCTGCATCAACATTAGTGGAAGTTCCTGCAATGATAGGCTCATAATTCATAGATTTGGTTAGCATATCAGTGTTAAACAGCCAAGTTGGTCCTTTGGTCTCAACACTAGGAGTCTTTTCACTAAATTGAACATGTAGGTTCTCTTCAATAATTCTAGTCCTCCTATTGTATACTCTAAAGGCTTTACTATTAGTAGAATAGCCTAAAAAGTATCCATGATCAGCTTTTTCTTGAAACTTGCCTAGGTAGTCTATGGTATTCATGATAGTAACAGGACACCCAAAAGGTTTTAAGAATGCAATCATTGGTTTCCTATCATGTAAAAGACTCATAGGGGTCTTGTTATGAGGCTTCACTACCTTACTTCTATTCTGCATATAACATGCAAAGGCTCATACCTTCAGCCCAAAAGGTAGTTGGTAACTTAGACTCTGACAACATTGTCCTAGCAGCCTCAATTAGTGTCCTATTTTTCATTTCAGCTACACCATTCTGTTGTGGTGTTCTAGCAACACTAAACTGTCTTTCTATACCCTTAACTACACAAAACTAATTCATCAAATCATTCTTAAACTCAGTTCCATTATCACATCTGATTATCTTTACCTTATGATTTACTAGATTTTCTATCTTAGTAATGAAACTCTTGAGGATCTCACTAGTCTCACTCTTAGCAGCCAAAAAGTAAACCCAAGAAAATCTACTATAATCATCAGTGATAACGAGGCAATACTGCTTATGGTTCAAACTTCTAACAAAGGTAGGTCCAAATAAGTCCATATGAAGCATAAACAGTGGTTGTGTAATGGTGTTGACAGTTTTGGTCTTACAAGAAGCTCTATGTTGTTTTCCCTTTTGACAAGCCACACACAGTTCCTTACACTCAAAAACCTTAGAAGGTAACTCTCTCACTAAGTTGCCTTTTACCAGTTTATTGATTGTTTTGTAATTGAGGTGACCTAACCTTCTATGCCATAATCTTGACTCATCCACAGATGCTTTAGCAAATAAACAGGTTAAGGACCTATTAGGAATTACATCTTTAAGATCAAAACAATATATATTTTCCTTCCTAGGTACCCTAAGCTGTATATACTTCTCATCAGGCATCTTAAATTCATGTGACAATACCACACACTCATTTTCACCAAAAAGTACCTAGTTTTTCTTATCACACATTTGAGAAACACTGAATAAATTATACTTAAGTCCCTGTACCAAATAGACCTTTTCAAAGTCTAAATTCCCTGTTCTGATTGTGCCTCTTCCAAGTATCTTTCCTCCCTTTTGATCATTTCCAAATGCCACATATCCTCAATCAAAAGCTTCAAAATCCTCCAGGTTGCTCCCATCCCAAGTCATGTGCCCAGAGCAACCACTATCAAAAACTCCTTTGTCTTTGAGCTCATCTTGTAGATTGCCCTGCACATGAAATTAAACAAATTAGTTCCTTTTGTGGACCCAAGTCAATACTGACTTGGGTCTGCCCTGTGCATCAATATAATCAAATTTGGTTAAGTCCATTGATGCACAGTTGACATCATATAAGACCTTGGTCTTAGGCTTCCATTGCCAACTTGCTGAGGTCTTAACAAAGATAAAAATGATTTCCAACCACTGTGTCAGTTATCACCTTTGGAATTTTTAAAACTTCTTTGTTATCAATGGTGATATTTGGCGTAGCAGTGGTTTGATTTTGCTTAGCCGTGGATACACTTTGCTTAGCAGTGGTTGGAACCCATTTGGGAGAAGCAGTGACAATTGATTTTGTATTCCCATTCCTCATTAACACTGTTCTAGGAATCATGTTTCTGTTAGGATGAGGGTTTGTTTTATTTGAAAAGTGTTGGTGATTTACCCTCCTCCATTGATTCCAAACTTGTGGTCTGTTTTTATAACAATTTCTCTATAAGTACTCAAAACTACCACAATTATAACAAGCTTTCTTGACACATTGAAACTCATCACATAACCTGTTAGATATTAGGCCATTAAAGTTTCTCTAATTGCCCCTAGGTATATATCTTTTCATCTGTTCCCTAGGTACTTCCTTGTACTCTACTACTTTCTTAGTAATTTGAGCTCCAAATCTAGGCACAAGGTTGGCTTGCTTAGTATCAACTTTCTTAAGAGGTTCTAACTTCTCAGGTTGTGTGGATACAGTTCTATCTTCCGCAGAATCTGATTCCCAATCTTCAATGATGGGAGCATCAGATGATTTATCAGAACCTATCTTAGGTGATTCAATCTTGTTAGTTTCACCTACAGGTTTATTGAAGCTAAATTCACTACTAAATGAGAGCTCTTTTGCAGGTGGTGCATGTTTCATAAGAGATGGTGGGGGCATATTATTGTAACCAAGACCAGTACCATCCTGGAACAATTTTTGACCTATTGGCTTATTTACTAGATCAGAAGCATACTGTGTTTTAGCAACCCTAACAACATGTTTTTCTTTTTCTTCTAGGGCCTTTTGTTTTACACTCTCTGCCTCTGCTAGTTTATCTTTAAGCATCTTAATCTCTCTATCTTTAAGATCAATTTCACCACCTAGTATATTGATCTTATCTACATACTCAAACTCACATTTGATACAGTACTTTAGCTTCTCTTCCACACTTTCTAGAGCAAGTCTATAACCTAGGTTGTCCATAGACAATCTCTCTACTTCTTTTCTTAAACTCTCAGTGATAGCTTTTTGAGATTCTAAGTTATCATGACATGACTTAAAAGAACAAGTAGAATCATTAGATACATCAGAATCTGAACCAGAAGATGAAGCATATGCCATTAGAGCAAAGTTGTGCTCTTTTGAAGCCACACTAGCAAGAAAAGCTGCATTGGGTCCTTCTTCAATTTCATCACTCCAGTCATAATCACCAAGCCCATCTTGAGCCACCAATGCTGAAGAAGGAGCAGACTCTTCAATGGTCTTCTTGATGCCTTCATTCCTCTTAGGTGCTCGACATTCCCTTGCAAAGTGACCCTTCTTCTTGCAGTTAAAGCATTCAATCTTGCTTTTGTCGAATCCAGCTCTTCTTTTACCATCATACTTGACCTGTCTTCCAGTTCTTCTCAAAAACTTCCTTGCTTGAAGAGTCAACATTGCCATTTGCCATTGAAGATTAATCTCCTCAAGATCATCAGGATCAATTTGATCTAGATCTTGATTCAAAACAATAACAACGGTAGTTAAATCGGCCGAGAAAAGCACAAATTGCACCATCACCGACATTATCACTAACAGTGGTATTGTTTGCAATAGCCGTGGTTATACCATAGGCAGCAGTGGATACATCTTGTGAATTCTTGTGACTAGTGGAAACAAAAGCAATGTTTTGGCTAGATGAAGATGTACCAGCAATATTGTTCTCAGACTCATATACCTTCAAGTTGTTGTAGAGATTGTCCAGAGTCATCTTTTCAATGTCATCCTTGTTCCTCCACACAACAGTATGCATAGCCCAGTCAGGTGATAAACTTCTGATGAACTTTAGATTAATATCTTCTTGAGCAACTTTGTAGTCCACTGACTTCAATTGGCTGATAAGCTTTTGAAGTCTGTTATAGGTGCCATCAAGTTTTTCTCCATTCAAAGCAGTGAAGTTTTCAAACTGATGCTTGAGCATATTTTTTCTTGATTTCTTTGTAGCTTCATTACCATCAAACCTTGTTTCTATTGCATCCATAAGCTCCTTAGCAGACTCATATTGTTCAAAGTCCAAAGCATATTCATTAGGTATTCCCATAGAGAGAATACTATGAGCTTTAATCTCCATCTTTCTCTTAGCTTTATCAGTCTCACTAACAATGGCTATATCTTTGCCATCATCACCCTTCTTAGGAAGAGTATCACCCTTTTCCACAACATCCCAGAGAGAATAATCTATCATACGAATATATTGCCTTATTCGCATTCTCCAGATTTGGTACTCACCATGCTTGAGCATGGGCACTTTTGAAGCAGTAACCATATGTGTTTCGTCGGACATCTTATCTTACTTGAATAAAACTTAACAGAACTTCTTCTTGATTATAGTTTCTAGATC